>CM064517.1:30370496-30427996 GCA_032716605.1 Paralithodes platypus | reverse complement strand
TGTGTGTGTGTGTGTGTGTGTGAGAGAGAGAAAGAGAGAAACAAGTAAATAATAAAGGGGGGTTTTCTACTCGTGTCCTCGGAAGGGTTAATAAATCTGTTACTGTTCTTCCGGTTCGTCTCCTGTCCTTCACCACCCACCCACCCACCCACCCACCCACCCACCCACCACTGTACTATCCACTATCCCTGTATGACCCTGACCCCACCCTTCACCTTATCTCCTTAACCTATCACCCCAATGGCCTTTAAGGGGGTACTACTCGCTTTTTATGGACCCTCCTTCTCCCTCAGGTTTAGCATATTCGTGTTGAGGTTTTAAGACGTTTGTTCCGTTAGTTTGGCGATTTTGAGACCTTTCGCCTCATAATTTGTCAATATTAAGACCTTTCGTGCCCTTAGGGGTTGATTTTTTCCTGGCGAACGATAGCAAGCCTCCAATTTTAGAAGGAAACGGCCTACCAAAAAATTTACAAATTTATCTTGAAAGGGGGGTCTAGTGGGTGTTTTTCCTTGATGGAGGTCTAGCGAGGAAACTAAAAAATAAATGAATAATATATACAGTAGAGAGAGAGACCAAAAACCAAGTTCTACCCTCCTAATTTGTGTTTCCTTTTTGTCCGGGGATAAGTTTTTTTTTTTAGTTTTCTATTACGCGTTTTCCAATGTGGCGTCTTACCTCACTTGTTCTTTTTCTTCTTTTCTTTAACCCCTTTTGTACCGGCGACGTTTTTAATATTTTATGCTAGCTACTTTTAGAGGATTTTTATGAAACTTAGGAAGGGTACATGGTATAGCTAAAAGGGCTAATTGAGATAGTCTGTAGCCTTTTACTGTAATTGGTAGACATCCTGCTGTTTTCTCTGGCTTCATTTCTACTTTAGATTCAAAATGTACAAGCTCGCCTGTCAACCATTATAATCCTTCCTTCTCTGTCTTCCTCTTGAGCCATGTTTTGTGTGTAGTTTATTCGCAAACACTACTTTCCGCGTTTACTATTTTGTTTAAAGCATTGCCTACTATCGTTTATGCCATTTCGATTCTTCAGCATATATCTTTTAATTGTCCAGTCTGTCTTCCACTATTTTAATAAACTCTTATGATCTAGTAGGCGGCAGCTTAAATCACTAGTCTCTGCCGACATTTATCTATATATACATTATTAAGGGGGTAGTGCTTGGTTTTTGGTCTATATATTTTATTTTATTTATTTTTTAGTTTCCTCGCTAGACCTCCATCAAGCTTAGAAAAACACGCCGTAGACCCCCTTTCAAGATAAATTTGTAAATTTTTCGGCACAAAAATTTCCCGGCCAAAGGCCGGTTCCTTCTAAAATTTGAGGCTCGCTATCGCTCGCCAGTAAATAATCGACACCTAAAGGGCACGAAAAGTCTTAATATTGACAACAAAATGAGGCGAAAGGTCTCAAAATCGCAAAACTAATATGCTAAACATGAGGGAGAAGGGGGTCCAGAAAAAGCGAGTACTACCCCCTTCAGCTCACAAACACTCTTGCAGTCATGAGTAAATTGCTTGCGGTATGCCTGTGTTGTTGGTGTTGTTTATTGTTGCATGTTATATTGTTTATTGTTGCATGTTATATTGTTTATTGTTGCATGTTATATTGTTTATTATTGCATGTTATATTGTTTATTGTTGCATGTTATATTGTTTATTGTTGCATGTTATATTGTTTATTGTTGCATGTTATATTGCAGTCACAAATATTTCTATATACTTGAATAAATCGCTTCTTGAGGTGTGCTTGCCGCCTATTCCATCTTCCTCACTTGCCTTCTCTACTTTGGCCCGACATTTATTTAACTGTGTCGGTGGTGTAATGGTTTAGATGCTTATGTTCTGGGTGTGGTGTCCCGAGTTCGAATCCCGGGAGGACCATGTGCTTTCATTAGTTTATTCAAGTACATTGGGGTTTGCAATGGATGATTAATGTTAAGAACGGGGTGTTACTTATATAACAGTATTATAATCACAAACCCTTTCGTATCCATGCATATATCGCTTGGGACGTGCTTGCGAGTTAACCCTTTGAAGATCCGGTGACGCATTTCTTTTCTGTTTTCGGCCTATTATTTGACGATTTTATTCAGATTAGGAAGGATTTATGGAAGTCAGAGTGTTAAGTGTGATATTCTTTACCCTTATAATCCCCACAGATCCTTCTTAAGGGGAGGTATTTAGTTTGTTCCCTACTTTTTCATCAAGCTTAAAATTACACCCCCTAGACCCCCTTTCAAGATAAATTTGTACATTTTTCGGTAGATAAATTTCCCGGCCGGAGGCCGGTTGCTCTTAAATTACAGGCTCGCTATCGCTCGCCAGGAAATAATCGACACCTTAACGGCACGAAAGGTCTTAAAATTGACAGAAATGGGGCAAAATTTCTTAAAATATCCAAACTACTAGGGCGAAGGTCTTAAAATCTCAAAAGCAATGGGGCTAAACATGAGGGAGAAAGGAGTCAAGAAGAAACTCCCTTAAGTGGATATCTCCCCTTAAGCTGTATAAACCCGTCCAGTAACAGCCAAACTAATCTGTCACAATGCGTCATTAATCTATACACGTATTAATGGCCGAGTCACACGAGCGGGTTTTTTTTGTTTTTTTTATTTTCCAACGAATCTCAATTGGCATCGTTGATTTTGTTACCATGTCCAGGCCTTTTTTTTCGGAAACTATGCTGACGTTAGAGTGTCATAGGTGGCTGATGATTGACTGAACTATCATAACCTTTGAATTCAGTTGCTTCCAGACCAGATAGGGCAAAAAAAAAAAAAAAAAAAAAAAAAAAAAAAAAAAAAAAAAAATAATAATAATAATCATAATAATAATAATAATAATAATAATAATAATAATAATAATAATGATGATGATGATGATAATATGTATGATTTCTGGTGTGACTATCGGCCCTTACTCCATCTTCCTTACTTCATATTCCTCCATCCTTCACTCCCCTGCTACTCCTGCCAAGCCATGAAGGAGGAGGAGGAGGAGGAGGAGGAGGAGGCTGAGGAGGCTGAGGTTAAGGATGGGCGTGTGGGCTGGCTAGATCCTGCTTGAGAGAGAGAGAGAGAGAGATGGGGGGGGGGGAGGCGAAGAGGGGGATTCGAAATATAGTTATTAAAAAGACGTTGCTTATAAAATAGAGGGACCAAGCTCCTGCGTATATACTGTATATAATATATATATATATATATAATATATATATATATATTATATATAATATATTATATATCATATATATATATATATATATATATTAATATATATATAGAGAGAGAGATATAAGAGAGAGAGAGATATCCGAGAGTGAGAGTGATGAGAGAGAGAGATAGAGAGAGAGAGAGAAGGGGGGGGGAAAGAGAGAGAGAGAGAGAGAGAGAGAGAGAGAGAGAGAGAGAGAGAGAGAGAGAGTAGTGAACAGTGCAGCAGCAACTAGCCATGACTAGGTACTCCTCTCTCATTAATATTCTGTTCAACCATCCGCTACCACCACCCTACCATCCCTTCTACCACCACCCACCACCGCCACTACCATCCTACCATACCTATCCCCTTACCACCCTACCATACCTATCACCACCACCACTCTACCATACCTACCACCACCCTACCATACCACCCACCACCCTGTCGCCGGCCACCACCACCCTACCACCACCATTACCCTACCATTCCTTCTAACATGCCTCCTACCACCATCACCCTAATCTGTCTTTAAGCTAGCGTAGACTAACATTAACCCATACTCATCTTAACATAACATGACCTGATAATAACCTAATCGACATCATATATGAAGGAATCAACTCCCGAGCTGACTTGTGGCCGAATTGACGTGCAGCCGAATTGACCAGTAACGTCACCCCGCCACCCTCATCTCTCTCTCTCTCTCTCTCTCTCTCTCTCTCTCTCTCTCTCTCTCTCTCTCTCTCTCTCTCTCTCTCTCTCTCTCTCTCTCTCTCTCTCTCTCTCTCTCTCTCTCTCAAGTAGGATCTTGTCCTCGCTATATTATTACCAACTTCTTTTTAATAACTATATTTTCGAATCTCACTCTTCCCCCCTCCCTCCACCCTCTCTCTCTCTCTCTCTGTCTCTCTCTCTCTCTCTCTCTCTCTCTCTCTCTCTCTCTCTCTCTCCGCTCACCTGTTCTTACCTGTGCCCCCTCTAACATTACGTATGCCTCTCCTGTGTTCACCTGTATTCCCTAGTGTTATGCACCAGTGTTCAGTTAGGCATTCACTCTTGTTCAGCGTTGCATCATATCAGTTCAGTCGTGTTCAGGAAGGCTCTAACACTTCCTAATAATACATTAATAATTTATGAGATTGTTTATGTTTTATTTTCAGCTGACGGTAAATTGCCATCTCCTCATCTCGATTACTTGGTTATTATGAAGATTTTAGCGAAATAACTTCAAATATGTTGTTAATTATATAAAAAATATGTATATACAGTCGATGATGCCTATAATTAATAGTTTAACATTATTCTTTTAAGTATCAATAAATCAGAGGTTAAGGGGAGATTTCCACCTGGAGGTTTTTTTCTGAACCTCTTTCTCCCTCATGTTTAGCCCCATTGCTTGTGAGATTTAAAGACGCTTGCCCCATTAGTTTGGCGATTTTAAAAACCCTCGCCCCATTTCTGTCAATTTTAAGACCATTCGTGCCATTTAGGTGTCGATTTTTTTCTGGCGAGCGATAGCGAGCCTGTAATTTAAGGGGAACCGGCCTTCGGCCGAGACATTTTTCTACCGAAAAATGTACAAATTTATCTTTAAAGGGGGTTAAGTGGGAGTAATTTTAAGCTTGATGGAAGTCCAGGGAATCAACTAAAAACCTCCCCTTAAAGGATTCAATTTACCGTGAGCTGGAAATAAATAGATCATAGTGAATTTCAGTGAACATTATCTTTGTGACTCAAGCAGTTTATCAAAAGAGTTCGTCAGTGTATCACAATTTCGTCCAAAAAATATGTCCATGACTTTCTTTAGTAACCTTACTGGAGTGCCCCTGAATCAAATGGAAATCAACAATATTAGCAGGTTGTCTTTCTTTTCTGTTTATGCCTGTGTTTGTGTGTATATATATATGTTGACAAATAAATGGGGTGAACGGTCTTATAATCGCCGAACTAATCTGAAATTTAATGGGGCTAAACATGAGGGAGAAGGGGGGATCAGAAAAACAACAACCCTCCCCCTTAATCACGTTTAGTTTAGTTTTTTAGTGGTAATCCACTTAAGCTGCCTGTAATCTCCCGTCACCCACTTGTAATCCTCGCAAGTAATGGCCCGTCACTCTCGTGTAATCTTAGCCAACATGTGTAATCGCCCTTCACGTTCCTGTAATCCCCTGCCTCCCCTCCCCCCCCCTTCCCCTTCCCCTTTCACTCTTATATAATCACCCCCTTTGGTTCAAATCTATCCCTGTCTGATTATGTTGTTAACCCCTTCACCACCATTACGTAATTTTGATCATATTCTGGTTACCTTTAGACGATTTTCTGTAGTTTGTAATCTACCTATACAACTCAAATGGGTAAATACGATCTCAATAAACCCGCTCACTAACATAGGTCCTTCTTAAACTGCATAAAATCATCTAATTATAGCCAGAATCAAAGGTAAGATGGCGTCATGGTACTGGAAGGGGTTAAGATGCGTCATTGTTATCTAAGTGGTTGCTGTAGGAAATTCGTGTATGCCAATCGGACACTCTAATATAAGCCAAACATGAACTCTTGAGCTACTGATTTATGCATAGGGTTAATATGTTATTATTTCGCTTCGATTAGCCTTCCAATTCTAAAACCAATATCTCGAAGCACCTAATCAGATGACTTGCAGGATGCAGTGAGTAGAAACTGAGTGTAGGAAAAAAAAAGTTCATGCAGGTTTGGACTCTGAACAAACAGATATGCACTCTTAAGGGGAGATGGTTCACATTTTGGGCGATTTTTTAATGTATTCGTTATTTTTCTAGTTTCCTCCCTAGGCCTCCATCAAATTAAAAAAAAAAAAACATCCATTAGATCCCCCTTCTAGATTAATTTGTACATTTTTCGGTAGAAAAATTTCCCGGCCGAAGGCCGGTGCTTTCAACATTACAGGCTCACTATCGTTCGCTAGGGAAGATATCGACACCTAATTAGCACGAAAGGGCTAAATATTGACGAAGAAGTGGGGCGAAAGGTTTTAAAAAAACTAAATATTGGGCACACATTTCAACATCTGAAAAATAATGCGGCTAAACATGAGGGAGAAAGTGGTCCAGAAAACCGGGGGGGGGGCCCCCCCCCCCCCTTAAGACATTAATCGTGGTCCAATATGAACCCACGAACAACAACATATTGAACCTCCAAAATGTAAATATAAGGTCATCTTTTTTGGCCTATTAATTCATGACCCCCTTTCAAGATAAATTTGTACATTTTTCGGTAGAAAAATTTCCCGGCCGCAGGCCGGTTCCTCTTAAACATACAGGCTCGCTATCGCTTGCCAGGAAAAAATCGACACCTAAGTGGTACGAAAGGTCTTAAAATGGAAAACTAAATTGGGCAAAAGGTGTTAAAATTGCCAAACTAATGGACCGAACGTCTTATAATCTCAAAACAAATGGGGCTTAACACGAGGGAGAAAGGGGACCCAAAAAAACGGCCCCTCTCCCCTTAATTAAGATAATGATGTATGTCCTAGAGCACTGATGCGTATACATTTGAACACATTTAAGACTATTACAGGTATGCCTGTTTAGTGGGTATATCTGTGTCGAGTATGCTGCTATTGTGTCTAGTTTGTGTTTATGTTGGTTATGTACAGGCATGTGTCAAGTATGGTCATTAGGTATGTGCTAGGGATGGAGCTGTATCCCTTAGCTACGCAAGGGACTGGAGTTCTACTGGCAGTGTGCTGGTGTAATAATTCAGAAGGGTTGATAGCCTCTGGTAGTCCTGTTTTAAGGGGAGGTATTTAGTTTGTTCCCTAGACCTCCATCAAGCTTAAAATTACACCCCCTTGAGTCCCTTTCAAGATAAATTTGTACATTTTTCGGTAGAAAAATTTCCCGGCCAAAGGCCGGTTCCTCTTAAATTACAGGCTCGCTATCGCTCGCCAGGATAAAATCGACACCTGAATGGCACGAAAGGTCTTAATATGGGGTGAAAGTTCTTAAAATCGCTAAACTAATGGGACAAACGTTTTATAATATCAAAAGCAATGGGGCTAAACATGAGGGAGAAAGGGGTCAAGAAAAAAATCCCTCAAGTGGAGATCTCCCCTTAACTAACTACCTAACTTAGCTATCAAGCCTTCCTGCCCACACCGACCATGGTCTCTCTTATAGCCAGTTATGCCCTTGTTAAAATCTGATACCCCCTTTGCCATCTGGGTATGAGGGTGCAGGTGAGAGCAGATCTGTCAGTATTAGGTATGTCTGTATCGGGATTATAGTGTGTGTTGTTACGTAGTTAATATTATCAGGTATATTGGTAGCTTCCTCAGGCCCTCCTACGTCGATAGAGGAATCAGATTATACCAGACCTTGAAGGCGGTTTAATAACTTACACTGACGGATATACATAGATAAAGAAGTTATATTTATATAGTCTTCTTCTTACGCGATAATTATAGCAGTCTCTCTCTCTCTCTCGCGCTCTCTCTCTCTCTCTCTCTCTCTCTCTCTCTCTCTCTCTCTCTCTCTCTCTCTCTCTCTCTCTCTCTCTCTCTCTCTCTCTCTCTCTCTATGTATATATATATTCCTACATTTTATAAACTTTGCTATTAAGTTTGATATGCAGTTCTTAAATATTAATAGCACGCATCATCCATTCGTTTACTGATTACAACAAATTGCCACTAATGCTGCAGAAACGCCCCTCCCTAGAATGACCGAGCCACTCCTTGTAAACACACCGATATCCAGTCTTGGTTTACTGTGGGTTAAAAAGCAATTTATACTTGTTCCATTTCCAGCCAAGTTTTCCTGCTTTCTCGTTCTCCCTGACTTGCTTACTACCTGTTGGTGTTAATTAGTAACTGATTGGTCGATAACTAACGGAACGATAAGAAACTAATATGGATCTGCTTCATATTAGGGGGGTCACCGGCTATTTTGATCTTTCTCTCCTTTTCTCTCTTTCCCTGGCTTGTATCCATTCGGCCCCATTCAGCCAACTGAATTGTAAGGAGAAATCCGGCTTCGCCGGAGAAATTTTTCTATCGAAAAATTTACAAATTTAGCTTGCTGTTAAAACAAAAATGTATATATGCTGGCTCGCTACCGCTCGCCAGGAAAATATTGACACCTGAATGGGGGATAAACGTCTTAAAATCGTAGGCTGAATGGGCCCGAATGGATACAAGCCAAAGAGAGAGGGACAGAAAGATAAAAAAGGCGAGGTGGGCTCCCTTCATTCTCTTCACTTATATTTATTTATTTGTATTACACTTTCTTTTCTATATCATCTGTGTAAAAAAAAAAATTGTCCTCGCTTGCTTAATTTTCGCCATTATTTTTCATATTGGAATTGCCCTTTCCTTTCTATGTGCTATGTAAGGAATTATATTACTGCATATCGTTCTTTACATTTTAAATGGCTATATTGCTGTTTATTTACCGTAACTAAAATTATTGTATTAGTACATCCATTCCCCCCATCTATAAGGACTCTTATATAGTTAAGATACTTGTATGTTTTACTTTTCGGCGTAACCACTTTAGTTGCTAGTTTTTGCTAATTTCACACTTGTAATGGATATATTTTTTTCCCTCCCATGATATTTGAAGATGAGTTTGGTGTATTGTTTTCTGCTTATCTACGTTATTATAATTTTCTTTTAAATTATCCATTTGTATTTGATACCGGTAGTTGTTTTCCTGGTATGATATTTAAAGACATTTGTGTGAGTTGTTTTCTGTTTATCTACCTTATTTTCATTCTTAATTATATATATTGTTATTTGATAGTGTTTTCCCCTTGCCTGACATTTAAAGTAATAGATGTTTTTACCCATGACATCACGGGTCCTGGAGAAGAAGAGTGACCTCCCCTTGACCTCCCCTTTTACGTTTTGCCCACTAGGAAGTACTTGGTATATTATGAAATATTTACGCTCACTCATTTGCCGTAAATACCCACACATACACACACATCCTCTCTACGGTGTATCCCTATCTCTATCACACACACACACACACACACACACACACACACACACAACCAGAGAGAGAGAGAGAGAGAGAGAGAGATGAGGACGGAGGAGAGAGAGAGAGAGAGAGAGAGAGAGAGAGAGAGAGAGAGAGAGAGAGAGAGAGAGAGAGAGCACCTACTCAAAACATTATTATTGCACACCTAAACAGGTGGATATTCCGACAATAACTCAATGCGTATTATGTCGATCAATTGCGGTGTCAACAAGATACAACAACATTATTATGAGTGTCTATAGTCTGTTTCTACTTACCTGGCGGTAAATTGCCTTATTCTCATCTTGATTACTCAGCGATGATGATGATCTTGCAGCGAAATATGGTGTTAATAATGAAAACATGGTATTTATAATGGTATAGGGATATATTTTCACATAACCCCTTCAACACAATTACACTATAATTTTGGATAAAGTTAGAGGATTTTATGCAGCTTAAGAAAGACCTATGTTATTCGTAAAGTGTATTGAGGTCGTATTTACCCCTTTGAGTCATATAGGTAGATAATAAGCCAAAGAAAATAGCTCAGCAATAACCAGAATATGATGAAAATTACGTCACCGTGCTGAAGGGGTTAAGTATCGATATTTCAGTTGCAAAGGGATTGAATTTTCCGCCAGGTGAACCAAAGAACAATAACTAACTGTATAATAATAATGAATAAATAAAAGACTCTAGGCCTACTCATGAGACTCTAGGCCTACTCATGAGACTCTAGGCCTACTCAGGAGACTCTAGGCCTACTCAGGAGACTCTAGGCCTACTCATAAAAGACTCTAGGCCTACTCATAAAAGACTCTAGGCCTACTCAGGAGACTCTAGGCCTACTCATAAAAGACTCTAGGCCTACTCATAAAAGACTCTAGGCCTACTCAGGAGACTCTAGGCCTACTCATAAAAGATTCTAGGCCTACTCAGGAGACTCTAGGCCTACTCATAAAAGACTCTAGGCCTACTCATAAAAGACTCTAGGCCTACTCATAAAAGACTCTAGGCCTACTCATAAAAGACTCTAGGCCTACTCATAAAAGACTCTAGGCCTACTCAGGAGACTCTAGGCCTACTCAGGAGACTCTAGGCCTACTCAGGAGACTCTAGGCCTACTCAGGAGACTCTAGGCCTACTCAGGAGACTCTAGGCCTACTCAGGAGACTCTAGGCCTACTCATGAGACTCTAGGCCTACTCATAAAAGACTCTAGGCCTACTCAGGAGACTCTAGGCCTACTCATAAAAGACTCTAGGCCTACTCATAAAAGACTCTAGGCCTACTCATAAAAGACTCTAGGCCTACTCATAAAAGACTCTAGGCCTACTCATAAAAGACTCTAGGCCTACTCATAAAAGACTCTAGGCCTACTCATAATACTCATAAAAGACTCTAGGCTACTCATAAAGACTCTAGGCCTACTCATAAAAGACTCTAGGCCTACTCATAAAAGACTCTAGGCCTACTCAGGAGACTCTAGGCCTACTCATAAAAGACTCTAGGCCTACTCATAAAAGACTCTAGGCCTACTCATAAAAGACTCTAGGCCTACTCAGGAGAGGCTGGCAGTGTTTTGAGGTAATCCATCTTGTCCTGTCTGCTGAGTGTATGGTGAAGGGTGTGAGTGTGGGCGTCAGAACCTGTGTGTGGGTGTGGGTGTGTGTTTGTGGTGGGGGGGAGGGGAGTGAGGGGTGAGTGGGATTTGTTTGTGTGTGTGTGTGTGTATGGGTGGCTTAGTGTGGGTTAGTGGGTGGGTGTGGGCGTATGTAGGCGTGTATGTGGATGTGTGCGTGTGTGTGGGTGTAAGCTTGTGTAGCTGTGGAACTTTAATGTGTAGATGTGTGTATATATGTTTAAGTGCGTGAGTGGGTGGGTGGGATGGAGATTAGATGTGTGTGTGTGTGAATGCGTAAGAACCTGTGTGTATTTCGTGTATGTATGTGAGCGTCAAGGCCAGGAGGATCACGGTGTACGGGAAAAGGGGGGGGGGGTTAGGTACGGGGGGTGACGTCACACACCCAATGTAAACCCCCCCCCAACACTCTCGTGGGGGGGGGGGGGGGTCAAGGTGCCTATAGTTCCTGACCTAGCATGGTGGACCGCCTAAATGAGAATACAAGACGCTTTGCGGTTCTAGTATTTGTTGTATTTATTAGTTTTATATTCAGTTACTGTTTTGGTCTGTGTTCTATCTGTTTTATATTGATGTGAACTTAAACAGCAAACGATGTGATCTGAAGCATACCTGTACGTGAACTTAAACAGAGATATGAATGATCAACGTTATCTGTAGTTTTAAGTGAATATATTATCTCAAAATAATTTCCATCGTCATTAATGTGTTTGCACTATTCCCTGTGGTGGGTTTATATATATCATCTGTGGAATCTTTAGTCACATAATATGATATTCATTTATTTCATGCTTCTATAAATTGACATTGAAAGAAGAATTGCTCAGCGTCAGTATGTGTGTGTGTGTGTGTGTGTGTATTTGTGTGTGTGTGTGAGTGTGTGTGTGTGTGTGTGTGTTTGTGTGAGTGTGAGTGTGTGTGTTTGTGTGTGTGTGTGTGTGTGAGAGAGAGAGAGAGAGAGAGAGAGCGCGTGAGAGTGCTAGTGTGAGTGTGAGTGAGTGTGTGTGTATGAGTAAGTATGAGAGTGAGTGTATATGATGTGATGCTTGTAAGAGTGAGTGTCTTGCCGTCTGACCATTACATTTTGTCCTACTTTTTACACGCTTTGTCTCCTCCTCCTGAACCCCCAGCGTGGGAGTCGGACCTTTCAGTGTTAAGACAGTGTGATAGATTTTTTTTTTTTTTTTTTTTTTTTTTTTTTTTTTAAAGACCTCCGTCTACGTATTGTGAAAAACCTGTTATCCTCCGGCAAATTGTGGGGTTGAGTGAGTGAAGGGGGGGACAGTGAATGAAGGAGGATGCATGTTTTTCATAATACGTGTTGATAGCCCCATGAAGTACAGGCAACAGAGTAATGTGGGGGTTTGGTTAAATATATTACCGTGTTTTACTGTTTGATTATGTGAATGAAGGAGACAAAAGGCAAAACTGACTATAACAAGTGTTCGTGCCTGAAAATATTGTTTGTGGGTTTATATAATATGCAGATATACAGTACAATATATATATAATATATATATAATATACTCAAGTTTGTACATGTCTTGTAATTGTCTGGCAACCCGTCTCCTGGATTTATAGTGAGAAGAGAGACCCAACGTGGAGGACATATTTCAGTCTGCATCACGACGTAAAGTTCCATATTTTCAGGGTACAATTACGTGGATTTTACACCTGACCTCACGATTATCGGGCCATTTGATTTGTTTTATACCTCGACTTGCCTTTATGTCGTTATATATATATAATATATATATATATATATATATATATATATATATATATATATATATATATATATATACGGTACCGTATATATATTATATATAGATATTGTAGATAGATAGGTAGATGGATAAAATGTAGTATATAACATTTGATAAGATCAGGAGGTACAAATGTTCATGTTAAATATAGTTCATATATTATGATTAAATATATCTTAGTAGTTCATCTCTGTTGGTTTGATTACGTTAATAATGTACGCAGATTTATAATCATATTCCCTCTAGTGAGATACTAGATATTATCACTGGCTTAGGTAGCTCCACCCTGTTCATGTATCCGACCCCCCTCCCTCCCTGTAACACACACACACACACACACGGAACACTAACCAACCAGCCATCCACCACCCCACCAGCCCTCCCCTCATGACAGTATCAAGGTAATCTTAATAAGCCAGTACCAGGGAACGAACCTTTGCCAGTCAACCAGGGGGCAATTGAATGGGAATAAGTAGTTAGGGTAGTGGGGGCAATTGAATGGGAATAAGTAGTTAGGGTAGTGGGGGCAATTGAATGGGAATAAGTAGTTAGGATAGTGGGGGCAATTGAATGGGAATAAGTAGTTAGGATAGTGGGGGCAATTGAATGGGAATAAGTAGTTAGGGTAGTGGGGGCAATTGAATGGGAATAAGTAGTTAGGGTAGTGGGGGCAATTGAATGGGAATAAGTAGTTAGGGTAGTGGGGGCAATTGAATGGGAATAAGTAGTTAAGGTAGTGGGGGCAATTGAATGGGAATAAGTAGTTAGGGTAGTGGGGGCAATTGAATGGGAATAAGTACAGTAGTTAGGGTAGTGGGGGCAATTGAATGGGAATAAGTAGTTAGGGTAGTGGGGGCAATTGAATGGGAATAAGTAGTTAGGGTAGTGGGGGCAATTGAATGGGAATAAGTAGTTAGGGTAGTGGGGGCAATTGAATGGGAATAAGTAGTTAGGGTAGTGGGGGCAATTGAATGGGAATAGGTAGTTTGAGTAGTGGTGGAGATTGAATGGGAATGGGTCGTTGGAGTGGTGGTGGATATTGAATGGGAATGGGTCGTTGGAGTGGTGGTGGATATTGAATGGGTCGTTTGGGTAGTGGTGGAGATTGAATGGGAATAGGTAGTTTTGGTGGTGGTGGAGATTGAGTAGTGGTGGTTGAGATTGAATGGGTAGTTTGGGTAGTGGTGGACATTAAACAGGTAGTTTGGGTAGTGGTGGAGATTGAATGGGTAATAATAATAATAATAATAATAATAATATTAATAATAATAATATTAATAATAAATCAAAGTATAAGTATGTACCGTAGTCCTGTGCCTGGTAACTGAGAGGTAGGGTATATCTGGAGTGATCTGTCTGTTCAACACAAGGCTCCATGAATAATGAAACAGGCAGCGGGATTACGGCACTATTTAACACGAGCTCATACCACATTTGTTTATCTTTCTGGAGAGAGAGAGAGAGAGAGAGAGAGAGAGAGAGAGAGAGAGAGAGAGAGAGAGAGAGAGAGTGTGTGTGTGTGTGTGTGTTGATATTGTTGGCGAGGGCTACAACAATGACAAAGAAATGCGGCGGAAGGTCTTAAAATTTCAAAATTAATGGGGCTAAACACGGGGAAGGAGGTATCGGACCAGAAAGAAACCCCCCCACCCCTTAAAAGGGGAGATTTCCACCTGGAGGATTTTTTTCTGGACCCCTTTCTCCCTCATGTTTAGCCCCATTGTTTTTGAGATTTTAAGACGTTCGGTCCATTACTTTGGCGATTTTAAGACCTTTCACCCCTTTTGTTGTCAATATTAAGACTTTTCGTTTGATTTAGGTGTAGATTTTTTCCTGGCGAGCGATAGCATGCCTGTAATTTAAGACCTGGCTTGACCTGTGCTATATATCAACCCCACCACCAGCCTGCCTCGTAATCAATGACCTGGCTTGACCTGTGCTATATATCAACCCCACCACCAGCCTGCCTCGTAATCAATGACCTGGCTTGACCTGTGCTATATATCAACCCCACCACCAGCCTGCCTCGTAATCAATGACCTGGCTTGACCTGTGCTATATATCAACCCCACCACCAGCCTGCCTCGTAATCAATGACCTGGCTTGACCTGTGCTATATATCAACCCCACCACCAGCCTGCCTCGTAATCAATGACCTGGCTTGACCTGTGCTATATATCAACCCCACCACCAGCCTGCCTCGTAATCAATGACCTGGCTTGACCTGAGCTATATATCAACCCCACCACCAGCCTGCCTCGTAATCAATGACCTGGCTTGACCTGTGCTATATATTAGCCCCCACCAGCCCCCACCACCAGCCCGACTCGTTATGGTAAAAGCCCTGAGACAGACAGACACCCTCACAATGGGGCTCACATGGCAGGATTAACCCACTAACACACCATGCAGTTTTTCCAGCAACTTTTTTTCCTCAACTCTGGTCTGGCAGCTTCTTCACCCTTTCAGTATACCATGGAACATGCTGCTCTTTTATTCTGGATACTAATTTACGAGTTAATTAAGTTTAGAAAGGATATATCGGATCAAACGGTTAATGGGTTTATACATTATCCCTTTGATTGATTGATGTCCTTCCTATATATTGTGTTGCCATGATGTCTTTGTATATCAATATTATAATTATAGGGCTAAGAACAAGAAGGGACAATAGCAGAAAATGGTATTGTTGTGATGGGGAACAAATGAACCGAAAATAGTGTTCAATTATATCTTTAAAGGTTAATGTCATCCGTTTAGTGTTTAATTATATAGTGTTTAATTATATATATTAATTATATATATTAATTATATATATTAATATAGTGTTCAATTATATCTTTAAAGGTTAATGTCAACCGTTTAGTAAGTATTTTACGCAATGAATGTTTTGTTTGAATTAAATAAATCTTAGATACTGTATACTGTATAAATCATAAAGTTGTTTGGAAGAAGGACCAAAGTCAACAATGTCTCTGTTTGTATTGAAGTGTGACATTGGCCTTTCTAGCACTCTGGCCTAGAATTATCTAGACGGTTTTTTTTCTCTCTCTATCTGGGTTGTATCCATGCGGCCCCATTCAGCCTACTGTTTTAAGACGTTTATCCCCATTCAGGTGTCGATTTTTTTCCTGGTGAGCGGTAGCGAGCCAGCATAAAACAAAAATTGACAGCAGCCAAAATTTTTAAATTTTTCGATGTAAAAATGTCTACGGCGAAGCCGGATTGCTCATACAATGCTTGCTCGCTATCGCTCTCCAGGGAAAAATCGACACCTGGATGGGAGTAAACGTCTTAAAACAGTTGGTTGAATGGGGCTGAATGGATAGAAGCCAGAACATGAGATAAAAGGAGAGAACAAAAAGCAGTTGCCCCCCCACTTAAGGTATGGAGGGTACTTGTGAGAGTGACTGTACCGTGTTGGTTGTCCAGGACTGATATGGTGTGCCCAGGTAAGGTTAGAGGGGTTGAGCAGCAGCAGCAGCAGCAGCAGGGAGTGGCAAGGCAGGGGGGGGGGGGGGGGGGGGGGGGGCCGTTACCTGTGACACTTAACCACTTTAAGGGGGGGGGGAGGGGTTGTTTTTATGGTTCCCCTTCTTGCTCATGTTAGCCATATTAGTTTTCAGATTTGAAGATGTTTGTTCCATTAGTTTGGCGATTTTAAGACCTTTCACCCCATTACTTTGTCAATATTAGGACCTGTCGTGCCATTTAGGTGTTAATTTTTTTCTGGCGAACGATAGCGAGCCTGTAATTTAAGAGGAACCGGCCTTCAGGCGGGACATGTTTCTATCAAAAAATGTACAAATTTATCTTGAAGGAGGTCTTGGGGGTGTTTTCTTTTAAGCTTGATGGAGGTCGAGGGAGGAAAATAATAAAATAATAAAACAAAACAAAATCAATACAAAGGCAAATAAATCCGCTGATCTCCCCTTAAGGCTGCTTGGGTGTGTCTTGGCAACCTCCCCATGTACTCCCATTCATTCTTACTAGTACAAATATGTAGGTCACTCAGTTACCAGTCTGTCCAGGAAATACGGTGAAATATATGAATGAGGGAAAATTACCGGTATGGATATATTAACTAATGCATTTCACTCTGCTAAACAAACAACCAAGTTAATGAAATGAGTATATCAACTAACTATTGATATATGGTAGAGAGATAATGAGTATATCAACTAACTATTGATATATGGTAGAGAGATAATGAGTATATCAACTAACTATTGATATATGGTAGAGAGATAATGAGTATATCAACTAACTATTGATATATGGTAGAGAGATAATGAGTATATCAACTAACTATTGATATATGGTAGAGAGATAATGAGTATATCAACTAACTATTGATATATGGTAGAGAGATAATGAGTATATCAACTAACTATTGATATGGTAGAGAGATAATGAAGTATATCAACTAACTATTGATATATGGTAGAGAGATAATGAGTATATCAACTAACTATTGATATATGGTAGAGAGATAATGAGTATATCAACTAACTATTGATATATGGTAGAGAGATAATGAGTATATCAATTAACTATTGATAGCTTGGTAGAGAGATAATGTTGTATACAGTACTAACTATTGATATATGGTAGAGAGATAATGAGTATATCAATTAACTATTGATATATGGTAGAGAGATAATTATGTGTCAATAATCCTGTGCTAAGGTCATAATTTTGATAAATGTAAATATAATGTGCATTAACGTTGTGCTCAACGTTTTGTCAGACATGCGATTACTGTATAGACGATTACCGATACACACATGGTAGAGCAGTTATAGGTTAGCTGTTAGAGGATTATGTTGTATACAGTTATAGTTTAGCTGTTAGAGGATTATGTTGTATACAGTTATAGTTTAGCTGTTAGAGGAATATGTTGTATACAGTTATAGTTTAGCTGTTAGAGGAATATGTTGTATACAGTTATAGTTTAGCTGTTAGAGGAATATGTTGTATACAGTTATTTCTGTGCTGGTGATTTTTTGCTCAGATGTCGTGACTGTCGCCTAGAAATCGGTGGCATTGAAAAAAAAAATTGTAACTGTAATCTGCAATACATTCCCTTTAGTAATTTTTGTTTGGGATGTGTTTATGTAATGTGCTGGCCATTATCAATAAGTGTTCATATCATGGTGAAGCATTTTGACTGAGTTCATTCCTAAATTGACCCCTTAAGATGATACTAAGTCTTACAAATTAAATATCTGGCCCATCGACTACTTAAGGGGGGATGGTCGTATTTGTTTGCTCATATATGGATCTTAAGGGGGGATGGTCGTATTTGTTTGCTCATATATGGATCTTTTTACTAGTTTTTAGTGTCCTCCCTAGACCTCCATCAAGCTTATAAAAACACCCGCCCAAGACCCTCCTTCAAGATAAATTTGTAAATTTTTCGATAGAAAACTTTCCCGGCCGAAGGCCGGTTCCTCATACATTACAGGCTCGCTATCGCTTGCCAGGAAATATCGACATCTAAATGACACGAATAGTCTTAATATTGACAAAGAAATTGGACGAAAGCTCTTAAAATCGCCAAACTAATGGACCGAACACCTTAAAATATGAAAACTCATTGGGCTAAGCATGAGGGAGAAAGGGTTCTAGAAAAACAACATACCTCCCCTTAAGATTATAAATAAGTCTTACAAATGATAAATCTGGCCCATCGACTACTTAAGGAGTGGGTGTGACGTGGAATTCGGAGGGTGGGGTTCCTGTCACTCAACTCTCTATTCAACGGATCTCCAAGTGGATTCTGGGTTAGATGAGGTCAAGGAACAGTACTGGTGAGAAGGTGACACATTTAGGTTAGGTAGTGAATTTGTATTTTGTTTTTGTGTGTTCATTGTTTTCTGTCGTGTTGTCCCTATTCTGGCTCTGTCTTGAGTCGGCCACCCCCCATAAAAAGAGAAACAAAACATAGGAACACAAAAATAGGAAAAGTGGGAATTGGGCCTGAGTAAATAGATAGATAGATAGATAGATAGATAGGTAGGGTACGGTAGAATATATAGTAGATTAGAATTGATTATATAATTAAAGTAGGTTTGGATAAGTTGGAAGGATTAGGGTTTGGTAGAAGAGGATAGGATACATTAAGGTTAAATTAGGATATGCAGTAGATTAGAATTAACTTTAAAATCAAAGTAGATTTGGGTAAGTTTGAAAGATTAGGGTATGGTAGAAGAGGATAGGATACATTAAGGTTAAATTCGGATATACAGTAGAATAATCTGTTTTTGTTCATTTCACTCCAACACCAAACACCTCCCAAAGAAATTAATAAAAGTAATGTAATATATATGTTATATGTTCGGGTATGTAATGTAATATATATGTTATATGTTCGGGTATGTAATGTAATATATATGTTATATGTTCGGGTATGTAATGTAATATATATGTTATATGTTCGGGTATGTAATGAATATATATGTTATATGTTCGGGTATGTAATGTAATATATATGTTATATGTGCGGGTATGTAATATCATATATATGTTATATGTTCGGGTATGTAATGTAATATATATGTTATATGTTCGGGTATGTAATGTAATATATATGTTATATGTTCGGGTATGTAATGTAATATATATGTTATATGTTCGGGTATGTAATGTAATATATATGTTATATGTTCGGGTATGTAATGTAATATATATGTTATATGTTCGGGTATGGATGACAAAGAAAATCAAAGGGTAGGTAAGCTATACGCGGTTAAATTATGGCAACCTGGTGAATACATTAACTTTATGGCAACCTGGTGAATACATTAACTTTATGGCAACCTGGTGAATACATTAACTTTATGGCAACCTGGTGAATACATTAACTTTATGGCAACCTGGTGAATACATTAACTTTATGGCAACCTGGTGAATACATTAACTTTATGGCAACCTGGTGAATACATTAACTTTATGGCAACCTGGTGAATACATTAACTTTATGGCAACCTGGTGAATACATTAACTTTGCTTAAGGGGAGATATCCACTTGAGGGACTTTTTTCTGGACCCCTTTCTCTCTCTTGTCTAGCCCCATTGCTTTTGAGATTTTAAGATGTTTGCCCCATTAGTTTGGCGATTTTAAGAAGTTTCACCCCACTTTTCATGTCACTTTTAAGACCTTTCCTCCCATTTAGGTGTCGATTTTTTCCTGGCGAGCGATAGCGGGATAAGAGGAACCGGCCTTCGGCCGGAAAAATTTTCTACCGAAAAATTTACAAATTTATCTTGAAAAGGGGTCAAGGGGGTGTAATTTCAAGCTTGATGGAAGTCTAGGAAACACACTAAAAACCTCCCCTTAAATTTTGATCAGTTATTTGTTAAACGTATCCGTGTTCAAGGCCGCATCATTCCTTCCATTCTGGTTATAGTTACGCGATTATATTCAAGTTAGGAAGGAAGTTTGGAGGTACAGAGGGTTGATTGGGATACACTTTACCCCTCGGACTATATCGAGGGGCTTTGGAAACGTGATTACAATTCAAATAATTCAATTCAAATTAAACCTATTGACATGAATTTTACAGAAGAACATCAGAAACACAAGATCGTCGAATCGTCTAAAATCGTCTAATGATAGCCAGAAAATGATGAAGAAACGCGTCCAAATACAGGAAGGGTTGGTATAAGACTAGTTGGGTCTGGTGGTTGAGGGGGGGGGGGGGGGGTTTGAGCTGACACGGAACGGACAAGGTGGTCTGAGGGGTCACTGTGGCACGGATGACTAATCCATCTTATTAAGGGGGGTCACCTGCTTTTTTCCCACCTTTTCCCTCTTTCTCTGGCTTGTATTCATTCGGCCCCATTCAGCCTACTGTTTTAAGACGTTTATCCCCATCCAGGTGTCGATTTCTTCCTGGTGAGCGATAGCGAGCCAGCGTGTCTCCGGCTTCGCCAGTGACATTTTTCTATCGAAAAATGTACAAATTTAGCCTACGCTCGCCAGGAAAAAATCGGCACCTGGATGGGGATAAACGTCTTAAAACAGTAGATCATTGCTAACGAGTTGACTCATATCCTTTTCACAGTCTCAATTAACCCCTTGAAGCTCTGACGCGTTTTAGCAGTTTATTTTGGCTATCATTAAACGATTTTATGCAGCTTCAGAAGGATCTGTGGGTATTAAAAGGGTAAATACTATCTCAATCAACCCTTTGACTTCCATATACCGTTACTAATCTAAATAAAATCCTCTAATAATAGCCAGAAAACAGAACAGAAACGCGTATTGGAACTTGAAAGGGTTAACCAATTCTACATTTGCTATAATAATTCGTATCTATAGTCAACTTACCTATCCTTAAGCAACTTACCTATCTTAGTCAACTTACCTTTCCTCTAAGGGGAGATGATTGATTTGTCTGGCCCCCTTCTCCCTCATGTTTAGCCCCATTTGTTTTCAGATTTTAAGACGTTCGGCCCAGAAGTTTGGCTATTTTAAGACTTTTCGCCCCATTTTCTTTGCAGTCAATATTAAGACCTTTCGTGCCATTTAAGTCTCGATGTTTTTTCTAGCGAGCGATAGCGAGCCTGTAACTATTGAGGAACCGGCCTTCGGTCGGGAAATTTGTCTAGCGAAATATGTACCAATTTATCTAGAAGGGGAATCTTGAGGATGCTTTGTATTAAGCTAGATTCGGGGAACCTAAAACAAATAAATGTACTGGTAATAATTAAAAATATATTTATGAAAATATAATACCGTCCCCTTAAAGACAAGCACGTTGACCCAGTGAACTTGGACGTGTTAATGTTGTGGTGGTGTTTTGACTTGACTGTGTGTGAGAGAGAGAGAGAGAGATTTACATAGATTTACATAGAGAGAGAGAGAGAGAGAGAGAGAGAGAGAGAGAGAGAGAGAGAGATGTTATTGATGTGGTAGTGTTTTTACTTGGCTGAGGCTGTGTGTATTATGTTAGAGAGAGAGAGAGAGAGATTTACATAGATACATTGGCCACGCAGATCTTACGATCCCTGCGAGGTGACCAGGACTTAATCCTAATAGAGATAGCAACCCAAAGAGAAAGTCGAATGAAAGGATAGCAAAGATGAAGGCTCTCTCCCCACCCTCCACTCCCTCCGGCAATTTGCCGTACATGAAAATAGTTAGAAGTGAATAACCTTGCAGGGCTTGGAAATCGCCTGAAGGAATTTATAGTATAGTCAGAAATGGAAAGGAAAAGGTATGCACACCTTCATTTTTTTCTGCTCTCTTCAACTGCAAACGTGTTCATTTCTGCCAGGTTCTCTTTTCAGTGATCAGCTTCTACTGCAGACCAACTTCTCTGTGATATGAGTCTAACTTTTTTTTAAATGTGTATATTAAGAGAGAGAGAGAGAGAGAGAGAGAGAGAGAGAGAGAGAGAGAGAGAGAGACTTAATATTGAAGTTACTATGATATATAATACAAACAAAGATGCCTTAGGGATCAGTGTTTCATGGCTAACAAGTTCATCTTCACCTTAAAGACAGACCTGCTCACCTGTTGAACTTTCAGGTGTGGGGGAGGGGTAACAGGTTTGGTGTGTTTATGTAGGGAGCTGTGTGTTTCAGAGTGTGTTTAGGTGTATTTTGTGTATTTGTTGTGTGTTTTATGTGTGTTCATTGTGTGTTTTATGTTTATTAAGCTTTCACGTTTGGGAGAGGGTAACAAGTTTGGTGTGTTTGTGTAGGGAACTGTTTGCTTTACCGAGTATTTTGGTATATTGTGTGTATTTATTATGTGTTTTATGTGTACTATTCATGTGTTTTATGTGTACTATTCATGTGTTTTATGTGTACTATTCATGTGTTTTATGTGTACTATTCATGTGTATTTGTTTTTATTAAACTTTATGGTGGGAGGGAGGGTAACAGGTATGGTGTATTTATGTATGATGTTATTGGTTGTATTGTGTAATAATGGATATACTATTATACAGTTTACTTAATCTATCCATTTATGAGAGAGAGAGAGAGAGAGAGAGAGAGAGAGAGAGAGAGAGAGGGGGGGGAGAGAGAGATCACACGGTTCTTTGTGATCTGGCTGGCTTTATATTGGAGGTATGACAAAAGAAGACAGCGATGAAGAGGACTGACCTTTCTCTGGGATTAAGATATGTCACGAAAATTACGATCTTTGAAACTGATATACCAATTTTTAAAACGTTTATAGAGAACATTCTATTGTGGAAATAGGGCACAACGTTTGTGTTTGATTGTACTAGAATTACAAATCAATCCTCTGGTTGATTTGTCAGAAAATTAATTCAATATATATATAAAATTTGTTCCAAATTAAGCTTATTTTTTATTAATAACAATAATAATATAAACATAATAATAATTTAATAATAATAATGCTAATGCTAATGATAAATATAATAATAATAATAATAATAGTAAAAGACGCAGAAGAAGAATATGATGATGATGATGATAATGTGCTGAATATGTCTTAAATGAAGCTTATAAAATGGGACAGAAGGTTGGCGTAAAGGAAGATGAGGTGAAGATTAAGCTTATTAATACGAGAGAAAAGTTTAATATAAAATGCAGGTGAAAGGAAGAAGTCACTATGGTGTGCCAAGGAATGAGGAGTGAGTGTGGGCATACATCAGGAGTCGTGAGCGCGAGAGAGAGAGAGAGAGAGAGAGAGAGAGAGAGAGAGAGAGAGAGAGAGAGAGAGAGAGAGAGAGAGAGAGGAGAGAGAGAGAGAGAGAGAGAGAGAGAGAGAGAGAGAGACTTTGATTGGAGGCAAGAGAGAGAGAGAGAGAGAGAGAGAGATAGAGAGAGTGTGTGTGTGTGTGTGTGTGTGTGAGAGAGAGAGTGAGTGTGAGAGTAAATGAATTTGGAAATGTATCCTGAGTTGTGTGTGAGAGAGAGAGAGAGAGTGTGCGGGTGCGTATGGGAATATATCAGTCGTGAGAGAGGGATGGAGCTGTGTTAGGTCATAGAGGAGGGCATCTTTGGTGGTGAGAGAGAGAGAGAGAGAGAGAGAGAGAGAGAGAGAGAGAGAGAGAGAGAGAGAGAGAGAGAGAGAGAGAGAGAGAGAGAGTGAGAGTGAGAGCGCAAACACACACACACACACACACACACACACACACACACACACACACACACACACACAATTTTGATCAAGGTCTAAGGGTACTGGTATGATGAAAACGTGTTCACAAGTTTTTAATTCACTGTGTGTGTGTGTGTTACTCAGTTACTTGTTCGTCAAGGGGAATCCACGCAATGCGAGCTAAGCTCATTATTATCGCGCCTCCTTAACTGGGAATGTATTGCGTGAAATGCATGTTAAGTGTTTTATGTACTGTTGGAATGGCTGTGGATGTGTGTGTAGTCTGTATTTAGCCAATTGGCGACATCGGAAACGAAGGCTTAGGGTGGATCTGTATGGTACCATTCTCACTATAGACGGTACCGTCTCGCCCGAAGGCTTAGGTAGCCATCAGCTTAGGTGAACCATATGATACCCATCTCGCCTTGTACCATTTTTGCCAACCCCAGATGGGACGTCACAACGTCGTCCACTTATTCCAGGTACCTATTTACAGCTAGGTGAACTGAGGCTAACACATGAAAGGAGACAAGCCCAATTTGTCTCCGCCCGGCCGGGGATTGAACCCCCGTGTGTGTGTGTGTGTGTGTGTGTGTGTGTGTGTGTGTGTGTGTGTGTACGTACGCATACGGAAATGTGCGTGTTTGTATATAATTATGCATGCTTGCTTTCCTGTATGTGTGTGTAAGAGTGCCTTCACATGTGTATATGTATGGTTGACCGTGTGTGCTTGTGTGTGTGCATGCTTGGCCTTGTGAGCGTGCGTGTGTGTAAGCTTACCCATGTGTGTGTGTGTATGACCGTGACCTGGCCCCCCTCACAGTCATACAGGGTCGTGAGGTTGCAACAACACTGGCCGGACCTTGCAACAAACCACGGGAGGAACCTTTGCAACAGATCCGCCGAACCACAGACCCTTGAGGAAATAGAGACTAGACTACTGCCATCCTGTTAACACTAGGTGGTCCGACCTTTTGGAGTTTATTATGATATTTCGTATAATTAATATTGAGGATTTTGCTTGTTTTTGCCATTTTCTATTAATGTCTTTTAGTTTGTCCCCTAGGCTAACAAAAACACCGTCCCAGACTTTCTTCAAACTAAATCAATGCCCACCCAGACCCCCTTCAACCTAAACTTGCACATTTTTCGATAGCATAAGGTCCCAGATCAAGGCCGAAAAGTTATAGTTTTTACCTATAGATCCTTCCGGTGTCACACATGCGCCATTTCCTGCAATTTTCGATAAGCAAGTTTTTTCTTGCAACATTTTGGAGTTCTGTATCATTGGTATCGGGATTGGTTATGCTATACTCAAGTGTTTTGTTACAGTTGATGGCAAAATTGTATTTCTCCATCCTGATTACTACGCTATTACCATGATTTTGTAGCGAAATATGTTGCTAATTATGAAAACTAGGCAATTACATGAGGTAGAGACATAGCAGTATCATATTTGTCAAGTAAGATTGAAGAAATCATATGCTAAAGGATTCAATTTACCATCACCTGGATACAATAGACTATAAGTGGCTCAATTCCCATAAAAAGTTTAATCCCGCAACTACCAAAATATAATGGCTCTAATAATTGCTAGTGTGACACCGCCATTATCAGATTAAATGAACTGGGGCAAGTAAAGCTAAATTTAATGGTCTGTTATGATTGAAGGAGTTAACATTTATTGATTTTGAATTTCGATATAGGTCTATTCGAAAACTACTTTGTATGTTGATATTGATCTTGTGAATTGTGTGGGCCAATTTCGGGGTGTTAAAACAAATAATCTCTCCTGCTATGTGGTCAGGTGCCCCCAAAATGGTGTCTTCTTGAGCAGTTGTCTGACCTGTATGCTGTAAAGTCACCGAGCTTCCTGACGTTAACATGACCCGGACGACTCACGGACTGCTTTCATTTTTGAGGTTGTGTGGCATTTAAGATTACCGCATCACTCCCACGCACGCATACGCACAACCGCGAACACAGACATACACACACACACATATATATATATATTGAGAATATATCACAAATACACGTGAGCCACTAAATGTTTCTAGTCTCTCAGTGGGGATCGAACCATCGACCATCAGGACGATAGCCGACGCTTTAATCAAGACTGCCGTGATGTAATTGATTAAAGCGTCGGCTATCGTCCTGATGGTCGATGGTTCGATCCCCACTGAGAGACTAGAAACATATATATATATATATATATAATATATATATATATATATATATATATACTTACTATATTTATACTTCCAACATATAGTTTTTATATCATATATGATGTATACATTGACTTATTTAGTGATTATCTGTGCCAAGGGATGGGGCCCGTGGACAAGGAGGAACAAGTGTTGACCCTTGTGAGTGTGATTGTGTGTGTGTGCGTGTGCGTGTTATCATGGAGGTACCGTACTAATAGGCCCTAACATGTTGGCAGTGATGGTCTTGGTGTGAAAGGCTCGGGGTGGGGCGATAGGTCTTATCTCCTCTGTGGGGAAATTATTGCTACGACCCTCCATATTTTGTATAAGGCTGATAGGGATGGATGTTTGGCTGGGTGAGGAATAATGATAATAATAGTAAAAATATATAAACTATTTGATCCCACTTGTCCATTCTTATTTTCAATTATTATATGCCTCTTTTTACCCGCATTCTTTCTTAACCCCTTCTGTACCGGTGACGTCTTTTGTATTTAATTTTAGCTATATATCGACAATTCTGTGCGGCTTAATAAGGACATATGGTAGTAAAAGAGGTTAATTAAGATAGTTCTAAGCCTGTTAATTGCTGGAGGTCCTTTTTAAGCTGAATAAAGTCGTCTAATAGTAGCCAGAGTAAAGTTAAAAAGACGTCGCCGGTACAGAAAAGGTTAATATATATATATTTTTTTTTTGCCTTGCCCTCTCTGCTTAAGGAGAGGCAGACCGTTTTTCTGGACCCACTTCTCCCTAATGTTTAGCCCCACTAGTATTGAGATTATAAGACCTTCGGCCCATTAGTTTGGCGATTTTAACACCTTTCACCCCATTTCGTTGTCAATTTTAAGACCTTTCGTGCCATTTAGGTGTCGATTATTTCCTGGCGAGCGATAGCGAGCCTGCAATTTTAGGAGGAACCGGCCGAAGGCCGGGACATTATTCTACCGAAAAATTTACAAATCTATCTTGAAGGGGGGTCTAGGGGGTGTTTTTCTAAGCTTGATGGAGGTCTAGGGAGGAAACTAAACAAATATATGAATACATTGATTAATAGACCAAACAAACGGTCAGTCTCCCCTTAACTGAAATCCAGCCCACCCTTCTCAGTTTCTCTCGTAGACTACAGTATACTCATCCTTCAATGTTACTTCTGACATTATCCTCCTTGTAAATTCTTCTAGCCTTCTAATCTTCTGACGTTGCCCCCTAATCCACCTCTCTCTCTCTCTCTCTCTCTCTCTCTCTCTCTCTCTCTCTCTCTCTCTCTCTCTCTCTCTCTCTCTCTCTCTCTCTCTCTCTCTCTCTCTCTCTCTCTCTCTCTCTCTCTCTCTCTCTCTCTCTCTCTCTCTCTCTCTCTCTCTCTCTCTCTCTCTCTCTCTCACTTACTCACCATGTCTGATGCGAATGGTCAAAATAGTCTGAGCTGTTGTTTATAGATTTACCTTAACATAAATAATATAAGCACGACCTCAATTAACACGCTAGCCTAATAAGTTCTACCTATACTGAACAAAATCATCTAATAATAGCCAAAATAAACTGTCACTGTTTATTCTTTTTGTCAGAACCCACAGATGAGCCCATGTGTAAAGTAATATTAGCCTCAATATTATCTAGCATGTGTTGTTATCTCAAATTAGTCTGCCGGAGAAAATATTGACGCTACATGTCTTATCCGTACTCCACCCCTTGTTAGAACTCCACCCCTTCACCCACCCTCTTGCTAACCAATCATCTCTATCTCTCTCCACACACACACACACACACACACACACACACACACACACACACACACACACACACACACACACACACACACACACACACACACACACACACACACACACACACACACACACACACACACACACACACACACACACACACACACACACACTCAACACACACACACACACACACACACACACCTACACACACACACACACACACACACACACACACACACACACACACACACACACACACACACACACACACACACACACACACACATGTCTCATGGTTATTTTATGATAATATTCTGCACCTGCATCATTATTGTATTTATTTTTATTTTTTGTAAACTGAGCTTACCATCTTCATATCTGTACATCTCATGTTCATCCACTAAATTGTAAAATGTGTATTTTCAGCTCATGAGGCTGCCATTCTTTAATAAACCGTTTATTATTATTATTAGTATTATTACACACACACACACACACACACACACACACACGCACACACATACACATACACACACACGCACACATGCACTCACTCAGTCTATCTAACTATCTCGACACTTCCACTCTCTCCCTCTCTCTTTTGTTCTACCTGGAACAAACTTTCCTCCGAAGTTGTAAACAGTTCTTCAGTAGAGCAGTTTAAGAAGAGAGTAGATAGTATTTTGCACACTCTGTAAAGAGTGTAGTGCACTAAACAGTCTCTCTCCTTTCACTTCGAGTATCGCCTCGGCTTGGACAGCAATGTCTTGAGATACTAACTATTCCTTGTAACTCATTGTCACTCTCTCTCTCTCTCTTCCTCCACCCCCCCGCCCCCCCAATACCTCCCCAAACAGGCCTCTTCGTATCTCAACCCCTCCCCTCCCTCCATTCGATCGTAACCAGCCTCGCAACGGAGCAAGTTCAAATTCAAAGTTACTTCCCGAGACCCGCGCGTTGGTTACAAAGGAGTACAAAGGAGTACAAAGGAAATCAAGCAACAACAGATCTAGTGACCCTTCTAGGTTGCTTGTCCTCCAAAACACTGAGGATCAAGTGTCCAAACAGTGGTTTAGAGTGGGTAAGGGAACATTGGAAAGGGAATTACTGCCCCGGAACTAATGTCCGTGGCAGGATTAGGAAGTTAGTAGAGGACAGATGGGTTAGTAACTGAGGAGGGGATAAAATAAAGTTATTCATTTACAAACGCAGTCAGTCGCGGGTTTGATGAGAGATATTTGTCTAGGCGGAGTTTAAATGAATCAACGGTGATGCAGTCTATAACGTTTCGGGGAAGCCCATTCCACAAGTTGACAACTCGATTGAGGAAAAAATTCTTAGATTCGTGCGAGTTAAAAGATTTTCCAATAATTTTGCAACCGTTCCCCCGCGTGTAATTAGATTGGTCGATAGTGAAGTACTTACTACAGTTTATATTGTCGATGCCTTTGATGATTTTGAACACTTGAATTAAGTCACCTCTTAATCTGCGCTGGGTTAAAGGAAATAGATTTAATTCTCTAAGACGCTCTTCGTATATGGTTTGTTCTTTAGGCTAGGTATCATTTTGGTAACTCTACGTTGAACTCGTTCTAGCTTGTTTATATCTTTTTGGTAATAAGGGCACCAGGATTGAACGCAGTATTCCAGAAGAGGGCGGACTAAGGAATTGTAAAGGGTTAGGATAACTTCTTTGGATTTATGCTCAAATGACCTGCCTATAAAGCCAATTATTTTGTTTGCCTTCTTAACAACTTCTGAACATTGTTGACATTGTTTACCATGCCGATCTTACTCGTAACCCCTTGAGGATTAAATTGCGTTTTTGGCAGTTTATTGTGGCTAGTATTAGACGATTTTATGAAGCTTAAGAAACACTAGTGTGAGCTAGACCGTTCATTGAGCTAGTTTGTGCCCCTTTGATTCCTGGAGATCCATCTATATCAATTTGTGCATTTTTTGGTAGAAAAGTGCCCTGAAATTTAGGAGGAAACAGCTTTCGGCCATGACTAGGCCTACCGAAAAATGTACAAATTTAGCTCGATGGGTGGTCATGGGGGTATTTTTTCTTAGCTTGATGGAGGTCTAGGGAGGAAGCTAAAAAATAATAATAATAATAATAAAAAAATATAATAATAATAAAAACAAATAATAATAATAATAATAATAATAATAATAATAATAATACTAATACCCAGGTGTTGTGATATACGATACTGCCTACCCTTTGAATGTGAGGATGCCTCGGGGAAGGCTAGGCAAGGCAAGGGCAGCGACCTTGTTGATTGGTCCGGGCGCCGCTGACGTCACGGGAACGGTTGGGCCTCCCACAGGAGTTGATAGTTTGTTATGTTGCAACCCAGATGGCATGGGGAACGCTACTGTGGTTACTGCCACTTGAATATTGGAACTTTTAAGGGGGGGGGGGGGCTTATGTGTTTGCTCATATATGTATCTTTGTTACTGTTATTTTTTAGTTTCCTCCCTAGCCCTCCATCAAGGATAGTAAATATAATATTCTATATTCTATATTCTATATTCTATATTCTATAGGGTCTTTGCCTCCATCAAGCTTAAAAAAAAAGACCCCCCAGACCCTCCTCTTAAATTACAGTCTTGCTATCGCTCGCCAGAAAAAAATCGACACCTAAATGACATGAAAAGTCATATTATTGACAAAGAAGTGCGGCGAAAGGTCTTAAATCGCCAAGCTAATGGGGCGAATGTCTTGAAATCTGAAAAGTAATGGGGCTAAACATGAGAGAAAAGGGGGACCAGAAAAACGACCCATCTCCCCTTAAAGTAAAAATTTGTAAGCATCTCCATTATAATTATTCATTGCATTAATTGTCTCCTTTGGGTTGTATACATATTCCAATGGGTGTGTAACTATTTGTGCTCCTGACTATGCGTAATGTGGCGTGAACCATAATACTCGCTTTAGTCTAGCGTAATTTTATATATTCGAACCTATTCCATATAATACACATTGTTATAGATATCCAATAATTTAAGTCCATATTATATTAAGCAAGTTTACTTTACACTTTACCAACGCCAACGGATTGTCTTTTTGTTTTTCCTTCATGGGGAGCTTTGTGAGACCGGGGGTGCAGCTAGCCCAAGAACCGGTGTAACGGACCCCCCACCCCCACCCCCACCCCACACACAACACCACCACCACCACCACCACCACATTACATCTTGCAAGGTAACATTAATGGTCGGGAGTTTAGAGATGATCGCTATTAGCATCTGTGTACAGGCTGTAGCAAACTTGAACGAAGTATAATAAGAAAGAAAACAGTAAGGGTAGCACACACACACACACACACACACACACACACACACACACACACACACACACACACACACACACACACACACACACACGATTTTGTGAAGTTTAGGAATGGTCTCTGGTAGTATAAAAGGATAAATGCGATAGATCGAAGCTTGTTAATTGTCGGAGGCCCTTTTTAAGCTTAATAAAATCGTCTAATAGTAGCCAGAAAAAAAAGTTAAGAGGACGGTACTGAAAGGGTTAATACCAATTCCTGTACTCCAGAAGAGACTATCATCATGTTTAGTTATCAGGGGAGTCCTCACAAAGTATAAGTAATTACCCATCCTCTCCTTGTTCATGCCCTTTATACCGTCATGTGGTAACCTATCATTATACATAATTTATAGGTAGTTGCGTAATGACCTGATGTGAGTAGCATTGACCTGAGTACAGTGTGAGTACATCCCAGAGACACCTGCTGAGAGAGAGAGAGAGAGAGAGAGAGAGAGAGAGAGAGAGAGAGAGAGAGAGAGAGAGAGAGAGAGAGAGAGAGAGAGAGAGAGAGAGAGAGAGAGAGAGAGAGAGAGAGAGAGAGAGAGATTGATTATAAACTCTACGGTATAGAAGTTTCGTAGGGTGTAACAGTTAATGTGGATGGATGCATTACAGTGATAAGTAAGTTAACCTAATTCGAAGAAACTTTATATCTTTCCCAAGATACTTTCACAACTCATTGACGTAACAAAAAAATTATAAATTTTACAGGTAATTTGTAAATGTAAATACATATTCTTAAGAATACACCTGTTTGACATCACACTTTGTATATTACATTTTTATTTATTTCACTCCAACACCAAACACCTCCCCAAAGAAATTAATGAAAGCTTACAGAATAAATACAGATAAACATAGTATCCCACTTTCATCACGTGACAACACATATTTAACATGAATTACAGTAAGGAGAGATTCTTTACTGGCAATTGCTGCAATACTTTTTAAACGATTAAATAGCCACACGGTACAGCTAAAGAGAACCAGTATTCTTCAGGAGACAGCATAGTTTGTTTGAGGGTGCAGGTAAAAGATGCCATGGGGTACAAAGCATTCCTCCCCAGGGTACACGAGCTGTAGAAAGCAGTCAGGTGAGGAAATGTAATATACGACTCTACTGGGAACCCAAAAGACAGATCTACGAGTCCTGGGTGAAGGGTTGATAAAAAAAAAAAAAAAAAAAAAAAAAAAAAAAAAAAATCCTAGGATACAGCCACCCTATATTCAACTAAGACAAAGGGAGTACAAAGGAGTACAAAGAAAAGACGTGGGAGTGTGTCCTTTACATAGAGATGCCGTTTACGAGGGTAAGAGAGAGAGAGAGAGAGAGAGAGAGAGAGAGAGAGAGAGATTTGATTTGATTTGATTGATTTCGTATGTACCAAAGATACATTGCAGTCACATAAATCACCTACAGGGAAGTGAAAAGAGGGACTATATGTTTCTTTCTGAGTTGCAGAGAGAGAGAGAGAGAGAGAGAGTGTGTGTGTGTGTGAGAGTGTCAGTCAGTCAGGGAAAGGGGATTAGAAACTACAAACACAAAAGGGTCTCGCACAACAAAAACACCTTGGCCGGAGACCATTGGAACAAGTGACCAGGGACCCACCGACTACCTAAGAGCAAGATTAGAAAGGTGGAACGGAAGGTCTGACCACGGGTGCTCTTAAGGGGACCCCTTCTCCCTCATGTAAGCCAAACGGGTGCTCTTAATAGGGGGGAGGTAGTGTTTCTTTATGCTGGGAGGTATCTTTATGGACCCCTTCTCCCTCATGTAAGCCAAACACGGGTGCTCTTAATAGGGGGGAGTAGTGTTTCTTTATGGACCCTTCTCCTAAGTAAGCCAAACACGGGTGCTCTTAATAGGGGGGAGGTAGTGTTTCTTTATGGACCCCTTCTCCCTCATGTAAGCCAAACACGGGTGCTCTTAATAGGGGGGAGGTAGTGTTTCTTTATGGACCCCTTCTCCCTCATGTAAGCCAAACACGGGTGCTCTTAATAGGGGGGAGGTAGTGTTTCTTTATGGACCCCTTCTCCCTCATGTAAGCCAAACACGGGTGCTCTTAATAGGGGGAGGTAGTGTTTCTTTATGGACCCCTTCTCCCTCATGTAAGCCAAACACGGGTGCTCTTAATAGGGGGAGGTAGTGTTTCTTTATGGACCCCTTCTCCCTCATGTAAGCCAAACACGGGTGCTCTTAATAGGGGGAGGTAGTGTTTCTTTATGGACCCCTTCTCCCTCATGTAAGCCAAACACGGGTGCTCTTAATAGGGGGGAGGTAGTGTTTCTTTACGGACCCCTTCTCCCTCAAGTAAGCCAAACACGGGTGCTCTTAATAGGGGGAGGTAGTGTTTCTTTATGGACCCCTTCTCCCTCATGTAAGCCAAACACGGGTGCTCTTAATAGGGGGGAGGTAGTGTTTCTTTATGGACCCCTTCTCCCTCATGTAAGCCAAACACGGGTGCTCTTAATAGGGGGGAGGTAGTGTTTCTTTATGGACCCCTTCTCCCTCATGTGGCGAGCGATAGCAAGCCTGTAATTTTAGGAGGAAATGGCCTTCGGCCGGGACATTTTTCTACCGATTTTTTTGTTTCAAATTTACCTTGAAGGAGGGTTTTGGTTTTGTATTAAGCTTGATGGATGTCTAGCGAGGAAAAAAACACATATATATATACTGTATATATATATATATATATATATATATATATATATATATATATATATATATATATATATATATATATATATACATATATATATATATTATATATACTGTATATATATATAATAATAATAATCATAATAATTTGTATTTACCCAAGCAGCACAATATTTATAATGGCTGCATTATTTATCCATTGAATTAGTAATCCACAGCATCGTAAGAATCAGCCATTAAATGAGTGCAGCATTGCATTGCCTAAATTTGTGCCTCTCGTCTTCTAAGTTGCCAGGATGATGAATCAGGTTTCTCAGTGACAAAAACATTCCTTGCATTATTCTCCGATGACTGTTGGGAACGAGAGGATATCCAGTTCTCTTTCAGTGCTCAATTTCTTTGATTTCGATATTCTAATTGAAAAATATTTCTTAAATCTTTAACTCATTCACAATACGATGACGTGTTATATATATATATATATATATATATATATATTTTTTTTTTACTTTGGCTATGGTTGGGCGTTTTTTTTAAGCTTAGGAAATATCTGTGAGAATCAGATGGTTAAAAGAACACATATATTTCTCCCTTGATTCTTGTAAGTATTGCATAAGTTAATTTTAATCGTCTGCCAGAGCGAAATAGAGCTGCTTCAACGTATTCTGAAGGAGTCGACATACGGCCCTGTTCGCCTCTTCTCTCCTGTAACCCCTAACTTTCCCCTCGCCTATTTTGGGAGTCCTGTCCTTTGCTTGAAGCCTGTTGTTGGCCCTCTCACTTCTTCTCCCTGTCAGTCACTGCCCCTCCCACACAATATACTACCTCCTTCAACCTTTAAGGGGAGCTGGGACGTTTTTTCTGGTCCCCCTTCTTCCTCATGTTTAGCCCCATTAGTTTTCAGATTTTAAGACGTTCGGCCCATTAGTTTGTCGATTTGAAGACCTTTCGCCCCATTTCTTTGTCAATATTAAGACTTTTCGTGCCAATCGATGTTTTCCTGGTGCGCGATAGCGAGCCTGTAATTTAAGAAAAATCGGCGCCGGGACATGTTTCTGTCGAAAAATGTACAAATTTATCTTGAAGGACGGTCTGGGGGGGGGGGGGGGGTTAGCTTGATGGAGGTCTAAGGCGGAATCAAATAATATAATACAATGAGATATAAATGAGCAATTCAATACGCCCCTCTCCCCTTAGTAAACACCGGTCTCTTGGGCAGTAGTTGGTTTATGTTGTTACAAGTTTGTTCTTGTTTATCCAGTGTTGTTGTTTTGGTTTACTTCTTTGGTTTTACGTTTTACTACCTCCAAGCTTTACACACCGGTCTTTTGAATGGAAGTGTTTTTTGTATTGTTCATTCGGTGTTTGACCCATTCAGTACCGATGACGGCCTTTCATATTTATTCCGGCTACTATTAAATGATTTTATTACATTTCAAAAGGACTTCCAGCAATTTACAGGCTTCGAACTACCTCACTGAACCCTTTTTACTACCACAGATCCCTCTCCAACTGCACAAAATCGTTTAACTATAGCTAGAATAAAATTAAAAAGACGTCGCATGTACAGGAAGGTTTAATGTTCTGGTGTTGCGTTTTAGTACATCCAATCTGTACACACCGGTCTTTTCAATGGCAGCGGTTTTTTGCATTGTTTGTCGTTGTTCATTCGGTGTTTAATGTTCTTGTTTTACTACCTTCAGTCTTTACACACCGGTTTTTTGGATGAAAGTTGTTTTGTGGTGTTTGGTATGTACTTGTTTATCCAGTGTTTAATGTTTCTTGTTTTGCGTTTTACTACTTTCAATGTTTACACACTGACCTATTGGAGAAAAGGGGTTTGATTTTGTTTGTCCTTGTTTATCTAGTGTTTAATGTTCTTGTCTTGCTTTTCTTGTTGTCCCTTTTTTTATCCGGTGTTGTTGTTGTTTTTTGTTTTGTTTTACTTCTTTGGTTTGGACTCTTTCGTTTTGATCTTTTTGTATTTTCAGAATTTCCTTTATAATTCGTTCTTCACCTTTAGTTCTTAACCTCTTTGTTTTGGACTCTTTCATTTTAGTTTCTGTGTACTTTCTATATTTGTGTAATCCTCACTATACTCCTCACAAGCTTGCCTCCAATTTTCTTCCATACACGTCTTCATCCACCCTCTCTCTCTCTCCACACATTCAATCACTGCTCCACCTACTAAACCATCTCCCCACTACCTCACCATCCTTTCACCTACATAACCACCCCCTCAACCACCTCTTCACCCACCCCAACCACCCCCTCTCTTTCTTTCCCTGCTGACCCACCCACCAACCTTCTGGCAATGTATCAGAAGAAAGAATAGCTGTGAGTCCCGATCCATCACTGCCTTGCCAATCCTATCTCCATCTCTCCCCCCGTCAACCTATTTTTGTTCTCTCTCTCTCTCTCTAATAATATGTAATACAATTGACACATTCAAAAGAATTCTAGACATCCATTTCGAGAAGGTTGGAGTAATATAGGAAAAAATTAAGAATAGGGTAAGCATCAGAAGTATGCAACATTTCTCAACTTCTTTCTTTACTATGAATTTCCCTGTAGAAATGTTCTCATTCTGCTGGGGGCTTGTTTCCCCAACTAAATGTCATGCCAACTCAAGGTCGGAGGGTGTGGTGGGTGGGGAGAGAGCCTTCTGCTCTGCTATCCTTACTTTCCACTTTGTTAGCAAATTCTATGTTAGTATTAAGTCCGGACTGCCTAATAGGGACAGCAAGGTCTGTGTATCCATGTAACTATATGTAACGTCTTCTTATCTTCTGTCCTACCATATCTCTCCCTGTCTTTAAAACTGGACTCCATTGTCAACAGACCACTTTTGGGGGCAACACAAACGTAAGAAAACAAAAGGCATTAACTTTTTATTTATTTATTTTTTTTAATCCGATATTTACTCCATGATTCCTGTTTGTTCGTATATATATAAATACCACAGAAACAATTTAATGTTTGACGCAATTTAACTGTAATTTAAAAGCATTTAAAATTATGTCTCTGCAGAAATCCAACCTCTTCCTCCCTTCTTCAGGATATCCCGTTAGGCTGTCCCCCGTATGTCACCTCCCTCAGGATAATCAGATACAGTATATGCAGCGTCTTGGGTATGCACAGACGAGGGAAGGGGGGGGGGGGTTTAGGGTCGTTCTCACTTAATATTGTCTTTTATCTTAGTTACTTTGTGTTTTCCGTCCCTGCTTCTCCTTGTTTATCTCTTGTCTTTGCTTATCGTTCCTTCTCCTTCGTTCGTATTTACTTCCTTCCCCCCCGTCTCTCTTCTCTTTTCTTCTTTGTTCTTTTCTTATAATATTTTTTTCTTCTCTCTCCCATGTCTTGACTTCTCTCTTTTTCTCTCCTCTCATAGTTTATATATATATATATAATGTCACTCACCAACCAATTTTCTTTCACTCTGTTTTCTTTTTCTCTTCTATTCTCTTCTATCCCTATCAATTTCTATCAATATATCTTTCTAGCTTACGGCCCAGGCGATTGAAAAATATTATCATGGCGATACACAGGAAATGATATTGTGTGGTTGAAATTAATAATAACATGTTTTGAGGCGGCAGGCACAATATCTTCCACGAATCACTTTGTTTACGTCCTCGGTTCAAAATTATGCCCAGGAAATTTCTGATAGGAGAATTCTTGGATTATTTCTTAAGGCAGCATCAATATCGGTGTGTTTGGTGGGGGTTAGAAATATTTCCTCCTCATTATTTTCCAGTTATATCGAACACCAACAGGATATCATCACAATCTTCGTATATTTTGCATCTTTGTTTATTACTGTCAGTATATATATGACATTAATTTGGCGATTAGTTGACGATTGTATTGAGATTAGGACAAATCTGTGGTTAATTGATATATACTTTACACCTTTGATTACTAGAGAGCTTTGTGGTTAATTGAGATATACTTTACACCTTTGATTACTAGAGAGCTTTGTGGTTAATTGAGATATACTTTACACCTTTGATTACTAGAGAGCTTTGTGGTTAATTGAGATATACTTTACACCTTTGATTACTAGAGAGCTTTTCAAAGCTGAGTAAATTTCGCCTAGCCTAATGTTAGCCAGAATAAAATGTAATTATGCGTCATGATACTGAAGGGGTTAATTCAAAGACAATATTGCTGGACTGAGCAATATTTGTATAGAGAACCCTTAATTACGGCCTCCCCTCATCTCCTTATATCCACATACTACCCACACCTACTTACGTCCACATACTACCCACATCTCCTTACATCCACATGTCTGTTCTCCTCGCTTCCACATCTCTCCACTCCTCTCCCTCACCTTTCTTTACTTCTCTACCCACATCTTTCTCCACTCTATCTCCACTCCCCTTTCCTCCACCTCTCTATGCATCGCTCTTTTCAACTCCACCATATCTCACCTCTCCAAATCCCTCTCTTCCCCTCTTCCTGCATCTCTCTCCACATCTGTTCCTATCTACTCCACCACATCTCTCCTCTTCACATCCCTCTCTTCCACTCCACCACCTCTATCTCCTAAACTCCAGCTCCCTCCACATGCCTATCTTCCACTCCACCACCTCTCTACACTCCACCACCTATTTCCTTTCCACCACCTCTCGTCTCTCCCTCCTATGTCTCCACTTTTCTATCCACATCTTTATCTTCCACTCATCCACCTCTCTCCATTTCTCTTCCACTCCTCCACCTCACTCCACATCCCCCTCTCTCCCCTTCTCTGCCTCCCAGCTCCACTCCTTTCCCATCTCCTCACCTCTCTCCACTTCTCTTCCACTCCTCCACCTCACTCCACATCCCCCTCTCTCCACTTCTCTGCCTCACTTATTCACTCATCTCTCATCTCCAATTCTCTATCCACTTCTCCGCCTCTGTACACGCCCCCCCCCCCCCCCCCCCATTGATGTGTGTATCGCCTTCCCTAGGGTTGGAGGCACTACCAGCAGCAGTAGGAGGAGGAGGAGTAGTGGGCAGGCTGCCAGGGGTCGGGGCCTGTGTATGTAGGTTACCTAGGGCACTACCACCACCACTACTACTACTACTACTACTACTATCCACACTCACACTATACTACGCTAGGGCATCGTCACTTATACAACTAATCATACTACACTACACTATGCTACGTTAGGGCATCACAATAGGTCACCATCACATTACACTACACTACACTATAATACACTATCCACACTCACATTACAATACACTATACTATGGCACTATCACTTCTACTATTGCTACATCATACTACACTACACTACACTTTAATACTCTACACTATGCTACACTAGCCCACCATCACACTACACTAGGCCACCTTCACACTACACTAGGCCACCATCACACTACACTAGGCCACCTTCACACTACACTAGGCCACCATCACACTACACTAGGCCACCTTCACACTACACTAGGCCACCATCACACTACACTAGGCCACCTTCACACTACACTAGGCCAACATCACACTACACTACACTTTAATACTCTACACTATGCTACACTAGCCCACCATCACACTACACTAGGCCACCTTCACACTACACTAGGCCACCATCACACTACACTAGGCCACCTTCACACTACACTAGGCCACCATCACACTACACTAGGCCACCTTCACACTACACTAGGCCACCATCACACTACACTAGGCCACCTTCACACTACACTAGGCCAACATCACACTACACTACACTTTAATACTCTACACTATGCTACACTAGCCCACCATCACACTACACTAGGCCACCTTCACACTACACTAGGCCACCATCACACTACACTAGGCCACCTTCACACTACACTAGGCCACCATCACACTACACTAGGCCACCTTCACACTACACTAGGCCAACATCACACTACACTACACTTTAATACTCTACACTATGCTACACTAGCCCACCATCACACTACACTAGGCCACCTTCACACTACACTAGGCCACCATCACACTACACTAGGCCACCTTCACACTACACTAGGCCACCATCACACTACACTAGGCCACCTTCACACTACACTAGGCCAACATCACACTACACTACACTTTAATACTCTACACTATGCTACACTAGCCCACCATCACACTACACTAGGCCACCTACACGATACTTTGATACATTACACTATACTACACTTGGGCACCATCACCTCTACTACTACACCGTACTACACTACACTACACTACACTACACTACACTACACTACACTACACTACACACTACACTACACTATAATACGCTACTCCACACTTACACTACACTACACTACACTACACTACACACTACACTACACTACACTACACTACACTACACTATAATACGCTACTCCACACTTACACTACACTACACTACACTACACTACACTACACTACACTACACTACACACTACACTACACTATAATACGCTACTCCACACTTACACTACACTACACTACACTACACTACACTACACTACACTACACTACACTACACACTACACTACACTACACTACACTGCACTACACTACACTGCACTACACTACACTGCACTACACTACACTACACACTACACTGCACTACACTACACACTACACTACACTACACTACACTACACTACACTACACACTACACTACACTACACTACACTACACTAGGGCATCATCACTTCTACTACTGCATCATACTACACTACACTACTTGCATAATTACCTTACCCTAATTCACCTTTCTTGACTCCCTTTCTATTTGTTTTGTTCATCAATATATATATATATATACTGTATATATATATATATATATATATATATATATATATATATATATATATATATACAGTATATATTTCAGAATGTTGTTATCTTATTCCATACACCTATCCTCAATGTATCTATTTATTCTCAATTTTGCAGTTACACCCTTCAAGTTCCCATCTGCATAGCTCTCTCTCTCTCTCTCTCTCTCTCTCTCTCTCTCTCTCTCTCTCTCTCTCTCTCTCTCTCTCTCTCTCTCTCTCTCTCTCTCTCTCTCTCTCACAACCTTCCACCTTCTTAACTTCTTCCCCCGTCAAGTCTTCAGTCAAATAGCCAAATATTGAATCAGAAACTGTTAGACACCAAACCAGTTGTGCCAATTCTCTCTCCCCTTGCACCGTCATGCTATATTTCTCTTTCCCACACTCCTTCACACTCCCCCCCCCCCCCCCCTGTATTCTGGACCCCCTTCACAACGATGGCGTCATATACCCACTGTATTCTGGCTAACGCTGACCGATTTTATTCATATTAAGAATTTGTCTTTACATTCAGTTTGTAATTTAATCCTGTTCAAATATTGTAACTATCATATGTTATATATTATATAGGTCAATAGGTAGAACAGTATTCCATGCAATTGTGTTATATTACTACTGTAACATTATATATATATATATATATATACCGGTAGTTCCCTGCTTTATAATAGAACTAATACCTGAGAGTAGAAGTTAAAGGATAAGTGACATGTATCGTGGACATTTTACTCAATGATTGTGCAAATGTTACTATAGGTTTACTGTTTATAAGGTATTGCCTTACTAATTTGCTTAGTTTTTTCTCAGAGGTATATGAAGCAGTAGATAATGACAAGTCATATGATATTATATATTTAGATTTCAGTAAAGCTTTCGACAGAGTCCCTCATGAGAGATTGATGAGAAAGGTTGAGGCACATGGAATAGGTGGGGCGTTGTTAGGATGGATTAGGTCATGGCTAATTGGTAGGAAGCAGAGAGTCAGCATAAATGGTACCAAGTCAGAATGGGGAGCAGTCAAAAGTGGTGTCCCCCAGGGATCGGTATTAGGTCCCCTGTTGTTTCTTATATACATAAATGACCTAGATTTAGGTATAACTAGTAGGATAAGTAAATTCGCAGACGATACTAAAATAGGGAGATCAATTGATTCAGATAGCGATATAGAGTGCCTCCAAAGGGAGTTTCAGAAAAGATATAGGCAAGTATTGGTTTGGTAACAGAGTTGTAGATGGGTGGAATGGACTACCAAGTGCTATAGTGGGATCTAAAACTGTAGGGAGCTTTAAGATAAAATTGGATAAGCATATGGACGAGAAGGGTTGGGTGTGAAGGGGGATCAGCCGGGTTGGGCCAATCAGCGCTCTGCAGACCTCCATAATCCTGCGTTAATCTCTAACCGTTTTTGGTAAGATGATCCTCAGGGTATTAGAGTGTGAAGCCTATAATTGGGCTTTGTAATTGAATTGGGGTTGTTTGGGACAGGGATCTGCCTTGCTTAGGCCAATCGGCTTTCTGCAGACTCCCATTTTCTTATGTTCTTATGTTCTTATGTTCTTATATAAGTAATGCGTTTTGAAATAGTGACTAATTTGCCAGTGACGTAAAAAATTATCTATCTCTCTGGGTGGCAGGCTGAACGGAAAGGGTCAATATAATAAATGATGTCCGCTGTTTTGATGTGTTTACCTTTCAACCTCTGACACTTGACCAATGAGAGAACGGCCAGCTTATTTTGGGAGGTTGTGATTGGTTACTGGGCAATAAGAGTCGAGCTGTGGAAAAAAAAAAAAAAAAAAAAACTATTGACTGAGCCCTGGGATGTGACGTGTGGTCTACTGACACACCCGTTTCCGTCACTGATGTAACACGGGGGACACGCTTGCCTGCTTCTCTGCTACTCTGCTACTGAGGGATTTTGGTCTGCCCCGCTCTAAGCCACTCTGCAATCTCGCTCCATTGCTGTTCTTTGTTCTACTACCCCCGTACTTTGATTGTCCTCTCACGCTTTCAGTTTTGGTGTTGATTTGTATTCGTGTGTGTGTGTGTGTTAGTGTTGTCCTGTTCTTCTGTTCTTCTTGTCATTGTTCCTCTGCCTTGTTATACTGATGTACTTGTCACTGATCAGACCCAGTGCTGACTTCTTACAGTCCCATTCCTTTGTCTTCTTGTTAACTGTTCCTTACACTTCTTGTTACTGTAGCTATTATTTATTTACACTACAAAGATATCTTGTTACTGTAACTATTATTAATTTAGTATTTGTTAACTATGCTGTTAATGTGTCCCTAATTCATCTTCCCTACCTTCCTCTGGTGTCTACTACTACTACTACTGCTGCTGCTGCTAGTACACTACTACTACTACTACTACTACTACTACTGGTACTACTACACTACTACTACTACTATTAATACTACTACTACTACTACTAATAATAATAATAATCATTATATTTATTAGTATTGTTATCCTTTGCTATCTCGCCACCACAAACATACTTTGCATCCGTCTGACATATTAAGTAACACCCCATTCTTAACATTAATCATCAATTACAAACCCCAATGCACTTGAATACACTAATGAAAGCATATGGTCCTCCCGGGATTCGAACTCGGGACACCATCAAATTTGTGGTCATTATCACATAGCGTGGGTTATTTGGCAAGGGAAGGATAGTGCAGGTATGTTGCCGATCTCACCTGTGGCACTCCCATCGCTAAAATAGTGACTTTTATGGGGACATCTACGCCAATAATGCTTACAGTGGCTCATGGGACATATTGTATACCTAAATCAGTGTTAACCCCTTCTGGATGCGAGGACGCGTTATAATATGGCTTGTATTAGACAACTTAATGCAGTTTAGGAAGGATCTCTTGGAATTATAGGTGTAAACATTATCTCTTGGAATTATAGGTGTAAACATTATCTCTTGGAATTATAGGTGTAAACATTATCTCTTGGAATTATAGGTGTAAACATTATCTCTTGGAATTATAGGTGTAAACATTATCTCTTGGAATTATAGGTGTAAACATTATCTCTTGGAATTATAGGTGTAAACATTATCTCTTGGAATTATAGGTGTAAACATTATCTCTTGGAATTATAGGTGTAAACATTATCTCTTGGAATTATAGGTGTAAACATTATCTCTTGGAATTATAGGTGTAAACATTATCTCTTGGAATTATAGGTGTAAACATTATTTCGATTAACCCTGACTTACCAAATTCCTGCTAAACTGAGTAAAATCGTCTAATTATAGCCAAAATATATGGAGGAAACGCGTCGTGGTGTCCTGAAAGGTTAACCCCTTCATTACCGTGTCATCCCTTTAGCTTTATTCTGGCTACTATTAGACGCTTTTATTCAGAATAAAAAGGGCCTCCAGCAATTATCAGGCTTTGCACTATCTCACTCAACCATTTTAACTATCACAGATTCTTCTTAAACTGCACAAAATCGTCTAAATATAGCTAGAATAAACTTTAGAAGACGTGGCCGGTACAGAAGGGGTTAAACCTGTGCCACAAGTGCAAATGTGTCCGCTTATTTGTACTGGAGTCTGGGTTGCCGCTACGAACTATCTGATATTCTTGAAATTGTATGTGTTGTACCCGTAGATTAATTTGGCTCTGTCGGTTATGGATGATCTTGAAAATATGTGTGCTTTGCCCGTAGATTAATTTGGCTGTGTCGGTGTATGAGCTAGGGAGGGTCCACTTCGCTATATTTGAGGTTAGATTCCTTGGACATCGGATTCCACCAGACCATATTGATATAATTGCTTGTTTGACTCGGACACACACACAACCGACTTTAACGTCAATCATCATATTTTATCCAATTATCTGTATTTTATTAATTTCACCCCAACACCAAACACCTCCAATTAAATTAATGAAAGCATTATGTGATCCACTGGGACTTGAACATGTGACCATTCGCATTTACTCGCAAATAAAACTGACTTATAATGATTTGATAATTTTGTTCCGCAAATATAACCATTGGGACTAGTTCATGGATGAAATTTATTATTCAATGTATGGTAATTATTGATTATATTTATATTGAATTTATTTTCTTATTTATGTCTATGGCAGCATACTTGCATAAAGATCAAGTTGGGGATCTAAGAATGTTTATGAGTGACTTTACACTAATGGAAGGCAAGCAGGATAAAGTCTGAGGCATGCATCATGGCGTCTGTATATAGCCACGGTAACATAACTCTCCCTACAGAAGCCCCTACCCACTCACAATTGCGCAAACAAGAGACTCGAAGCTTGCCAAGAATTTCCTGTTGAATGTCCACGAGTTACTGACCTTACAGAAGAGTTTGGCAAAAATTATCCATAGTATCAAAAATTATCCATAGTATCAAAAAGTATCCATAGTATCAACAATTATCCATAATATCAACAAGTATCCATAGTATCGAAAAGTATCCATAGTATCAACAAGTATCCATAGTATCGAAAAGTATCCATAGTATCAAAAATGATCCATAGTATCAAAAATTATCCATAGTATCAACAAGTATCCATAGTATCGAAAAGTATCCATAGTATCGAAAAGTATCCATAGTATCAAAAATGATCCATAGTATCAAAAATATCCATAGTATCAAAAAGTATCCATAGTATCAAAAATATCCATAGTATCAAAAATGATCCATAGTATCAAAAATATCCATAGTATCAAAAAGTATCCATAGTATCAAAAATATCCATATAATCAAAAAGTATCCATAGTATCAACAATTATCCATAATATCAACAAGTATCCATAGTATCGAAAAGTATCCATAGTATCAAAAAGTATCCATAGTATCAAAAAGTATCCATAGTATCAAAAAGTATCCATAGTATCAAAAATAATAATATATAAATAGATATATCGACCAATAAATGTACTCTTCCCCACTTAAAATGTAGGTATAATTTTCACTTACAGCGCGAGGATTTAAAATATTCTTACCTCTCTTAATAATTTATACTGGAAGCCCGGCAAAGGAACTCAACCTTCGAAGACTTACCTCATAATGTTCTTAGTATGACAATCGGTTCAGAATTATGCTGCTCAATTGTTTGTTTCCCTTTGTCCAGTTGCTTAGTTAGTTAAAATAGGACTTCAGAGGCTATCAACCCTTCTGGATTATTAAGCCAGCACACTGCATGTCAAGTGCATTTTCAGGACTGGAGCCCCTTTTTTGAGAACCCCAGTCCCGTGTCCAGTTGCGATCAGGAATACTTAAACATCTCCTAATGGTAAAAAAATAGGTGATCGATAACTAATGAAACCAGTAGTACGATCATTGGGGCTCAAATTGGTTATCAAAATGGTTCGTCCGAGTATCATAATTGTGCATCCAAATGATAACAAATAGTACAATGAGCGATAAGTAATGAATCCCTCGAGAACGATCATTGTGGCTCAAATTGGTTATCAAAATGGTTCGTCCGAGTATCATAATGGTGCGTTCAAAACTTGTCCAGCACTTCCTAACCATGCCTGTGCTTAGCCAGCGTTGAACATTAGCATCAGGATAGAAAGTAGAAGAGATCGAATTGATATAAACGAGTTAAGGGGAGGTATTTACTTTGTTCCCTAGACTTCCATCAAGCTTAAAATTATACCCCCTTGAGTCCCTTTCAAGATAAATGTTTACATTTTTCGGTAGAAAAATGTCCCGGCCGAAGGCCGGTTCCTCTTAAATTACAGGCTCGCTATCGCTCGCCAGGATAAAATCGACACCTGAATGGCACGAAAGGTCTTAATATGGGGTGAAAGTTCTTAAAATCGCTAAACTAATGGGGCGAACGTTTTATAATATCAAGAGCAATGGGGCTAAACATGAGGGAGAAGGGAGTCAAGAAAAACATCCCTTAAGTGGAAATCTCCCCTTAAGCCAGGGTTGTCAATCAAAGCATTATTATTAGTATTATTATGATCGTTAATGGGGGTCATACTCGATGTTGTTAGGGATATGACCGTTAATGGGGGTCATACTCGATGTTGTTAGGGATATGATCGAGTGTGTAATCGCGAAGGCAAGAGCTTTATAAGTAGAATGAAAGTGTGTAGCAAGCGATGTGCAGTTTGTCAAACAGAAAAACAAAAGAGCCGCGTCATCGGAGTTTACATTATATCGTATCGTCTCGGCTGTACAATAATCCGTTTAATATTGATACTCACGATTATTTCTCAGTATTTATAGGTAGGTTACTTAGGTTTTGATATTGAAGAATTACTCAATCTTTATAGGTAGGTTACTTAGGTTTTGATATTGAAGAATTACTCAATATTTATAGGTAGGTTACTTAGGTTTTAGTATTGAAGAATTACTCAATATTTATAGGTAGGTTACTTAGGTTTTGATATTGAAGAATTACTCAATCTTTATAGGTAGGTTACTTAGGTTTTGATATTGAAGAATCACTCAATCTTTATAGGTAGGTTACTTAGGTTTTAGTATTGAAGAATTACTCAATATTTATAGGTAGGTTACTTAGGTTTTGATATTGAATATTACTCAATATTTATAGGTAGGTTACTTAGGTTTTGATATTGAAGAATTACTCAATATTTATAGGTAGGTTACTTAGGTTTTGATATTGAATATTACTCAATCTTTATAGGTAGGTTACTTAGGTTTTAGTATTGAAGAATTACTCAGTATTTATAGGTAGGTTACTTAGGTTTTAGTATTGAAGAATTACTCAGTATTTATAGGTAGGTTACTTAGGTTTTGATATTGAAGAATTACTCAATATTTATAGGTAGGTTACTTAGGTTTTGATATTGAAGAATCACTCAATCTTTATAGGTAGGTTACTTAGGTTTTAGTATTGAAGAATTACTCAATATTTATAGGTAGGTTACTTAGGTTTTGATATTGAATATTACTCAATATTTATAGGTAGGTTACTTAGGTTTTGATATTGAAGAATTACTCAATATTTATAGGTAGGTTACTTAGGTTTTGATATTGAATATTACTCAATCTTTATAGGTAGGTTACTTAGGTTTTAGTATTGAAGAATTACTCAGTATTTATAGGTAGGTTACTTAGGTTTTAGTATTGAAGAATTACTCAGTATTTATAGGTAGGTTACTTAGGTTTTAGTATTGAAGAATTACTCAGTATTTATAGGTAGGTTACTTAGGTTTTGATATTGAAGAATCACTCAATCTTTATAGGTAGGTTACTTAGGTTTTAGTATTGAAGAATTACTCAATATTTATAGGTAGGTTACTTAGGTTTTGATATTGAAGAATCACTCAATCTTTATAGGTAGGTTACTTAGGTTTTAGTATTGAAGAATTACTCAGTATTTATAGGTAGGTTACTTAGGTTTTGATATTGAAGAATTACTCAATCTTTATAGGTAGGTTACTTAGGTTTTAGTATTGAAGAATTACTCAATATTTATAGGTAGGTTACTTAGGTTTTAGTATTGAAGAATTACTCAATATTTATAGGTAGGTTACTTAGGTTTTAGTATTGAAGAATTACTCAATATTTATAGGTAGGTTACTTAGGTTTTAGTACTGAAGAATTACTCAATATTTATAGGTAGGTTACTTAGGTTTTAGTATTGAAGAATTACTCAATATTTATAGGTAGCTTACTTTGGTTTTACTATGTTTAGAAAGTTTAGAAACTTGTATAACTAATGAGAATCTTACTTAAGCAGACCGAGCTTGTTATTATCTATGTTAAGGGGAGATTTCCACTTGAGGGATTTTTTTCTGGATCCCTTTCTATCTCATGTTTAGTCGCATTGCTTTTGATATTCTAGGACGTTCGCCCCATTAGTTTGGTGATTTTAAGAACTTTTGCCCCATTTCTGTCAATTTTAAGACCTTTCGTGCCATTTAGGTGTCGATTTTATCCTGGCGAGCGATAGCGAGCCTGTAATTTAAGAGGAACCGGCCTTTGGCCGGGAAATTTTTCTACCGAAAAATGTACAAATTTATCTTGAAAGGGGGTCTAGGGAGTGTAATTTTAAGCTTGATGGAATTCTAGGAAACGAACTAAAAACCTCCCCTTAAAGGAGATTGAATAGGAAGGGAAAGATTATATTTACGTTGCGGGTGTGAAGAGAGCCTTCTGCTTTGCTAGCCTTGCCTTCAACTTACTAGCACATTTTGTTAGAATGAGTACGGAAGCCGCCAGGTCTGTGCAGTCTGTGTATCTATGTAACACACACACACACACACACACACACACACACACACACACACACACTCTCTCTCTCTCTCTCGTGTGTGATGCATAGCGAAAGGAATCAAGACGTGAGGAAGGGATTTGTGTTTTTGCTGCTGATAGTTTCATAGGTCAACCCGGCCCTGTGTGTGAGTGTGTGTGTGTGTGAGAGATAGAGAGATACTGTGAGAGAGAGAGAGAGAGAGAGAGAGAGAGAGAGAGCGAGAGCGAGAGAGAGAGAGGGAGAGTAAAGATGGGAAGAATGGAGAAAACGTCTAAAGTGAAGTAATAACAAACACTGCCCTCTTTCATATTATCTCTTGAAACTCCAGAGGCTATCGGACGAGAGATTTTATCATATTTCAATGATAAATACTGTTTCTCTCACGCACACACACACCGACACACACACACACACACACAGACACCGACACACACACGTACACACACACACACACACACAGACACCGACACACAAACACACACACATACAGGGACCTCCTAGGGTGCAGACAATTGGGGTAGGTGTGTGATAGATGGCTGATGGTGTGGGCAGGCGTGGGTACTGAAGGGCAGGGAATTAATATACCCTTACTGCACAGGAGAGAGAGAGAGAGTGTGTGCGCGTGCGAGAGTGAGTGAGTGAGTGAGTGAATGAGAGAGAGATAGCGAGATTGAGAGATGGAAATTGATTATATAGAGGGCTTGTACTAAAACAAACGAATTACTTCACTCGTAGAACCAAATACTTTTGTTAAGACAATTGTCATTATTCACTTAAAGTTATGCTCTAGTCTTGCTTCATATCAGTCTCTCATTATTGTTTACCTGGTCCCTATTTTCCGAGCCATCCCCATATCCTATCCATCGTTTCTGAATGTCAACAATCGCTAAACAATGTGTGTCCTACTTCTCTCCAGCGTCTTTGTAATCCCTATCCTGCATCCCAGTCATTGTATCCAGCGCCTCAGGAATCCCTCACCAGCGTCTCTATAATCCTTTTCCTGCAGCTCAGCAAACTATAAACAGTGTGTGTGTGCAATCCCTCTCTGTCCCATCCATATTCCTTTCTGTCATCAGCCCCTCCCCATTCCTTTTGACCCCTCCCCTCCCTCTTCTCTCTTTTCGCCCTCTTCCCTGGACCCCTTCACCATTCCTTGTGCCCCCCCTCCCTCCACCCCTTCACCATTCCTTGTGCCCCCCCTCCCTCCACCCCTTCACCATTCCTTGTGCCCCCCCTCCCTCCACCCCTTCACCATTCCTTGTGCCCCCCTCCCTCCACCCCTTCACCATTCCTTGTGCCCCCCTCCCTCCCCCCCCCCACCCATCCTTGTGCCCCCCCCCCCTATCCACCCCTTCACCATTCCTTGTGCCCCCCCCTCCTTCCACCCCTTCACCATTCCTTGTGCCCCCCTCCCTCCACCCCTTCACTATTCCTTGTGCCCCCCTCCCTCCACCACTTCACCCTTCCTTGTGCCCCCCTCCCCTCCACCCCCTTCACCATTCCTTGTGCCCCCCTCCCTCCACCCCTTCACCATTCCTTGTGCCCCCCTCCCCCCCCCCCTTCCCTATTCCTTGTGCCCCCTTCCTCCACCACTTCACCATTCCTTTCCCCCCTTCCTTTTTCCCCTCTACTTCCCTTATCTCCGCCCTCTCCCTGTGACTTCCCCCTCCCTCCATCCCCCCTTTCCTTACCTTCAGCCCCCCTTGACGCCCGGTTCATGAGCGTGAAGGACTCCATCAGTCAGTATTCTTCTCTCTCTCTCCCCCCCCCCCCCCCTTCTCTTCCTCGGTTAACAGTATCGGAGGAGTTGATTTAATTATTCCACCGAATCTCTATTTATTGCCGTTCTGCTTCTGGTTGCTATGTCGGAGACTATTGGCGTATATTGATGAATTTTGTGTTATCTATATTTCTATCTATCCATCTATATCTATCTATCTCAATCAATCAATCTCTATCTATCTGTCTGTCTGTCTGCCTGTGTGTCTGTCATTCTGTCTGTTTATCTGCTTGTCTGTCTATCGCCAGACGCCTCAATCCCCGAGGGAGTGGCCATAACTTAGCTCATACTTCTTACTTTTTACATATATATTCAAACAACTTTTTTTTTAAATTCCAAAAATAACCATTGTCCCCTTAAATTCAATCCCTGCCATAGATGTAGCTCTCACTGGATCGCTACAGCCGGATTCACATAAGAATTTTAGCGCTGAATTTGTTTCGGAGTTAGGTATTTGCTATTCTGTATTGGAGTGTTTTGAGTGTTTTTTTTTTTTTGTTTTTTTTTTTTTTTTTCAATTTGAACAATCAAGATTATGAGCCACATAGTTTAAGGGGATGGTTGGTTTTTCTGGCACCCCTTCTCCCTTATGTTTAGCCCCATTTGTTTTCAGATTTTAAGATGTTAGGCTCATTAGTTTGGTGATTTTAAGACGTTTCACCTAATTTGTTGTCAATATTAAGACATTTCGTGCCATTTAGGTGTTTATTTTTCCCTGGCGAGCGATAGCGAGCCTGTAATTTTAAGAGGAAGCGGCCTTCGGCCGGGACATTTTTCTACCGAGAAATGTACATATTTATCTTCAAAAGGGGGTCTAGGGGGTGTAATTTTAAGCTTGATGGAGGTCTAGGGAACAAACTAAAAACCTCCCCTTAACGGACCAGTATAAGTATATATGAGACACTACCCCTTTTCTACCCCCCCCCCCCCCACCCCCACCCCCATCCCCGCGACTCTAGCCTGACCCCGCCCCTCGCTTACTGTAATGGCCCTGCCCACCACTAATGCCATTAGAGTGTTTATAATTGGCTTAAAAATAATATAACTTTAGTTTGGAAACTTCCAAGCTAGAGCGCTGCCGAGAACATAATATGCCGGCCTTTAACCCTTTCAGTACCGGTGCCGTTTTGTTTTTTAAATTCTGGCCACTGTTAGACGATTTTATTCTGTCCAAAGAGGGCCTTCGGCAATTAACAGGCTTCGAACTATCTCACTTAACCACTCTGACTTCCACAGATCCTTTTTAAGCTTCACATAATCGTCTAAGTATAGCTAGAATAAAATAAAAAAGACATCGCCGGTACAGAAAGGGTTAACGAGGGTACCAGGCCCCCAGAAACGTGCCAGCGAAATGTCGGGGATTAGCCCTTGAGTTCTTTTAAGGCCGAGACACCCTTTTTTTTTTTTTTTTTTTCCTTCTCTCTTGTTTTGTTTTTTCTGCGTCTTTTCTCGGCAACTCTGGTCTGGTCTGGACGTGTTTGAATTAAAGGCTCAGGAGAAGTCTGCCAGTTACGATCACTTGCCTTCATTCTATAGTCTGTTTTTTTTTGTTTTTCAGCTGATGGTAAATTCCTATCCCACCTTCCTGATTACCCAGCTATTACCAAGATTTTGAAGCGAAATGTGTTGCTCATTTTGAAAACTTGGCATTAATATATGTTGCAGATATATAGCCGTTTCTTTTTTTTTGTCCATCCAGTATCGGGAAATCAGCTGCCAAAGGATCCAATTTATCAGCTGAAAATATACATAGCAATTATAATGATCGTCTTGAAAATTGACTTGCATAGCGTTCGTGTGAGTCCACCTTTACGTTTATGGGTGGAAGGCTAAGAGAGAGAGAGAGAGAGAGAGAGAGAGAGAGAGAGAGAGAGAGAGAGAGAGAGAGAGAGAGAGAGAGAGAGTAAATCTAATTTGTGTGATTTAAGATCGTGTGTGCATTCATGTGAAGCGTTTACAGATATTCGTAATCACCACACTCCACAATAGAGACATTCCTATACGTAAATATTATTGTCCAATCGTTACAAACCCGGGTGGTGTTCATAATGTTTATGCTGAATAATTGTGGTGGGGTGCGCACGATAAAGACATTACCTTCAATGCCTTTTGACTTTAATATTTGCAAATGAGAGGAAGGTTTATGTCTGCACACCATTTAAGGGAGGGGGGAATAGACCGAGTTCTCTTGCTTATTCAAAGGACTGGAGTTTTCGAAAAAGGGGCTCCAGTCCTGACGCATATATTCTTGACTTACAGGGTGCTGGCTAAATAATCCAGAAGGGTTGATAGTCTCTGAAATACTATATTAACTAACTAATCTTGCGTATTGCCCTCTCTCGTTCTTAGAAAAACGTCTCTCAGATCCCCTTCAAACTAAACACAAAAATATAAAATAAAAAACGTCCCCGAGATCCCCTTCAAGCTAAATATGTAAATTTTTCGGCAGAAAGATGTCCAGGCCAAAAGCCGATGTCTTCCAAATTGCAAGGTCGTTATCGCTCGCCCATGAAATATCGACACCTTATTGGGTTGAATATTCCTATAATCGTCAAACTAATGAGGTGAAATGTCTTAAAATCTCCAAACTAATTGAGTATAACAAGGAGGCTCCAAATAGACCCGCCCTCCCCCTGCACCAAATAGGGTTAATGTGTGTAGGTTGCTGAAGGCCTAGAAGCTAGTGATCACTGGCTATTTATTTTCAGTCTCGAATATGATGATACTTTATTATGTTAACCCTTTCTAGATTCAATACGCATTTCTTTTCTCTTCTGCCAAATACTTGCATTCTTAAACAAAATTGATTGGATCTTGCTATACATTTAACTGTAAATCTTCTTCAGCTGATAAACACTGCCAATTGACCACTTGCGAGTTTCAGGCTATAAGGAAGTTGGAGCTGTAAACATCGATGCAAAACAGAAATGCAGTAATATTGTAGGTTTCTGATGGGTATAAAGTATTTTTTTTTTTTTTTTTTTTTTTTTTTTTTTTTTTTTTTTTTCCATATTTACACTTACTTCCTCTCGGGCATAGGCTGAGAGCCTTAACATTCACCGCTTTACAATGAACAGTGAAGCCCGTGAGGTCTTGTTCCAGTCTAGGGAGTGAGACATGTGAAGCACGTAGAGCACAACGAGCACCTGCCATCTTGCCTTCACATGAGGCACGGTGCTCACTCATGACCCGAAACGACCCCCTCTCTGAAGCCATCTCGTTCCCGTGCTTCACTGTCTCACCCACTACACTCGGACTCTCACACTTACACACACACAACATGATGATTATAATTTAATGGGTTTATAAATGCACTACAACATAATTTTAGCTGGTAATTCTTCTAAATAACGATGTTTACGGCTCCAGCTTCCTTATAGCTTGAAACTCGCAATTTGTGTGGGGTATTGATGAGTTGGTGAATAGTGGGCTAGTGGCTTAAAGGGTGAGTCACACAAGGGGTTGTTCTGGCATCTTTTATTGGCAATTCTGGTTTTCAAGTTCGTATTCTTCAAATTTCATAAACTTTCAGCCAATTAAGATGATTTATTTTAGTCTAGTTACCGATGAAAATGGCAAAGAGACCCGAAACGTTGCCATTTAAAAACGAAGTCGCTGTCTCAAGTCGTCGGGAAAAAACAAAAACAAACAGCAAACGTTGATATCCCTAGTCTATAAGAACTCGCTTGTGATGGGCTTAATGGGGGAACCTGAATTTGTATATTGAGGCCTGGCTTCATTATAATAGACGTGTTTGGATAGGCTTCATTGATTTGTTACGGTCATTTGCATATTGTGTTGGTGATCGTATTAAGGGGGGGAAGGGGGTATCCGTGTAGTTGTTAAATTAATAATTATTACTTATATATTTCCCTTTATAATTTAAAGTTTCAAATTTCCTCCTCGTTGTTATCATCATCACCATCACCATTATTATTATTATCGTCATCATTATAATCATCATCATCCCGTCCATTTTGTTAGAAGGTAGAAGTACCTTTACCTTCGCCTCCTACCCTTACCCCCTCTCCTTCTCCCCCCCCCCCCCCCCCCCCCCCCCCCCCCCCCCCCCACCCCCCCCCCCCCCCCCCCCCCCCCCCCCCCCCCCCCCCCCCCCCCCCCCCCCCCACCCCCCCCACCCAACCCCCCCCCCCCCCCCCCAGCTCCTCTTCTTCCCTACCTTCCTCCATTTCTCTCACTTCGCCCCTCTCCCCCTCCTTATCTTCTTCCTCAACTGCTTATCTTTCTCCTCTTGTCCTCTTTTCTCTCGCATCCCTTCTTTGTTTTTTCTTTCTTCCTCCTCCTCATCTACCCACTCCTCCTTTCTCTCTTCTCCCTCCTTCCTTCCTCTTCCTTCTCCACCTTCCCATCCTTCCGCCTCCCCCTCCTGTCTCTCTTCTCTCCCCCTTCTTTCCTCTTCCTCCTCCACCTTCCCATCCTTCCTCCTCTCCTTCCTCCTCGTCCTCCTCCTCCTTCCTCCTCCTTCCCATCATTCGTACTACTCTTCCTTCCCATCTTTAATCCTCCTTCCAATCATTCCTCCTCCTCATTATCATTCCTCTCCTTCCTCCTTCCCATCCTTCATCCTCCTTCCTCCTCCTCCACTCCTCCCTGGCGCCACATATCCCGTTAACCCACCCCCTAAAGCTCAAAGCTCCCTCTCTTGCTCCCCCTCCCTAGCTGCTCCAGTAAGGGAAGCTCAGCAGGGAGCATGGTGGAGCGTGGGAGCTTAGGTTGGCCCACTACTATGCTCCTACTATGACCAATGACCCCTATCCTTTGTTATATAACACCCACTACTATGCTCCTACTATGACCAATGACCCCTATCCTTTGTTATATAATGCTCCAACTATGAGCCTTCTATCCTTCTATGTTATTATCATGCCGTTGCTTGTTTTCTCTGCTAAAGCTCTCAGTTACTAGACCTGTTGTTGCTTGATTTCCTATGATTTCGTTTGTCCCCCATGCTCGTGCTATATACAATTATCCTTATCCTATGTTATATATGCTCTTACTGTGATACCTATAACCCTACATGCTTCTGCTATAGACTGACGCTTATCTCTGCTATACTGTATACTGTACAGTATATGTACTGTCAATATGATTCCCCTTCTCCTCTATGTTCCTCTGCTATATATGCTCTCACTAGAGGTGTACTTACTCTAGTTGTATTGCGGGAGTGAGCATGCTCGTTATTTCCCGCCTCTTATATGTGTAGGTGTTATATGTATCGTTGGAATGGCTGTGAATGTGTGTGTAGTCTGTATTTTTAGCCAATTGGCGACATCGGAAACGAAGGTTTAGGGTGGATCTGTATGGTACCATTCTCACTATAGACGGTACCGTCTCGCCCGAAGGCTTAGGTAGCCATCAGCTTAGGTGAACCATATGATACCCATCTCGCCTTGTACCATTTTTGCCAACCCCACATGGGACGTCACAACGTCGTCCACTTATTCCAGGTACCTATTTACAGCTAGGTGAACTGAGGCTAACACATGAAAGGAGACAAGCCCAATTTGTCTCCGCCCGGCCGGGGATTGAACCCCCGACCCCTCGTGTGTGAGACGAGAGCTCTACCTACTTGGCTACGGGCTGTGTGTGTGTGTGTGTGTGTGTGCATTCAGTCTAAGTAAAAACAAACTACTTTATCAGGAGTGACATTCTGATCTTATCAACTAAATAACTTGTTAGTATATATCAGCTACCGCTAGACGACTTTACCCTTTGCCGGAAGTCATGTTATAATAGATATATAAAAACATGTTCCTTTGTTCGCTGCTAATAAAACACTCCGGTAATCCACAGACCCCATGTTTGGTAGTTGATGGCCAATCTGACTAGCCTATCTGAAAGGGATCTATAATAGTCTTCAGTTGCCTATTGTTTCTGTAGATGTTCTGATCCCGCTTCTTACAGTGAAATCTATGGTAGGTTTATTAGTGTTTCCCTCCCTCTTAGACCATGAAGTAAATAGGGTGGAGTAAAACTAGTGATTTTTCCGATGAGTTTCGATTGGCACTTATTTATTATTTCCCACATTGTTATCGATGACTAGCCTGGAGGTAATATATTATACGAATGTGATTTAATATTAAATCCGAATCTGACACACGAGAATTGACGAAAATAATTGCCGGAATAAGCCCGATGTAAATCCACGTTGAAACCTTATCCATTCCTGCCATCTCCTTCCTTTAAAGCCAGGTCCATTATCTTAAGGGGGAGGTTTTTACTCATGAGGGTATTTTTTTCTGGACCCCTTTCTCCCTCGTATTTAGCCCATTTGTTTCGAGATTTTAAGGCGTTCGTTCACTAGTTTGGCGATCTTTCGCCCCATTGCTGTCAATTTTAATATCTTTCGTGCCATTTAAGTGTCTATTTTTTCCTGGCGAGCGAAAGCGAGCCTGTATTTTAAGAGGAACCGATCTTCGGCCGTGACATTTTTTACCGAAAAATGTACTAATTTATCTTGAAAGGGGGTCTAGGGGGTGTAGTTTTAAGCTTAATGGAGGTCTAGAGAACAAACTAAGAAACTCCCCGTAAAGCCTCCTTCTATGGTAGCAACCGAACTGCTTTTTGTAGTGCCATTTTTTCATGATCTCTCTCTATCTATTTATCTCCCTCTATCATCTCTTCGCCTATCTATGCTCTCTCTCTCCTTTCTCTCTACTCTCTCTTATCTCTTTCTCTCCTCTCGTCTCTCTCTCTCTCTCTCTCTCTCTCTCTCTCTCTCTCTCTCTCTCTCTCTCTCTCTCTCTCTCTCTCTCTCTCTCTCTCTCTCTCTCTCAAATATTTTCACGGCCTCTGAACATCCTTATAGTTTAAATATGCTCCTTCCTGTTCCTCGAGTAGTTTATTTACTGTGTATTGAGTTTATTTACTGTTGCAGCTGACCAGTGTTGCAGAAGAGAGATGAGGGGGAGACCTACTCGAATACTTCAACCTTTGATTTTATTCCCTTGCTGATATATTTGTTCAGCCACTCCATATTCAAGAAGCTGAGACGTGAGTGGGGTTTAAG
>CM064517.1:30302996-30365496 GCA_032716605.1 Paralithodes platypus | reverse complement strand
TTATGTGTGTGAAGGGCCGCTCTCTGCTATATTCCCAGGGATAATTTGTGAACAAGGAAGTTTTAGTTTTCCAGTATATCCGTGTTGAGAACCAGAAATAATGTGGCGGAATATACAGTATATATATATATATATATATATATACTGTATATATATATATATATATATATATATATATATATATATATATACTGTATATATATATATATATATATATATATATATATATATATATATATATATATGTATGTACTGTATATATATATATAGAGAGAGAGAGAGCGAGAGAGTCCTCAATTTCCCTGTATATAGCTGTGCATGCAACTAGATTAATAGATACATAAATAGACAGTTAGATCTAAATGTCCATAGATAACATTTCCTTTAATTCTATCTATCTATCTATATGCTGAGACCCAATCCCCATTTTGGGGGTAGCCGACTCAAGACAGAGCAAGAACAGGGAAAACACAAAAACAACATAAAACAACGAATAAACACAGATAAAAAACACAAACTCACACACATCCAGGTCACCCAGGAGAAGACCCAGAGACCAGGGTCACCAAGGTCGCTCCAGCACTCCCCCGGCCCCCGACCACCCGGAGAGGTTCCGATCTCGGCAGGCAGACATGCAGCGGAGCCAAAGCCACAAGCCCTCCCACCATACTTCCAGGCACACCCTTCATATTAATCGTCTCCCCGGGCCAGGCGCCTGATGGACTATTATCTAGTCCAACTTAAGCCCGACCCCTTACTCCAAATGACCACGTGTTCACTCAACTATTCACAAGCATTCTCCATTCACTCCTGTCCACCACCACTTCCCCTGTCTGATCTATAGTCATTCCTCTATCATCCAAAGCTTTTCTTACACAGTCTCTCCATCTCAATGGGGGTTTTCCTGCCCTTCTATCTCCCCTTGTACCTGACTCACATATTCTCTTTGTAAGCCTTTCATCTCCCATTCGTTCAACATGACCATACCAGCTCAGCACCCTTCTGTCCACTCTGGCTGACAAATGTTCCTGCTGCCCCACTCTCCTGTATCTCTTCATTCCTCAATCTGTCTCTACGAGTAACTCCACACATACTCCTCAAGCAGCTCATCTCCATCACATCCAGCCCTCTTTTCTCCTTTTTCTTCAGAGCCCATGTCTCAGCCCCATACATCACTGTTGGCACAACAATTCCTTGATACAGTGCACTTTTTACTTTCACTCCGAGATTTCTCGTCTTCCACATACTTCCCATTGCTTCGAAAACCTTCCTTCCTTCACACACACTCTGTTTTACCTCCATTTCCATACCTCCACTCCTGCGTATCGTTCCTCCTAGATATTTAAAACACTCTACTTGTTCCAATATTTCCCCATCCAGCCTCACATCTAGATGTGAGGCTGGATTCCTTTAATTATTAGAACATATCGAACACATTGAGCAATAGGAAGAAGGCTAGCCCTGTAGAAGAAGGTCGAGGGGGGTGAACAGTTAAATAGCTGTTGGCGTGGTATAATTATTAAGACACACCCTTGTCTTGAGTAACTCCATACATACATACATAGGGGAGGTGTGGTGGAGTGGTCATGCCACTGGATTGGTAATCCAATGGACCCGGGTTCAAATCCCGATATGTCAATGGGAAGATATTATTGGGATTGAATTTGTGCTGTACCTAGTATCAGTGCATTACCACAAAGCCCACCGAAATGCCAAAAAAATACCCTCATTGTTCCCTGATTAAATAACACTGTATGAATATTCCCATATTCAAAATATGTTACAGGGGGACAATGCCTAGTGAGTTCACTGCTCAATAGGTGGCGTTCTGAGAGTGAGGGTCTGAGTCTGGAGGGTGAGACGGTGAAGCACCTGGGCGAAGCAACCGGCCGCTTCAGAGATGGAGCTGTTTCGGGCCATGATGGTTGCTTCGCATGTCTCACTCCCCAGACTGGAACAAGACCTCACGGGCTTCACCGTGTTGAGCGGTGGAATGTACAGGCTCTCAGCCTATGCCCGAGAGGGAGTGGTTGGAATATAGAAAAAAAAAAAAAAAAAAAAAACATACATCACTTTAACACGAACCACGCACGGCACTGGATGGTTTAATTGGTCTCTCTCTCTCTCTTGTATCATTGCAATGTATATGTTCACGTTTTTTATTCATTGATACCGGTACATATATTTGTATTATATATATATATATATATATATATATATATATATATATATATAGTATACTGTATATAATTGAAAACATACCGAAATATTTACTGTATATTTAAACTAGGCAATATTAATTACACGTCATCCATATACAGTATAGTTACAATCCTTCATCTAACACCCTTTATTCTCTCTCTTTCCAGGTATGTGTGAATTCCAGCGGTACTTCAAGGTAAACAGAGCCTAGCGAGGACAACACCCAGAAGGTAAACAAGGCCTGTGTGTTTGTAGGCCCGTATCCCCTCGGCTCGTGTTTACCTGTTGATTAGTCGCAGGTGGGTGAGAGTGGGGTGGAGATACGAGTAGAGGATTTATTTAGTCATGGATTCTGGATATTATCACATTACTACGATTTAATTTCTATATATCCTTTTGTTAGTTTACTTAGTCAACGAATTTCTGATGAGGTAAGATTCGATTCGATAATAAGATGCGGTTTTCGTTTATGTAATCCACTACTTCAACTCACACAGACACAACTAAAACTCCTAAGTACGTTGTTTTTAGATGTTTCTGATACAAGTTCTGCAAGAAATTAATAAGTAAATTAATAATTATACACATCCACTACATATTATTAAAATTCACAATGTATTATACTATATGCTTTTATCATTATTATCATTAAAGCTATAAGGTAGGTTTTTTTCAAATTCCCAAAAATGAAATGGGCATGCTAACATCATCAATCCACACATTCATATTTGTTAATGTTTGTTAATGTTAATGTTTGTTAATCTTTTAACTGTACATGTATGAGATGAAGGGTTGGCATCGGAGTGAGTTACCTGCCATGAATGTATCCTCAAACACGGCACAGAAGATTTGTTGTTGCTTAAGAAGGATCTGTGGTAGTAAACTTGGTATAGTGAGATAGTTCGAAGCCAGTTCATTGCTGGAGGCCCTATATAAACTAAATAAAATCGTCCAACAGTAGCCATAATAAAGTTAAAATGACGGCACCGGTACAGAAGGGGTTAAGGTTTATTTACACCACCAGTTTTTCCGGCAGTTCTCCATCGATCATTTATTGTCACATTGTACTAGGGCTCGTCTTTTGCATTGGGATTGGTACCAGGTGGATAATTATATGCCGGAATCAATTATCTAATTAATATATTCAACCACAGGAATGAATGATCTATTTTATATATATATAATATATATATTAAGGGTGAGTGTAGTAATTAGTTCCGTCAGGTTAATGAGAGCGAGGTGTGAGGGAACAGGTGAGTTCTAATGAGGTTGGCGCCAAGCTGTCAGATTTGGCAAGATTCTATTTGATAAAGTTGATAGATTAGGAAGGCGGTGGTGGGCTGGTGCTTGGTGCGGAGGGCCTTGAGCATAGGGAGATTGGATACATATTTACCCCTTCTGTACCGACGACGTCTTTTTGTTCATATTTCAGCTGCATTTAGACGATTTTATGAAGCGTCGGAAGAATATGTAGTAGATCAAAAGATTAATTGTGATAGTCTGTAGCCTTTTATTTGGTAGACGTCCTTCTTAAGCTGATTAGAATCGTCTAATAGTTGGCAGAATATAATGATAGGGATGGATGTCACCAGTCCTCAATGGGTTAATCGCTACGTCAATGGCTTACAAGAATTATTTTAGGTTGACAGAAGAGTTATGTCAATTTGGATGTTATGCACATTCGCTTACAGTTCCGAAGACACCGCCCTATCCATTATTGTGTTTCTCTATGTGCATGAAGGAGACAATAGACAAAGCTGCCTGTAACAAGTGTCTCCCCCCTCCCCCCCCCCCCCCCCAAGATCTTACAATAGCCAATCTAATGGGGCACCTGTCATAAAATCTCAGAAATATTGGGGCTAAACATAAGTGAGAAAGGAGGTCCAGATAAACCCAAAACCTTCCCTTAATCTACTTAGGTATAGTTGTATGATGAAATATGAGTGATATGCAGGAATGTTTAAAATATGAGTGATATGCAGGAATGTTTAAAATATGAGTGATATGCAGGAATGTTTAAAATATGAGTGATATGCAGGAATGTTTAAAATATGAGTGATATGCAGGAATGTTTAAAATATGAGTGATATGCAGGAATGTTTAAAATATGAGTGATATGCAGGAATGTTTAAAATATGAGTGATATGCAGGAATGTTTAAAATATGAGTGATATGCAGGAATGTTTAAAATATGAGTGATATGCAGGAATGTTTAAAATATGAGTGATATGCAGGAATGTTAAAATATGAGTGATATGCAGGAATGTTTAAAATATGAGTGATATGCAGGAATGTTTAAAATATGAGTGATATGCAGGAATGTTTAAAATATGAGTGATATGCAGGAATGTTTAAAATATGAGTGATATGCAGGAATGTTTAAAATATGAGTGATATGCAGGAATGTTTAAAATATGAGTGATATGCAGGAATGTTTAAAAGTGCCCGTAAATAATCCCTACAGGTGTCCAATCTCCGTTTTCTAAAGTGGCTGTAACTCTGTGCCGTTGTTTTGATTTCATTTGCAAGGTGTCAGGGGTGAAGAATGAAGATGGGGAAGGTCTAAATGTGAGGGATGTGAAGATGGGGGAAGATAGTTGACACCAAGCGAGCAGGGCAATACCCAGTGGAGGCCTCATAGGCATTTGATAAGGAGTTGCTGGAACCCCTGTTTTTTGTCTGGCCTCCCTCACTGTTTCTGTTTGTGTCTCACCTACACAGAGAGTAGTCCAGCTAGCTTTCAGAAACACCTCCTCCTCCTATTCATTTCACTACACTAAACAAGCCCACTACTCTTCTTTCCAATACACGATTATTTGCAGTTTAAGAAGGAGCTGTGGTAGTAAAAAGGGGTAAGTGAGTTCGAAGCCTGTTAATTGCTGGAGTTAAATGGACGTCAGCGGTACTGAAAATGTTAATACCTAGAGTTTCCATTTATTTTGAATTTATGAGTTAGATATCACAATTGGGTGGTTATTAATGGACTTGATATAGCCTACCCTGTTCCAATTAGGTAGGCCACAAATCCTGAACCCTAACCTCTATCACTCAAAAGGGCTAGAGCAAATGGAATGTAAATTTCCAAACCCATTCCCGGGTTGACCTTTCCCAAATGGTAGAGAATGTTAGTTAGATAACCCTAGTCGTTTGTGAGTTATAGAGGGTAATGCTCAAGAGATTTGGCCTACGTATTTAGAACAGGGTATAAAGCAAAATAGCCTGGACATATTAGGTGTGGATTAAAAGTTGACGATAACAGCTCTCGTGTGCTACCCCCTCCACCCACCCTTTATACCATTGTAGTCTTTCCCTCCATGGAGCTCTGTGGGGGTACTAATGCCTTTCGTCGAGCGTGGCTGAAGAAAACGGGCTCCTCAATGGGTACCTGAAACACACACACACACTTACACATACAAACACATACTCACTCACACACATACTCACTCACTCACTCATTCACACACACACACACACACTTACACATACACACACATACTCACTCACTCACACACACAAAAACATACTCACACTCACTCACACACTAACACACACACACACACACACACACACACACACACACACACACACACACACACACACACACACACACACACACACACACACACACTCACTCACTCACTCACTCTCTCTCCTTGAATAGCTAACTGAAGCTCTCGGGTTGGATAAAACTGAGTAATCACACGCCTATTATATAATCAACCGTGTAATACATGTCTGGTCTGGGGAGCGATAACGGGAGTGGAAGTTTGGGAGTGATGTGTCTATTTAACCCCTTCTGTAACGGCGACGTCTTTTTCATTCTATTCTGGCAACTGTTAGACGATTATATTGAGCTTAGGAAGGACCGCTAGCGATAATAAGGCTTCAAACTATCTCAACCAACCCTTGTAACTACCACAGGTAACATGGTGATGGGCTGGTCTATCAGAGTGAGAACTGAGCGATCTCTGCCATACCCATAGCTTACTCTGACTGTTCCTTTTACTTATATATTTTCTAGATCTCAAGTGACGGCGTCTCTTGCGTGGAGTGACCTCCTAATCTACCAAGATTGGAAGCCAAAACGTCACATCTTTCCTTTGCCCCTCAACTTTCTCTTCGTAATTGCTGAGGGGCACAGGGCCCTGGGTGGGGCTTTGGTTTCCCGGGCGTTTCTGCGCCCTCCTCAGCTCCCCGCCATGGAGTGGCTTCGGTCACCCAGGCTTTATTGTGGTCGGCAAGGAGGGTTCTGTGGGGGCGCTCGGTTGTGGCCTTGGCCTTGCTCGGGCCTTGGGGCTGTTCGGCCAGGCAGCTTGGGGAAAAACAACAACAACAACAACTACCACAGATCCTTCCTAAGCTGCATAATATCGTCTAAATATAGCTAGAATATAATATAACAGACGTCGCTGGTACTCAAAGGGCCCATTCTGTACCGGCGACTTCTTTGGCATTCTATTCTGGCAACTATTAGACCCCTTTATTCAGCTTAGGCAAGACGTCTACCTATTAAAACGGCTACAGACAATCTAAATGTGTCGTTTTAGCTACCATACATCCTTCCTAAGCTTCATAAAATCGTCTTAATGTAGCTGAAATCAAATACAAAAGACGTCCCCGGTAAGGAAGGGTTAAGGGGAGATTTCCACTTGAGGGATTTTTTTCTTTACCCCTTTCTCCCTCATGTTTAGCCCATTGCTTTTGAGATTTTAGGACGTTCGCCCCATTAGTTTGGCGATTTTAAGAACTTTCACCCCATTTATGTCACTTTTAAGACCTTTCGTCCCATTTAGGTGTCGATTTTTTCCTGGCGAGCGAAAGCGAGCCTGTAATTTAAGAGGAACCGGCCTTCGGCCGGGACATTTTTCTACCGAAAAATTTACAAATTTATCTTGAAAGGGGGTCAAGGGGGTGTAATTTCAAGCTTGATGGAAGTCTAGGAAACACACTAAAAACCTCCCCTTAACTCTTTCGGTATTTGAGGGAGCATTTTTATACTTTCTTCTGGTTATCATTAGCTCATTCTTTTGTCACTTAGGAAGGATCTTTCTAAATCAAACTGGTAAAAACTGTCTACGCCAACTCTCTAGTTCTCACAAGTTCTTCCTAAGCTGAATACAATCTTTTAATAATAGCCAGGATAATCTGTCAACACGCGTCATAATCTCAAAGGGTTAATGCGTGTGTTGATTGTAAATACAGGATAAGTCTTATATATCATGCTCACTCGTTGAAAGAAGTACCTGTTGTAAAGATGTCAAGCGCTTCTTTTGTCATGCGAGTAGTGCTTTCTTTTGTCATGCGAGTAGTGCTTTCTTTTGTCATGCGAGTAGTGCTTTCTTTTGTCATGCGAGTAGTGCTTTCTTTTGTCATGCGAGTAGTGCTTTCTTTTGTCATGCGAGTAGTGCTTTCTTTTGTCTATGTGTTTGAGAGTCACAATGGGGCTAAAAGACTGCCCGTTCCCCCTTAGTGTAAAGGACCCACTGCATTGGCCGGGTATTTGTGTTATGCCATACAGTTATGATCATCCGCGTGTATGGCATCACCGTTATATAGTGTATTCAAGCTGACCTGGCTGAAATTGGTAATGCTGCCTTTTCTATGTATTTGTATAGTCCATATTAAATACAGGCGGCGTTACCCGAGCAGTTTAAAAAGGCGGTATAAGAGATGTAGACAGACAGCGTTACCAATTTCTGCAATAGTCCCTCCAAACATTGCAAAGGTATCATTGACCGCTGGTGTACGAGTGGCCAGGGATGGAGTGTATAAAGACTGGGAGCTCGTTGTGTTTACCCACGGGGGAGAACAGGTGGCAGGTGGTGGTGGAGGTGATGGTGAAGATGGTGGTAGCGGTGGTGGTGGTAGCGGGGGTAGTGCAGGTGGTGGTGATAGTGGTGGTGTTGGTGGGGATGATAGCGGTGGTGGTGGTGGGTGGTGATAGTAGTGGTAGGTGGTGGTGGTAGTGGATTCTGGCACCTGGGGGAGTAACGGGAGGTGTGTGTGGGCAGGGCAGGTATACAGGGGCAGGGGCAGGGAACTCTTCTGGGTCAGGGGGTATGAGTAGGGGTAGGGGCAGGGGCATAAGGGGGCAAACTACACCCTAAAACTGTTATACACACACACACACTCTCACACAATTATACGCTCATAGGGATAAGATTTGTTAGTGAATTCGGCTCGCAACTTAGAGGACCGTTGTTCAATTCCCGGGCAGGGCAAGGTATTACGCAACCCTCCTAACCCCCTGTATAACACCTAACAGTATAGATAGGAAAGTTAGTGGACTTTTGTGACGTCCCATTTGGAGAGGTAAACTGGATGATATGTATACCCTGCTCATTAACCCCTTCTGTACCGGTCTGACTCTTCCTACAAGTTTGGATATATTAGCTCGATTACTCTAATCGTTTATGAGCTATGGAGGTAAGTGGTCAAGATTTTTGGCCTACCTATATTGAATGGAATATAGTAGATAAAGTAGTTAAAGATGAAACGAAAGACAAAGGAAAGAGATAGTTGAAAAGTTAACAAAAAAAATGGATATAGTGCGTGTGTGTGTGTATATATATATATACAGTATATATATAAAGTAAGTGAAAGAAGGGCGACATAATAATTGAGCCGTAGGGGAGACTCAGGCAAAAACAAGGAAATGTATTAAAACAAGACGGGTTTGAGAGCAGGTGAGAGTACAAGGTAGGTCAGTAGACAGTGCAGTTAGAGAGGTCAACAATGGGGCAAGGGCAAACAAGGCATGGAGGTAGAATATTAAGTAGAATATTATAGCTTACCTCCATGACACGGGGGGGGGGGGGGGGTGTCACACTGGGACATGGGTATACAAGGGGGTGGGGTATGTGATGGTTACTCAATAGTTCCCGTACGCTTCAACCAGGGGAGTATTTCAACCATTAGATCTCAACCAGGACCATATCAAGACAGGGCAGTTAGAGAGGTCAACACTGGGGCAAGGGTACAGAGAGGGGGGCGGGGGAGTGTCATGGTTACTCAATAGTTCCCGTACGATTCAACCATGGGAATATTTCAACCTTATATATCAACCAGCGCCAAATCAACCAGGGCCAGCTGAACTACTGCCAGATCAACCAGACGAAAATACACCAGTGCCAATTTAAAGTGCAATCCTAATTTAACCTAGCCAGACCTAACTTAGCATTATTGGTTGAGTTGGTACTGGTTGAGGTTCCCTGGTTGAAATGGTCGTCTGGTTGAATAGTCCAGTCACCCAGTTACGGGGGTATCACACGAGGTATTTTATCGGCAATTTTCCGTCACTGTTCACAGGCAGGTGTAGTCTGGCATCTTCAAAATGTAAGTTATATCAGAAATCAGCCACCTAACATAATTTACCTGCAGTCAGACTAATATAACATTGTAACCGCTATATATGTAATTACTATTATGCCATAAATTTACTTGACTTTAAAAATGGAAAAGAGACTCACACTAGTACGAGAAGAAACTTGCTGGTCGAAAATTGCCGGAAAAATCGCTCGTGTGACACTGGCATTAGCTGGGTGAGACTAAAGCAAGGGCAGGAGGGATGTGGTAGGAGTTGTAAGTCGACACCCCAACATCAGTGCACAATCAAAGGCAGGAATTACACTCGCTGCAGGATGGTGGGCCGATAAAGGCAGATATAAACAATGTGAACCGTAGGTGAACAATAGCGAGCCTGTAATGTAGAACTATCTATACAACAAAATTTACACATTAATTTGAAGGGTGTTTATTGTGTGTGTGTGTGTGTGTGTGTGTGGTTTTTGTTTTGTTTTATAGCTTGACAGATATAGCTTGAAAGAGGTCTAGAGAGCAAACTACCCCCCCCCCCCCTCCCCCCCGTAAACAATCCTACGGGTCCTAGCTAGTTATCTCCCACCTGAACACCTGATCTAACTGTAGTAAAGGGTTAGCCTGGGGTGGGGTAGAGAGCCTCCTGTAGTAATAAGAAGGACTGGCCATCTTAGTCTTGGGCCGCCATTTCGGTGCCTCAGATATCAAACCATGAAGCCATTTTTGGTCATGTACAAAAAGAAAACACACACACACACACACACACACACACTATACCTGTATATTCTGTACCAGTATTCTCAAATGTGTATTATAGGTATGGAGATATATTTGAGTGTAAGGAGAAGAAAATATCACCAGTGGCTTCAAGATGGCGGAAGTTGGCTGGTGTAGGTTGACGTATTTTTTACTTGATTTCAGCTACGTTTAGAGGATTTTATGGGGCTTAGGAAGGATATACGGTAGCTAAAAGTATTAAATGATTTAGTCTGTAGCCTTTTGATTGGTAGAAATCTTTCCTAAGCTGATGAAGATCGTCTAATGGTTGCCAGAATAGAATGACAAGTAAGGCAGTGCAGACCGTTAATTAATAGACGTCCTTCCTAAGCTGAATACAATCGTTAATTAATAGACGACCTTCCTAAGCTGAATACAATCGTTAATTAATAGACGACCTTCCTAAGCTGAATACAACCGTTAATTAATAGACGTCCTTCCTAAGCTGAATACAATCGTTAATTAATAGACGTCCTTCCTAAGCTGAATACAATCGTTAATTAATAGATGACCTTCCTAAGCTGAATACAATCGTTAATTAATAGACGTCCTTCCTAAGCTGAATACAATCGTTAATTAATAGACGACCTGCCTAAGCTGAATACAATCGTTAATTAATAGACGACCTTCCTAAGCTGAATACAATCGTTAATTAATAGACGTCCTTCCTAAGCTGAATACAATCGTTAATTAATAGACGTCCTTCCTAAGCTGAATACAATCGTTAATTAATAGACGTCCTTCCTAAGCTGAATACAATCGTTAATTAATAGACGACCTTCCTATCCTTCCTAAGCTGAATACAATCGTTAATTAATAGACGTCCTTCCTAAGCTGAATACAATCGTTAATTAATAGACGACCTTCCTAAGCTGAATACAATCGTTAATTAATAGACGTCCTTCCTAAGCTGAATACAATCGTTAATTAATAGACGTCCTTCCTAAGCTGAATACAATCGTTAATTAATAGATGACCTTCCTAAGCTGAATACAATCGTTAATTAATAGACGTCCTTCCTAAGCTGAATACAATCGTAATTAATAGACGTCCTAAGCTGAATACAATCGTTAATTAATAGACGTCCTTCCTAAGCTGAATACAATCGTTAATTAATAGACGTCCTTCCTAAGCTGAATACAATCGTTAATTAATAGACGTCCTTCCTAAGCTGAATACAATCGTCTAAGAGTTCCATAAGCAGAATAATCGTCTAAGTTGAGGTAGAAAGAGGACAGCAGAGAGAGAGAGAGAGAGAGAGTGTGTGTGTGTGTGAGAGAGAGAGAGAGAGAGAGAGAGAGAGAGAGAGAGAGAGAGAGAGATTGCCAGACAGAGAGAGAAAAAGAATCAAAGATAGATAGAGAGACAGAGAAAGAGAGAGACAGAGAGAGTCACAGGGTTAAAACTGGTCTTAATATTGTATAGGCCGCTGCAGTTGAGGGCGGGGGGGGGGGGGGGGGGGTCTGGCCCAGGAAAATAATGGGCTGCTAGGCTCAATGTAAAACTGTTATTCTTTGTACCAACCCAGAGGAGCGGTGGAGAAGGTGTGTGTGTGTGTGTGTGTGTGTGTGTGAGGTGATTTTTTTTTCTAAGGGGGGAGGGGCAAGAGGAGGGGGCTATCTTTTCACTACTCCACTACTCACTCATTCACTCCTCTCTCTGTTGTACCCCCTTTTCCTTCTTTCCTCTCTCTCTCTCTCTCTCTCTCTCTCTCTCTCTCTCTCTCTCTCTCTCTCTCTCTCTCCCCTCTTTTCTCTCTATTCCTATCTCTTCTCTCTATTCTCTTCTTCTCTCTCTCTCCTCTCTCTCCCCTCTCCATATATATAAATATATAGATAATAATATATATATATATATATATATATATATATATATATATATAATTTATATATAATTATATCTCGCACACACATTCAACCAACTCGGAACCAGAAAGCCTGATTGTTGTTTTGAGAATGAAGCCAATTATCATATGAGTTATCGGCGAGGCTTTGAGGACTCGGCCCTATTCTTTATCTTGAACATCGGTGATATTTCATTTGCAGGTGGTTTGAACAGATCTAAGTATTGATAGGAGAGAGAGCGAGAGGGAAGTGAGGAGAATGTAGATTTAGCACGTGTGGAATTGCTTTGGAGAGAGAGAGAGAGAGAGAGAGAGAGAGAGAGAGAGAGAGAGAGAGAGAGATATATGATGCTAATCATATATAAATACATAGCATACTTAAATTGTCTTGACTATAAATTGATATATAAAAAAACCCAATATGCATCATATGCATTTATAAAGAAAAATACAGAATACTGACAATTGCACATATAAGATTCCAGTGAGAGAGAGAGAGAGAGAGAGAGAGAGAGAGAGAGAGAGAGAGAGAGAGAGAGAGAGAGAGCGAGCTATTGCAAGAGAGAGACGCCATAAATTGTACAGAACTGAAACCAACAACAATGCACTCTGTCTGAACAATAGACAGAAGAGGGAAGACTGGCCGACTCACAGTAAATAAAACACACAGACGGTACCAGACATAATGAACAAACAGACGCTGACAGATTGAGAGACAGCGAGATAGACATAAACAGACAGAGATATAGAGACAGAGAGATAAACAGAAACAGACAGAGAGATAAATACAGACAGGTATACCCTTTCAGTACGATGACGCGTTTTTCCTCTTTTAGACGGTTTAATTAACTTTTGGAAGGACCTGTGGTATAGTCAAAGGGTTAATTGGGATAGATCTTAACTCTTTGACGGGTTCAGAAGGCCATTATCCTGTATACTGAATATAATCGCCTAGCTTTTGCCAGAATGAAACATAAATATAGTCATCACAATGAAAGGGTTAAGAACATGGCATAATGAGCAGAGACAGAGAAAGGTGTTGTTCATCCTCCTCCTCCTTATCGTTATTTGTATCTTCTTATAGTATTCCTTCTTCTTCCTCTTCGTCTTTCTCCTCTTCCTCTTCTTCCTCCTCTTCGTCTTCCTCCTATTCGTCTTTCTCGTCGTCTTCCTCCTCTTCGTCTACCTCTTTCTCTTCCTCCTCTTTCTCTTCCTCCCCTTCCTCTTCCTCCCCTTCCTCTTCCTCCCCTTCCTCTTCCTCCTCTTCCTCCTCCTCTTACTCTTCCTCCTCCTCATCATCATCATAAACTTCTTTTTGTATTTGCTCAAAACAGCTTCACTAGAGAATATGGCTCAGAAGGTGATATGGTAATATTGGGCATTTAGTCGGAATATAGATTGGAATGGAACTTAAAACTTATAGTCTCATTCTTAAAACATAGATATACCCAATATAGTTGAAATGAATCGAGTAACAGGGTAGTTTATATAGGGAGATGGTTTAAGTGGAGTATATAATATATATATATATACAGCATATAAAACATACAGGTTGTCTAACAGTACAGTAGGTTATATAGTTGAAAATACTGTAGTTAATGGTATAGGGTTGTGTAGTGGTATATTTCCACCAATGCAGTTATACAGTTGAGGATATATACTATAATCTGTTTCCTTTCACCTGACGGTAAATTGCAAAGTTCCTATCAAGATTTATCAGTTATTTTGAAGATTTGGTAGTGAAATATGGTGCTAATAATATAAACTTGGTCTAGATATGATGCAGAGACATAATCGTTTCATATTTGTCCATTAAGTATCGATAAATTAGCTGCCAAGGGATTCAATTTATCGTCAGCCGAAAATAAATAGAGTATAGTAAGTTGTATATGAAGGCAGTGAGTTTCAGTGAAGGATCTCATGCATACAATAAACAGTTAACTAAACTGGCTGTACTGGGGTTTTGCATTTGGTGGAAACTGGAAACGTGTGTAAAGGAAATCATGGTTGGCAGAGCATGATTGATTTTTGCCTTCCCTTCCGACCACCCTTTGTTTAGTATCGGGTTTATATTAATCGTCATCTTCATTTTCATCTTCATCATCAGCTTCACTATAGGTAGCGCCAACGAACTTGACAATAATCTTGACCCCTTAACTTCTTATAACTCAAAATGCATGAAAACAATCAGGCTGATTTTGCCATACCATCATCAATATCACCACCACGTTCACCAACTATCATGTCACTATCATCACCACCACCACCACCACCACCAAGTACCACACCATTATCACCACCACCACCAAATACCACACCATTATCACCACCATTATCATGACTACAACCACCAGTACCACTATCACCACCACCACCACCACCACCACCACCACCACCACAATCAACCAGGGATATGGAGCATGGCACAGTTATGCGACTACGCTATACGGAAAGGATAATTATGGTCTCTTTCTCCCTACCTCACCACCACTACGCCCTCAACCCCCCCCCCCCCCCCCCTCTCTCTCTCTCTCTCTCTCTTTCTCTCTCTCTCTCTCTCTCTTCTCTCTTTCTCTCTCTCTCTCTCTCTCTCTCTCTCTCTCTCTCTCTCTCTCTCTCTCTCTCTCTCTCTCTCTCTCTCTCTCTCTCTCTCTCTCTCTCTCTCTCTCTCCCCCCTATGATAACAGTATGCACAAGATATTAGAGGAATTCAGACACCAACTATGACTATAACACTTGACTATGGAAAAGATCAGATATCACGAGTGGCGAGGAAACCTGAAAATAACCACCCAAGATACAGTTTATCATATGACGAGCTAACAATTACTGTGTGTTTGTGTATGGGGGAGAGAGAAAATGGGAAATGGGTGAAGGCTGTGAGAACCGTATAATATTAATGTTTCCCTGATTTATGGGCGGGGTTGGGAGTATGGGCGGCCCTATTGTGAGGAGATTTTAACCCATGTCCGCCATGTTGGCTCCTTTACATCTGCCATTTTGATTCCGCTGCATTATTGACCCATATTTACATTTATAGAAGAGTTGTTTTCATTCTGTGATTTTGTTTTCAGTTTGAGGTGATCGAAGCCATAACATTGAAAACAAGAAGTATATCAATTAACTATTTCATATTCGCTCGCCAGGAAGAAATCGACACCTGGATTGGGATAAACGTCTTAAAACAAGTAGGCTGAATGGGGCCGCAGAGAGAAAGAGAGAAAAGGAGAAGAAAAAAAAAGCAGGTCACCCCCTTAAGGTATCGGAGGGGTGAGGTTTAAATGCTATTCTTTCTGTCTTTCACATAAGTCAGGTAAATTACGTACACAAAGACTCGTTATGAAAATGGTTATGTTGTTGCTTGTTTTCCTTTCGTCCTCCTCTTGTTTCCTGTACTGTGTAGGGTCGGAAGGGACTATGAGAGTGGGATGTGGAAGAGTGACTGATTTAAACGGAGCTAAATACCGGGTGCGGATGAAATGTGGAACAGTTGACATGGGAGGTGGTATGACATGCGGAAGTACAGAGGCAGGTGTGGAATACAGGGACCGTGACAGTGACTTACAGGTATTATCCGCACCTCTATGTGGAACTCATTTCCTCGGGGTAACTGTCCACCTAGCTTTAATCCACAACTAATCAAGTCTATATTACTTTTTCTCATGAGTGGAAGACATCTATGGTGTATGGATTACATTTTAGTTGAATTTATTTATTTTTCCTTTATCCTTACTTTTGTATTAATAGAGTTGATTATTCGCAAGGTACAAGCATATTCTTGCAATATAATTTGTATCACACTTGACGGCGACCCATGACTGACTTTTTATAGATCATAGCACTTTTAGGTACATGGACAAAATGTCTCCATTATTTATTGTGTGAGCTGTTTAATAACAACCTCCGTATACAGTATTATATAGAATAAGTTTTTGGAAGTTTTTGTTATATTAATTTAAGATATTTACAGTCAACATACAGAACACGCGAAGGAAATCATATCTACTAACAGACAGACAGACAGACAAGCCGCAAAGACACCCCCTAAACAAACAGACAACACGAAGGAAATCATAGCTACAAACGGACAGACACACGCCGCAAAGACACCCCATAAACAGACAACGCGATGGGAATCATAGCTACAAACAGACAGACAGACAAGCCACAAAGAACACCACATAAACAGACAGACAAAACGAAGGAAATCATATTCACAAACGGACAGACAGACAGCCGTGAAGTCCAAAGGTAAACAGCGAGCATCAAGCCTTCTGTCTACCGAGTCAACACACCTGCGCCACTCTCTCTCTCTCTCTCTCAATCACCTGCCTGTCCTGTCATCATTTACTTCCTCGTGTATACCTTTAACGGTCTTGATGGTGTAATGGTTAGAGCAATCTGAAAACCAATGGGGCTAAACACGAGGGAGAAGGGGGACCAGAAAAACCGACCCATCCCCCCTTAACACTCACACAAGAACTCTTGTAATTAAAGGGTTACAGGAGAATTCACACGACCGCCTTTTCCTACAACTTTAGTTTTGACATCTTTTGAATTTTATTCCTTAAAATGATGTAGCCTGATTTAATATAATTTTCAGTCTAATATCAGCTCAAAATATTCTTCAACTGTAGTCTGTTGGCGAAATACAGTTGTCTATCAAAAGTTGTCTGAGAAAATACTTGTGAATCCACCTCAATCTATTCTGATCAATCATCATAATAGTTTTGTATTTCTTAGACCTAAGGAGGTTTATCTATGAATCAAATGTGATATAGACACTTGTTTTCCAAGTTAAGGGGAGATGGGTCGTTTTTCTGGACACTTCTCACTCATGTTTAGTCCCATTAGTTTTCAGATTATTTGACTTCCGGACCGGAAGTTTGGCGATTATAAGACCTTTCGCCTTTTTTTGTTTTTTTGTCAATATTAAGGTTTTTCGTGTCATTTAGGTGTCGACTTTTTTCGTGGTGAGCGATAGCAAGCTTGTAATTCAGGAGGAACCGGCCGTCGGCCGGGAAATTTTTCCACCGAAAATATATCTTGAAGGGGAATCACCAGTCAATGGCGTTCATACCTAGGCAGGTGTTGTGAACAAATGGACTAGGACAGAATCGGAGAAGTTAAAATTAGTATACCTTGCCTTATTAACCTAATATCCTTCTTAACGGGAGATCTCGACTTGAGGGATTTTTTCTGGACCCCTTTCTCCCTCATGTTTAGCCCCATTGCTTTTGAGATTTTAAGACAGTCGCCCCATTAGTTTGGCGATTATAAGAACTTTCGCCCCATTTCCGTCAATTTTAAGACCTTTCGTGCAATTTAGGTGTCGATTTTATCCTGGCGAGCGATAGCGAGCCTGTAATTTAAAAGGAACCGGCTTTCAGCCGGGACATTTTTCTACCGAAAAAATGTACAAATTTATCTTGAAAGGGGCTCAAGGGGGTGTAATCTTAAGCTTGATGGATATCTAGAGACCAAACTAAAAACCTCCCCTTAACACCAGTAACTCCTAATACAATATATGAAAGCATATGATCATCTTGAGAGTCGAACCCAAGACACCACACACATATACCTGGATAAACAAGTTATTCTGTACTGGTGTCTGGCGGGGGAGAACAAAGCGGAGGGAGTGAACAGAGAACACACGTGGTGATTGGTCACTGGGAGAGCGGAAGGAACATGTGCTGGGGGAGGATGGGGGGAGGGTTGGTGGCTGGCTACTCTCACAGGCTCTCACTTTCACATTGTCTTTCTTAACTCGCTCTCTCTCGTCTAGCTCTGTCTCTGTCTCTCTATTTCTTTCTCTCTCTCTCTCTCTCTGCACCCGGTATTTCACTCTACTGGTTCACGTAAAACCCTCCTATTCTTCCCAATGTTCTCTCCCTAGTCACTCTCTTTTATCCTCACCCCTTTCAGTTATGTCACCGACTCTCCCTCCCTTCTCTCCCTCCCTTCTCTCTCTTTATCTCTCTCTCTCTCTCTCTCTCTCTCTCTGACCCCGCTTCGCTCCCTTTATCACTTAAATATGTACCTTTTTATAACCGCACTGTGTTGTCGTATAATTTTTCCTCTTTCTGCACTTCTGACATATGTTTAAAACCTTGCCATGGCTGTAAAGGCATACACTATAAACCCCGTGCATAGCAAAAGATTGGATATTTTTTAACGTGGAAAATAACTACATATATCGTTGTGGTGAAAATATCGCATCAGTCTGTGTGTGTTTGTCATGACGAATTATCCTCAAACTACTGTGCCTTTACTAATATTAACGTATCCTCACTCTATCTACCTATCACCGTATTGCTCTCTGATCCTTCTATAGTTACTTCTTGCATCCCTTCCCCAAACACCCCCTCATATTCCCCTTCCCGTCTCCCCTTCCCATTTTCCCAGCATAGTCGTTTCCTTCCCACAAATGATCAACACTGCCCTTACATTGATTTCCCTCTGGTTCCTTTCCATATTCCACATCTCCATCACATAATTCCTCCGCCTTTCCCTCACTATCCCATGCCCATTGTCTGCCTATTCTTCCCATCCCATCCTCAGTGCAACCCCTCCCGTCTATTTAGTCCACTTCATCCTTATCTCCATAGCAACCTTTCCCTTCTCATCCTTCCATTTCCATCCTTCCAAGCACAATGTTTACCCTCCTATCCCTCCACTTCTATTCCCTTCTCATCCTTCGGCCCCATCCCCCAAAACGGCCTTTTCCTGCCTATCCCTCCACGTCCGATCTCCGTCACTCTAGTTCTCCCCCATCCTCTACTGCAGCCCTTTTCTGTCTATCCCTCCATCCCATTCCCCAACTTTTCCCTTCCCACGCTCTATCTCCACTTTCCACCCACCTCACCAATTAACTTATCTCCAACTCCGAGGCAACCAGAGCGGAGATTTTAAAGATGCCGTAGGAAGGTATCTCTTTCTGTCGAGTCCTGTTTTGTTGTTTAAAGTTCCCGGGGCCCAGCGTAGTGGCAACTCTGCTACGGATTGTTATCAGACACCGCCAGCCAGTCCAACCCAAACAATAATACCAGTCCTGAAGTCTTGCATCTTGCCTCATTCTCTTCTGCACTTATACCGTGTTGATATTGAATTATATATTTCGGATGCCAAGTTCGAGATTTCGGGAGAGATTACAAGTCCAGAGTATATAATTACACGTTTGGGGGAGAATCCAGAGCTCCTGGATAGCGGGGCGATGTGTATGTGTGTGAGTGCGTGAGTGTGTGTTAAAGTTTAGCAGCGTCGACGCAACAGTTCCCCGCCAGCTGTCATGTGTAGGGGTACTGGCTGGCCCTGGTGTGCTATTTGGTGTGTTGTGTGAGGAAGTTTGTGCTGTGTTTTGGTGTTTTGAGACCTCCCAAGTGATAGTGGAAACCGATACCAGTTGGATCACGAGTTTATCAAAGCTCCCCTGAGGAATAACACGAAGTGAAAACGGTGTGCGAGCTGTGTTGTTTACTTCCTTCCACGTGATGTATTGTGCTCTGTTGTCGAGTGTTTTGTTGCGACTGTTCTTAAGCCAAATGTTGTAAACACATACTCGTTATCTGGATGTATCTGGATTATGTGTATGTTTAAGAATCTCCTGAAAATGAAGCTCAAGTCGGAGTATCAAGTGATGTAAGTGAATGTTTACGTGTGGGACCTAGTAACAGTGTGAACAGCCTCTCCCTACTCCTACTACTACTACTATTACCGTCCGCTACTGCTGGCGAACTAACGGTGGTGCCACTATGACCTTCTGACGAGCCACCTGCGCTTACGAAAACATCTAACCAGAGATAAAAACTTGTGCCATGTCGCAGCGGCGGTACCAAACTCTCCCCAACCTCCGCGCCCTGAAGAGGAGGCGGGCGAGAGAGAAGGAGAGTGGAGGACTGTTCGAGGGACTGCTCTCAGGGGCGGGGGCCCTAGGAAGTGGCCTGGGGAACCTCGCTGGGGGTGCTCTAAGCTTCCTCGGAGGTAGTGGTGTGGGAGCTGGGTTGAGAAGGCGGGAAGGGGGTTACTCGTTTTACCGACGGGCGGCTCGAAGTTCCTCAGCTGATCGTCTGGCCACACCACAGGAAACCGCGAACCATAGAACCCGGTCTGAGCGAATCCACCGGCGGGGACACAGCCTGGGATACCTCTTTGCCCACCCCGGGAGCCATGGCGCCGAAGGGGGACACCGCCGAAGGAACGAGGAGGAAGATGAAGCGATGGGAGCAAAGGGACAACATGGAAAGGTCGGTGTTACACGATGAATTATTACTATTATTATTTATAATTTTATTTATGTATTGTGCCGTAGTCTTAAGTATGGGAAGGGTTCACTCTTCCCGTACCCCTTTGTAAATATCAAAATATAAAAAGGGACCCCCTTATAATGCCTAAGATTATTATGACCTCCATGGGTTCTTGCCTCACCAATAAGAACAGGATTATGAGTCATGCGTGTGTGTTTCTGTTTGTATCCAAGCTATCTCGGCTTTCATTCATCAATACATGAAGTATATCAATTATTATTGGTTTCTCTCCTAGGATAAAGTAGCATAAGACATATATATCGGTTTATATAAATTATACTGTTTGTGTGTGTGTGTGTGTGTGTGTGACCTTATTGCAGAAACAAACGAATACAAACAATATAGACAATACAGAAAGGGAGGTTTTCTATACGCCTACCAAAGGAAGTAGAGTTCCTCTCCCGTGGTACCGAGGATAAAGAATGGAAGTAAGAAGTACATATTTCACCGTGGAGTGACAACAACATGATTTATAAGAAGATAACATGATTTAGCAGGTGTATTGTCCCCGCACCCCTCAAGTTTGAACATCAGGCGAGGTAGGACAGGACAGGATAGGTGGGGGGAGGATGGGATGTAGGCTTATACTATAAATCCTCATTGAAAACATTCCTCGGTACTGAATGGGCTGAGTTAGGAGAGAGAGAGAGAGAGAGAGAGGGGGGGGGGGACTTAACAGGAGGGAAGTAAAACAAAAATGAGTAACATGGGAGAGATAGCAATGGTAAGAAGAGGAGGGTGTTAGGGGAACCGGGTGCAGTGAGAGAGAGAGAGCGACTGTCCTTTCCCACATCACGTAGTTTGGCAATATATTAAAGGATAGTGAATGGGATGGATATATATCAACGATTTGGTGATAACCGATGACGAATGTGGGAATATCGAACTATTTTTTGTCGTCATGCAACCAATCTCTCTCTCTCTCTCTCTCTCTATATATATATATATATATATATATATATATATATATATATATATATATATATATATATATATAATCTAATTTGCTTGCATAATTGGTACCATACTTCCGTTTGCTTGATAGGCCTAGCTTCACAATAGTCGAATCTTACTAAATATTATGTTGTAATTTTGGTTGTCTTTACCAAATTGAACTTACATTAGCTCAAACTATTAAAGCTGGCATGTTTATTTACTTTACCTGACCTAACCATACGACAAATATAACTCACAATTAGGCATAGTGGCTAGCCTTTTATTTGTTCGTATCCTTGTCCCTCGTATTTCAGTATATTTGTTCTTGGTAAGTCTGTACATAACTCCTCTAATCTCCTTTAGTCGACAGTAATTGTTGTATTTCCCCCTTTTAAGTCTATGCCCAAATTCTACGCCTATTGCTCACGCTTAATTGAATCCTTTATACTCTCGTCTTCTCTTTTCAATAGCCATAGACTAGGCCTATCCTCGCTTCCTTCCCGCTTTCATTTTTTTTTTTTTTTTTTTTTTTTTTAAAGGGGGCCTACTTGTTTCTCTCTCTCTCTCTCTCTCTCTCTCTCTCTCTCTCTCTCTCTCTCTCTCTCTCTCTCTCTCTCTCTCTCTCTCTCTCTCTCTCTCTCGGTTGTATCTATTCTGCCCCATTCAGCCTACTGTTTAAGACGTTTACCCCCATCCAGGTATTGATTTTTCCCTGGCGAGCGGAAGCGAGCCAGCATATTTATTTAAATGTTTTTGATAGCAGGCTAAATTTGTACATTTTTCGATAGAAAAATGTCTCCGGCGAAGCCGGATTTCTACATACAATGCTGGCTCGCTATCGCTCGCCAGGAAGAAATCGACACCTGGATGGGGATAAACGTCTTAAAACAGTAGGCTGAATGGAGCTGAATAGCTACAAGCCAGAAAAAGAGAGAAAAGGAGCGAACAAAAGCAGGTCACCCCCCTTAAATGTGTTTTCAGTCACCTGGCATCCCCCTAATCTACCTAAGCCTATTATAGGGGCCTGACGTGCCGCATAACAGCTACAGTTTATTGACGTGCCGCATAACAGCTACAGTTTATTGACGTGCCGCATAACAGCTACAGTTTATTGAGGTGAGGCTGATGGGTCACTGTTGAGGTTAAGGGGAGTGTAATGGTGGTGTAATGGTTAGTGTTTAACCCCTTCAGGACCATGACGCCTTTTTACCTTTGATTCTGGCTAATATTAGATGATTTTATGTAGTTTAAGAAGCACCTGTGTTACTAAGAGGGTTTATTGAGATCATATTTACCCATTTGAGTCCTAAAGGTAGATTATAAACTAAAGAAAATCGTCTAATGGTAACCAGAATATGATGGGGATTACGTCCTGGTGGTGAAGGGGTTAAAAATATGTGTGTGATAACCCAGGTTCGTATCCCGGTGGATCACATATATATGCTTTCATTAATTTCATTGGAGGTGTTTGGTGTTGAGGGCCATACCGGAGATGACACGGGCAGGAAGGAAAAAGTGAAAACCCGATGATCGGTAGCTGGTGGAGGAAGTGGCGGAAGTGGCGATCGTGACTCGTAGGTTGTGTTGCAGGTTGTTTCCCCTTTCTCTTATATGCCAACCTTACCTTACCTGCTGGAGGAGGTTGGCTTCATTACCTTGAGATTTGCTGCTTCCTTCACTGTAGAACCTAATGATTTTACTGTCAAATTATTTACTGTAGGCCTTCTCTCCTCAATGATGGTCGCACTGTGTTCGTGCCCATTTAGCCAGTCAATACTTAGGCTACACTCATATTTTACGTTTATTACAGCACCGTTATATATACCGTACAGTCGCGCTAATAAGTGATGTCTGGGAAGCAAGTATGTTTTGATATAATTGGTATTAGCACTATCTAAGCTCCATTTCTTCATATCGAGTGAAATATATAAACATGTTCCTACACTTACCCACCCTATTCAACATCTGACAGACATTAATACATCACAGAGCAAGCCAAACGTAATGACATTTGGGACATGACTTATTAGCGCGACCGAACAACTAATTTTCCGCGGGAATGAAAACGACTCCTGGTGACTGGCAATTGATAGATAGATAGATAGACTATCCATTCAACCCTCGATCGATTATATTTCCCTTAGGATTAATCTTCCATACCAAGAGGTTAATGTAGTTTGCCCTTTGACTTTAATAGGTCCTTCCTAAGATGAATGAAATAGTCTCATGTTGTCTAGATTAAATTGAAGCTCCATCCTTTAATTGAATGCTGTAATTAGGCTAGTCTCTTTGTGGACTTATTGTTTCTATTTTGCTACCGTATTCATTAAGGGGAAGTTTTTAGTGTGTTTCCTAGATTTCCATCAAACTTGAAATTACACCCCCTTGACCCCTTTTCAAGATAAATGTGTACATTTTTCGGTAGAAAAATGTCCCAGCCGAAGGTCGGTTCTTCTTAAATTACAGGCTCGCTATCGCTCGCCAGGAAAAAATCGACACCTAAATGGCACGAAAGGTCTTAAAAGTGACATAAATGGAGTGAACGTTCTTAAAATCGCCAAACTAATGGGGCGAACATCTTAAAATCTCAATAGCAATGGGGCTAAACACGAGAGAGAAAGGGGTAAAGAAAAAAAAATCCCTCAAGTGGAAATCTCCCCTCAACCCCCAATAACATTCTCCTTCATTTATTGGATTTTGGTTGTCAGTGTATTCAGAATATCAGACCATGGGTTACTTTGGTTTACACAATGTATAATACAATACAACTTGAGGGACAACCGTGCGCACTAATATTGACGCACCCATTTAAAGGGGCGATGGGTCGTTTTTCTGGTCCCCCCTTCTTCTTCATGTTTAGTCCCATTAGTTTTCAGATGTTTTAAGACGTTCGGCCCATTAGTTTGGCGATTTTCAAACCTTTCGCCACATTTCCTTGTCAATATTTAGTTTTCATGATTTTTAGGTGTCGATTTGTTCCTGACGAGCGATAGCTAGCTTGTCATTTTTAGAGGAACCGGCCTGTGGCCGGTACATTTTTCTATCGAAAAATGTACAGATTTAACTTGAAGAAGGGTCTGGGAGGGAGGGGGGGGAGGGAGGAAACTAAAATAAAAAATTAACAGATCCATAAATGAGCAAATAAATACGCCCATCTCCCCTTAAATCTCGTATCAAACACAAACGAGAGCTGACAATGCTTACATTTATCCCAGATGTTTCAAAAGTTTTTTTGTTAAAGTTTCAATGGGTATAACCTTATTATTGCTCACGACTGTACCTCCTATACACACCTCTCTCACACCAAGATGATATACCGTAAACAAATAGTATATAAACCTTGCCTCTCACCCAGAATACACACCCGTACCGGTACTTTAATATCACAGGGCATAATAACATAAAACAAAATAATAGAAATAAACTTGCCTTTTTATAATAGTTTAATTAATGTTGGCCCTGCTCCTGCCCTCTTGCTTGACACAGTAACCTTTGTGTTGGTCCCTCCGACACCAGCCTCCTATTATGCATGATCCCAGCTAGCCATTGGTGTCAAACTATATAGGATACACTTTAATATATATACTCTGATTGGTGTTGCTAAGGATAAGAATATGTCGATGGAATATCATTAAGTAGAAAGTACCCTCATCACCGGTGCCCTCCACTCACATGCAAATAGGTTATACAGACAAGTTAATGTCTTATGTTCGTATTGGTAATCACAAAAGCAAAAAATCATGCCCTGATATAATTGTGGACTCGATTTCGCCGTGTTCTCCCCCTCTTATTATTATTTATTTATCTTATTAACTATTGTAATGTGTGTGTCATGCTTGCCTCTCGTACCTTCGACTTCCCAATATATCGGTACTTGTTGTAATCCAGCCGGTGGATAAACTATGATATAACTATGGGACATTAAGTAACATCCCGTTCTTAACATTAATCATCAATTACAAACCCCAATGCACTTGAATGAACTATAATGAAAACATATGGTCTTCCTGGGATTCGAACTCGGGACACCACACCCAGAACATAAGCATCTAAACCATTACACCACCAACACACACTGCCTCTATCCCTACTTCCATAGTCCTGCATAGGCCTATACAGTTAAATACGGTCGCGATAATAATTCATGTCTCGGCTGTCATTACCTTTGGTTCGCTCTGTGCTGTATTAATGTCTGTCAGATGTTGAATAGGGTGGGTAAGTGTAGGAATATGTTTGTATATCTCACTCAAAAAGAAGAAATCGTGTCTAAATATTGCTGATACCAATTATTGATCAAAACATAATTGGTGCCGAGACATCACTTATTAGGCCGACTGTACACAGACACATTAAACAGAATCTTGGTCATACCGGTAATTTGAGCATCTCGGACCGCAATAACTGATTACGAAGCAAGCAAAACATGCCTAAAGGGGAGATGGATAGTTTTTCTGGACCCCTTTCTCCCTCGTGTTTAGCCCCATTAGTTTTGACATTTTAAGACGTTCGATCCATTAGTTTGACGATTTAAAGAACTTTAACTCCATTTCGTTGTAAATTTTAAGACCTATTGTGCCATTTAGGTGTTGATTTTTTTCCTGGCGAGCCATAGCGAGCCTATAATTTTAAGAGGATGCGGCCTTCGGCCGGGACATTTTTCTACCGAAAAATTTACAAATTTATCTTGAAGAGGGATCTAGGGGGTGTTTTCCTAAGCCTGATGGAGGTCTAGCGAGTAAAATACAAAATAAATTAATAAATTAATTAATAGACCAAAAAAAAAAAAAACAACCACTAGCCCCTTAATAAAATAGGTTAATCAATTTCGTCGAGCTACCTCCTTCTTCTTAATCCTTTCACTTGCCTTGAGTTTACCATGACACATTAATTAATCTTAGTTTGGCTAATTGGTACACTATTGTATTCTGTTTAGGAAGGATAGTTTGATGGTTAAATGATGCTGATTTTACCTATTTATCTTGAGCTGCATAACATCGTGTATACTCGGTGAAAATACCTACCTACCTACCCCCCTACCTACCTACCTACCTACCCACCTATCTTCCTACCCCCCTACCTACCTACCTACCCACCTATCTTCCTACCCCCCTACCTACCTACCTACCTACCTACCTACCTACCTACCTACCTACCTACCCCCCTACCTCCCCCCCTACCTACCTACCTACCTACCTACCTACCTACCTACCTACCAATCCAGCAGTAGTGATAATCTAGCCCTCCCCCCCTTGCCATTTAGCGTGCCCTCCTGGCCTTTGGGTGACTGTTCAACTCACCTTATTAGCCCGGCTCATCATTACAACATCCCACATCATGAACAGTGGGGAACCCACACCCAGGAACAGGGCACACTTAAAGGGGATTTGTATTTATATGTTAATTTGTTTATTTGTTAATGATTTTGTTTAGTTTCCTCCCAAGACCTCAATTAAGCTAATAAAACACTCCCCAGACCCCTTTTCAAGATAGATTGGTACATTTTTTGGTAGAAAAATGGTCCGGCCGAAAGCCGGTTCCTCTTAAAATTACAGGCTCGATATCGCTCTCTACATCGACACCTAAATGGCACGAAAAGTCTTAATATTAACAACAAAATGCCTTTTCCACAGTGGCAGAGCAATTATTGGGTAATGGATAGATGTAATATTATGTCAGCATAGAGTAAAACGTATGCCAAGATTTGTTATGGTATGGTGGAACTCGAGATTTAGGCTACACGCTCTCCTTGAACCCTTCCAGTGGGTCGACGATTAATGTTTATATTATATTATATTTTATAGGCCTAGTCCTAAGCAAATACTGGTTACATAAATAATCAATTTTCCCTGTTAACAAGCAAGTGGAAACGCACAGAGAGAGAGAGAGAGAGAGAGAGAGAGAGATACATATATAGGGGGGGGGGGGGGGAGGGGGGCAGGATTCTCGCCTCATTACCATACATTCCGAATGCCAATGCACTTATTAAGTGACACAAACAAGGATACCGGTAATAAAAAAGAGAAGATTGCTGCGCACTTATTAAAATGGCACACTATGCAGACATGTGACTATAAATGCCGGTGGACATGAAGACCTGAACCAGTAGTGGGGCAGCTGGCATGAATGGAGTGTCATATCGCTGCCAATCTCTGGAGCCACACACTATAAAGCACAGGAAGGGCCTCATCACACTTCACAGGATCGGTTCTATAGTAGGAGGGCCGAGTATCTTGTCTGACATTCTAAGTGATTCTAACCACGAGGATGCGTCTGAATGCAAGACTCCCTTTCAAGAGCTTATGATTTGACATAATACCGGTATTTCTACATTTGTGTTTGCCATTTTGTTTTGTCACAATACGTCGTGAAAAGGTAATACGTTTACTATATACAGTATATACTTTAGTCCGTCTGAGTTTGTGCTGGTCATATGAGTCGAATTTACCGGATGGCACTTGTTTACACGAACGCCATAATGCAGGGAGTCTTAAAAATTAATGTACGTATAGAAATCGTGGGTTTGTATTCGGAGGTGCTGTGTCATTTGGTTAAAGCTTGACTTATCCACGTTTACTTACCCACGTCATACTCCAAGCTCTGTAAAACAAAACAAATAAATGAATACTGTCAGAGAGAGAGGGAGGGAGAAAGAGAGAGAGAGAGAGAGAGAGAGAAGGGGAGAGAGAGAGAGAGAGCGAGAGAGAGAGAGAGAGAGGAGGGAGAAGAGGAGAGTGAGAAGGAGCGAGCGAGTGTGGAGGAGGGGAGAGAATGGAGAGGAGACGAGAGAGAGAGCGAGAGAGGCGCAGAAGCAATTAGGAAGCATTGTGTACGTGAAGGAAAGCCAGAGTACACAACCCTCACGCTTTTTTCTATATACACAATGTCCAGGGAGAGAGAAAGTCCAGATGTGTGAGGGGTAAGAACACTCGGGAGAACGGGAGACTGACGGTAGGGCTAGGGAGGGAGAGAGAGAGAGAGAGAGAGAGAGAGAGAGAGAGAGAGAGAGAGAGAGAGAGAGAGAGAGAGAGATATTTGTGAGTGTATGCCGGAGGGAGAACTCTTAACCCTTCCTGTACCGTTTTTTTTAATTGGATTTCAGCTGCAATTAGACGATTTTGTGAAGCTTAGGAAGGATATATGGTACCGGTAGCTAAAAGGTTTATTTATGATAGTTTGTAGCCTTTTAATGGGTATACGTCCTTCCTAAGCCGAAAATAAGTCTGAGGACATTAGGGCTCAGAAGGAAGGGGGAAGAGATGTACAGTGTCGTGTTGATGTTCGTTAATAGCCATGACGTGACATGGTGTTCATTCGAGAGAGAAGCGGTTGCTTTATCAGTCCCCAAAGTGAACATTATAAGCAAGAGTTAGTAGATGATAGAAATTGAGATTGCACCTATTTTTCATATATGTTATTATCGATCTTTTGAATCAAATTGTAGCTACGTGAAAATTGAGAGAGGTTTAGTGGGCTTAAATAGCTACGAGAGTGGGTTGAAGGAGAATACATGCTAGTAAAAAGATGAGGAGGAAAAGACGTGTGTGTGTGTGTGGGGGGGGGGGGGGGGGGGGGGGGGCGTGAGCGATGTGGACACAAAAATGGGAAGAGAATAGATATAAATAAAATAATAGACACCGGTAACATAAAACAAACACTTATTAGGGCCTATCGAGGTCATACGAAATGCTTTTATGTTTTCCTTGCTTGATCTCCAAGACCTACTGTGAGTAGATCTGTCTTGATAGCCTAATACTTAGCGTGTGGAATTTCGGTGTGAGTATCATAGGTTCGAGTCCTTGGAGTACCACATGTATTCATGACTTTCATTGATTTCATTAGTTAGGTTTATTTGTAAATTAATTGGTGAGTTTGTGATAACACATCATATGAATATACTGTAGTTAACGTAGAGGTGGGGGGGGGGGGGGGTCAGGATCAGACAGATACGAAGAAGGAAGGGAGGGGATCAAATTATAGAGGAAGAGAAAGGAAAGAGAAACAAAAACGGCTGGAATAAAGAAATTAAGAGGAGAAGGAGAAGGCTACACACATCAAGCACACTTTGTAATAATAATAATAATAATAATAATAATGTGTACTTGATAATAAATAAGCTGTGTGGGATGAGCTGAAGGCCACAACAGTTGGTGGTGGTGGTGGTGGTGGGGTTGGAGACACTATTAACTTGTAGTGTGACAACTCTAAATTCCAGATGCTAAATATTTATTTACTGGTTACATTTTCATTTGACTACAAGTTAACAAATCGTGAGAAATTACGCCACAATATTTTACAACGACATTAAAAGTAAATAATATTAGAACTATATACCGAAGTAAATCCCCCCCCCCCCCACACAAAAATAAATAAATAAATACATTAATTAATTCATAAAAGTAAAAGTAATATTAAATACAAACAAAAACAAATTATTATAAATAAAATATAAATAGATTCAAGTAAATAATTACTTTAACAAATACTAATACTGATAATAACAAGTAAATATGCAGGAAAATGTCGTATATGGAAGGGAGCATTTGGAGTATACACAACAGGAATCGAAGTTATACCGGTATTAGGCAAAAGAGAAGGAAAATCAGAAAATCAACTACAATGAATTCCAAGATCGCAGGAGGAAAAGATATGAACGGCAGGCTGTGTAAAACCAGGAAGAGAAGGAGATGACTTGGATGAAAGGCAATAATTTAGTGGATAGGAGAGGATTAGCAGCGATATGGACGGTGGAGAGAGAGAGAGAGAGAGAGAGAGAGAGAGAGAGAGAGAGAGAGAGAGAGCCTGACTGAGACTGAATAATAAGGTGAAGAATGAGGTGGTATGAACAATTTGGATATTACAAGTAAAAAGAAGAGATAACGAGAGAGAGAGAGAGAGAGAGAGAGAGAGAGAGATACTGAATAATAGGGAACGGATGAGGTGGTATGAACAATTTGGATATTACAAGTAAAGAGAGAAGATAGATCAACGGGATAACAAGAGAGAGAGAGAGAGAGAGAGAGAGAAGAACAGTAACCATAGAGAGCGAGAGAAAGAGGTAGAGAGAGAGGGTAGAAAGGGGGTTGACAGCTGGGGAAGAAGAAGGAGGTGGTGGTGGTGGTGGTGGGTAGAAAGGGCCGCCGAGGTGTCTTGTTAGGCACGTCCTTACTCAATGGAAGAGGGAGGGAGTGATAGGGGCGGAGGGACGGGATGGTGTTGAGGGAGCTATGGGGGTGTGCTGGGAAAAGAAAGTATATATGGACGTCAGGGGAGATTTAGTTTTTGTATTTATTTGTTTAGTTATGTATGTTTATATTTATTAATATTTTATAGTTTCCTCCCTAGACCTTCATCAAGCTCAACAAAAATATCCCTTCGAGATCTACAGTATTTGTGCATTTTTCGGAGGTACCGGTATGGTAACTGGACAAGCTAATTTGTTCACTATATCGGGGTGTTAAACCGGGACAGTTTGATTGTAAGACTGAAATGAATATGGAATTATATGTAGACAAAATAAACACTGTTTTCGACATTGTATCACTTTCAAAGACACAATGCTTATGAAACATAACTTTATCTTGAATGCTGCGGTAAATCAGAAGTAGGAGCTAGTGTTTCTATTTTCAATGTTGGTTTAATATTCTCTAATTTGCGAACCTGTACCCTTTGCTATCCTGTGTTACTTGATTTTCTATTACCATACATACTGGCTGGTTAATAGCAAGTAGACTCACAAGGAGTAGAGTACATTATTCGATTTGCTTGAGAGGAGGGGTCACCGGTATATTTAGGAAACGAGAACTAGGGACTATTATTTTGAGGGAAAGGAGGAGGAGGAGGAGGTATGTTTGGTAGGAAGGAAGAAGAGGGATATTTGGAGGGAAGGGGGAGAAGGAAGGGTTTATAAGGACAGGAGGAAGGTATTTGGAAGGTAGGACATAATTATATTTGGAGGAAAGAAGGATCGATATTTTTAAGGAAGAAAGAGGGTCATTTGGAGGGACGGAAGAGGATGAAAGCTTTATAAAGGAAGGAGGGAAGTATTTGGAAGGCAGGACAAATATTAGGAGAACAAATGGGTGGATATTTGTAAGGAAAGGGGAGAGGTAGTTGTAAGAAGAAAACAAATGAGAGGTATTTGTAAGGAAGAAGGTGTAATATTTGGAGTGAAGAAGAAAAAGGAATTTGTAAGGAAGGCCAACCAAGGATACGAGGAAGTAAAGGAGGAGTGGCTGGGGATATATTGGGCATCTCAAGGTAGGGAAGGGGAGGGGGTGGGGGGTTATGGGGAGATGAATTGTGTGATGAAGGGCGAAGGGAGGGTATTGGGAGGAGTTATATTTTATTGAATATTGTCTAGAGAGAGCGAGAGAGGGTTCGTACCGTATTTGATTACATATATTTTCATTATGCACCGATTATACTTTGAAAATACACATAGCCCAACAGAACAGAGATAGATAGAGATACACTGGCCACACAGAGCTTACGATCCCTGCGAGGTGGCCAGGACTTATTCCTAGTAGAGATAGCAACCCTAAGAGAAAGTGTAAGGAAAGGATAGCAACGATGGAGAGAGAGAGAGAGAGAGAGAGAGAAAGAGAAAGAGAGAGAGAGAGAGAGCACTATAGTCACTGTGAATGGTAAGGTGAGGTAGTAGATTCTATAAGCCATAATAGAAAGGGGGAGGGGGGGATGAGAAGGGGGTGCTAAGTGTCGGATGAAAGACGAGTAGCACATTAAGAGGGAAGTGAAATAGGGGGGAGGGGGTTGAAAGGAGATTTATACAACAACAAAATCATCATATATTCATGGGATCAAGCGTTATTCGTAGATGTAATTGTTACCATGTTGATTTCATTAATTGAGTTTAGAGGTGAAGTTGGTTAGTGGAAAAAACATAATAATTCACTGCATTACAATGTTGAGTGTCTTTGTTCATATGTAAAACCTACTCAAAAATATTATATACAATTATCGTCATGCATTTACTGTAAAATCTAGCTATATCTTGTGAGCACACTAAATGCAGGTATTTAATTATAATCGTGACCCTGCACTAAGCTATTCAATTAATAATTGCAAATAATAGTTGTACGTGCTTAGCGGTTAATTGTTTTCCCTGTTTAGTGAGAACTACAAATATGATTATTTGTAAGTGGAAAAATTATCAGGATAGACTACTGTAGATACATACTACAGACAATTATTATCAAATTATTGTTTATTTTTTGTGGACTCCCTTCTCCCTCATGTTTAGCCCCAATAGTTTAGAGATTTTAAGACCTTTCGCCCATTTGTTGTCAATTTTCAGACTTTGTGCCACTTAGGTGTACCGTAGTTTATTTTCCTGGCGATCGATAGCGAGCGTGCAATTTAGGAGGAACCTGCCAATTGTTTCTACCGAAAAATGCACAAATTTATCTCGAAGGGGGTCTTTAATTAACCCCTTCATTACCTTGTCGTCCTTTTAACTTTATTTTGGCCACTACTAAACGCTTGTATTCAGTTTAAAATGGGCCTCCAGCAATTAGCAGGCTGCGAACTATCTTACTTAACTATTTTTACTACCACAGATCCTTCTTAAACTGCACAAAATCGTCTAATTATAGCTAGAATATGCTTAAAAAGACGTCGTCGGTACAGAAGGGGTTAAGGATATAAACAGAAAGGGTAAAGAACAGACACGAGTAAGTAACAGCATGAACAGCATCTTCAACAGGAAAGACAAACAATATATAATAATTACCCAAACTATCGAAAAGGTGTGATGACAGCTGTAGATATAAACACAGAAGATAAATGTAACACCAAAACCCAATGTGAAATTCAGCAACCGTATCCTCAATAAAAGTGAAAATTGTCGTCGCAGCCGAATCCGAAAATAATGTCTGGAAAAAAGAAACAGAAACAAGAAAACAAAAATACCAACATGATAAGCCGGGAATTTGGAAAGGGAAAAAATTGGGTAGGAGAAATGATACATGTGTTGCACAAGTGGTGGAGGCGAGGGTTCAGAGTCGCTGTGAGGGTTCAGAGACGCTGTGAGGGTTCAGAGACGTAAACAGTCACTGCGAAGGTTCAAAGACGTAAACAGTCACTGCGAAGGTTCAGAGACGTAAACAGTCGCTGGGAGGGTTCAGAGACGTAAACGGTCGCTGTGAGGGTTCAGAGACGTAAACGGTCGCTGTGAGGGTTCAGAGACGTAAACGGTCGCTGGGAGGGTTCAAAGACGTAAACGGTCGCTGGGAGGGTTCAGAAACGTAAACGGTTGCTGCGAGGATTCAGAGACGTAAACGGTCGCTGCGAATGTTCAGAGACGTAAACGGTCGCTGCGAATGTTCAAAGACGTAAACGGTCGCTGCGAATGTTCAGAGACGTAAACGGTCGCTGCGAATGTTCAAAGACGTAAACGGTTGCTGCGACCTAACCTAACCTAACCTAACCTAACCTAACCAAACCAAACCAAACCAAACCAAACCAAACCAAACCTAACCTAACCTAACCTAACCTAACCTAACCTAACCTAACCTAACCTAACCTAACCTAACCTAACCTAACCTAACCTAACCTATGTTCAAAGACGTAAACGGTTGCTACGAATGTTCAAAGACGTAAACGGTTGCTGCGAATGTTCAGAGACGTAACAGTTGCTGCGAGGGTTCAGAGACGCATAACGGGAAAAACAGGTGAATGGAATACGAATACGGCCCAATCAACACAACAACAAAAAACAAGAAAGAAGGAGACGACGCCGGGGTGGGGGGGGGGGGGGATAATGTTATATAATCCGAGGGAAAGAAAGAGGAAAGGAAGGAGAGATCACGAACAAATAATAAGAACAAATATATAAGGATGATAGAAGGGTGGAGGAGGGTAAAGATGAAGCAAATTAAAGATGAAGGGGAGGAAAACATCACGAAAATAAGGGGAACGAAGATATAAGGATGAAAGAAGGATGGAGGAAAGTGAGGATGACGCAAAAGAAGGATGAAAAAGGAGGGAAAGATTACGAGAAATATGGGGAAGGGAAAATAGGAAACTCATGAATAAAGGAAGAAGATAGGACGAGGAAGATGACGCAAATAAAGGATGGTGTGTGCTAATCTGAACAAGGAGGATAAACAAATGCGAGAAGTGGTATATACTCAGGCACTCACTCACTCACTCATTAGAAGTAGGACAGAAATCGTAACCAATAGCCTCGGTAACTCAAAAAAGGGCTAGAACAAATGAGCTGTACATTTCCATACCTATTCCCTGGCTAACTCTTCTCACATAGTATAATGTGTAATTAATGTTCACATAAGGTCAGGCTCTGCTTATGTAAAAAAACATTAGGCTTACCGATACCTCCAGCCGTTCATTTATCATGGTCAGAAGATAAAAAATGAAGGTAGCTACCAAGCATTAATAAGACGTCAGCTCCAATTTAGAACATAAGAACACAAGAAAACGGGAGTCTGCAGAGAGCCGACTGGCCCACACAGGGCAGATCCCTTTCAAACCCAACCCATCTCGTCCATATGCCTATCTAATCTTATTTTGAAGCTCTCTATCGTTCTTGATCCTACCATACCGTATCACTCGGTAGCCTATTCCACATGTCTACAAGTTTCCAAACCAATACTTGCCTATATATTTTCTGAAACGAAATGTATCCAATTTGAAATCATTTGTTCGAGTTCTTTCGCTATCACTGAGCTTCAGTACATCTTTCCTGTCTCCTTTATTAATCCCACTAACCCTTGAACACTTCTATCATATCCCCTCTAACTCTGCGTCTTTCTAACGAATGTAAGCCTAATTTCTTCAACCTTTCTTCATATGGAATATTTCTAATATGAATATTTTTATTTATTCTTCGTTGTACCGGGTACTCTCTTCAAGGAATCTGTGTCCATTCTGTAATAAGGCACCAAAATTGGACAGCATAATCCATTAACTCTTTCAGCACCATATACGCCGTTTTACCTTTATTTGGGCTAAACCTGAGGGAGAAGGGGGTCCAAAAAAAACGCAAATACCTCCCCTTAAATTGGTGTAATCCGAATGAGAGGGAATCAAAGCCTCACGGGAAATATAAATAAGGTGGGTGTAATCCTAACAGGTAAGGTGCCCGAATCCATTATATTTAGTCTTTAGTATTATATTATGGTTTATAGTTGAAATTATATCTTTGGAAGTGATAAAGTGGCCAAAACAATGCTATTTCATATTATTATTATTATTATTATTATTATTATTGTTGTTGTATATATATATATATACCGTATATATTTTTTTTTTTTTTTTTTTTTTTTGTATTCCTTCTCATATTCATTCAAGTCTTCAAAAAAAAATTGCTCCGCTTTGATGCCCTGGAAGGAGGATATCACGAAGGACTTTAATTGGACAGGATAGAAGGATTTATCGTGGAGTACCGTACTGTTGATGCAAGCCAAGTGATACCGTTGAATCTGAAACAAGGAAATGAAGAGTAGTAGAATTTTGACGGGATTAATGCTTTAAATTCTCTATATCTGTATTAACTTACATATTCATTGAGTTAGTACGACGCTGGTATTATTTTTTATTAAATACCAAGTGTCGGTGTTTTAGCATTATTATTGTATTGATTAAGATATGAATGTCCAGTCTGGGATAGGCCCGTCTTAGAATAGACAGTCGAGCAAAAATCAGGAATTATGAAAACAGTTGAAACATAATGAAAATGTTCGTGGAAATATATTCAATGAAAAGAAAATTAAAAAATTACAAACGAGATGGATGAAAAAACAAGGTACTGGAAGGTATTAGGAGAGAGAGAGAGAGAGAGAGAGAGAGAGAGAGAGAGCGAGAGCGAGAGAGAGAGAGATAATGGAACCATAAAAACAATGGGACATACAAAGAGCCAAGGTTTTGAGAAACGATAGATAAATAGGCACTTGAAAACCAGAGACCTGAGAAAATCATATACTGTAGCCTATACCGGTATATATACTGTATATACTGTATATATATATATATATATATATATATATATATATATATATATATATATATATATATATATATATATATATATATATATATATATATATATATATATATAGAGAGAGAGAGAGAGAGAATGAAACAAGTCGAGTTGAATTAGTATATAATTATATTTAAACAAACCAAAAGTCAACATGGCGAAATACAGGCAAAAAGTTTCGAACCGTAAAGAGAGTGTCGGTATTGGTGGAGATATCGACCCTGACACCCTCACCTCCCTGCCACCGAGGTGAGGGCTGCCTGCTCTCTCCCTCACACAATACCACAGTCACACCGCATATATATTTATGGCAACTATCTCAGGCAATTTTATCCTGATTAAAATAAAGATAGAAAAGCAGACATAATTAATTAATATAATTGCCATGTGAGGAGGAGCATTTTATTGATAACTTTTCGCATACAGGCCTCTATGCGAAACATCGTCAATAAAGTGCTCCTTTTCACACGGTGTTTGTATTCAATTTTATCCTGACCACATTTCGGAGGTCCTTCTTTCCTTGGTATCGATAACTAAGCTGAGGTTGAATATTATTGTTGGTGGAATTCGTATACACTTTGAATTCAGGCGTTATCAGAGTTGTAGAGAAAAGATGACGGAAAAGTGATCGTCTGACGCAACCATGAACCCCTTCAGTACCGGTGACATCCTTTTCATTATATTCTGATAACTATTAGACGATTTTAGTCAGCTTAGGGTCGACACCTACCTTTTAAAAGGCTACAGACTATCTCAAGTACCGGTAAACTCTCTAGCTACGGTACCACATATCCGTCCTAAGCTTCATAAAATTGTATAAATATAGCTAGAATTAAATATAAAAAACGTTGCTGGTACAGACAGGGTTAAGCCTGGTATTAACTGTCTTGATAGCGTAATGCATAAATGTACGGAATTTCGGTGTGAGTATCCTAGCTTCGAGTCCTTGGAGTGCCACATGTATTTGTTGATTTCAGTAATTGAGTTTAGAAGTAAAGTTGGTCGGTGAAAAAATATGAATGAGGGGACAGGGTGAAGGGTTAGGGGTTAGGGTGGTAGGGGTGAGAGTGGTAGGGGGCAGCGTGAGGGGTGGGATGAGGGGTTAGGGGTGAGGGTGGCAGGGGGCAGGGTTAGGGGTGAGGGTGGTATGGGCGAGGGTAGTGGTTGGGTAAGCATATAACGGGTGGCAGGATTAACTAGTGGGGTTAACACAGTAAACTAGAAGGTGATGTGGTACCGGTAAGTCGTGACAATTTACCGTTACCTACGTATATTGTAATCCAGTCATATTGTTTGATAATTATATCAGAGGTGCTATGACATTATTGGACTTGTAGTAATATGCTAGATAATTTGGAAATGTGTAGCAGCAATAACTATTTTATATATATATCTTATATATACAGTACAGTATATACTGTATATATGCGTACATATATAACTTTATAGTGGTAAATTCGTATACGGTACCGGGTACGCTATTTACTCGTTTTTTACGCAATACGTTGACCAGTAACGTTGACTAGATATCTGTCCTAAAATGGTACTAAATGGAATGAGTTGGTGATGTAGGCCTATAGACCAAACGAAATAAAGTGGATATGAGCTTAAGTGTGTTACGACGACTGGATAGTGTTAAGGAGAGATGGGCCGTTTATCTGGACCCCTTTCTCCTTCATACTTAGCCCCATTAGTTTTCAGATTTTACGATGTTTGCCCCATTAGTTTGTCGTTTTTAAGACCTTTCGCCCCATTTATGTGTCAATATTAAGACTTTTCGTGCTGTTTAGTTGTCGATTTTTTCTCTTGGCGAACGATAGTGAGCCTGTAATTTTGGAAGAACCGGCCTTTGGCCAGGACATGTTTCTACCGAAAAATGTACAAATTAATCTAGAAGGGGGATCTAATGGATGTTTATTTAAAGTTTGATGGAGGTCTAGCGAGGAAATTAGAAAAATAATAAATAAATTAAAAATACGACCAAAAAGTGAAGCGTGGCGGTATAGGCGATGACAGGAACACGGGGGAGGCCTACAGAGGGTATTCTTTCTTCTGGTGATGTATGTGGTTTATGGAGGAACTGATTAAGGTGTGGTTTTCGGTGGGAGTCATTGTTAGTGTATTATTGTATTAATATTGTTTAGTATTACTGATTTGTTTCCCCAATTTGAGCATAAACCCCATTCAAGTAAAAAATAAGAATAGAAAGAAAGAAATAAATATTGCTTCACAGTCCCCCCCCCCCCCTTCAAACTTGTATATGTTTCGATAGCAAATATAACATCAACACCTTAAGGGAACGAAAGGCTTTACAAAAATCGCCCAAATAATGAATCAACACGTCTTGATATGGTCAAACTAAGTGTGTGGGTATAGGTGCTGACAGGAACACAAGGTAGGCCTAACAACGGTATTCTGTCTTGTAGCGGTGTGTGTGTGGGGTGTGTGGAGGGTCTGGTTAAGGGGGGTCACCTGCTGTTTTGTTTTATCTTTCTCTCTTTTTCTCTCTTGCTGTGGCTTGTATCCATTTGGCCCCATTCAGCCAACTGTTTTAAGACGTTTATCCCCATCCAGGTGTCGATTTTTTCCTGGCGAGCGATAGCGAGCCAGCATTGTGTGGAGAAATCCGGCTTCGCTGGGGAAATTTTTCTATCGAAAAATTTACAAATTTAGCTTGCTGCAAAACAAATATATATATATGCTGGCTCGCTACCGCTCGCCAGGAAAATATTGACACCTGGATGGGGGTAAACGTCTTAAATAGTAGGCTGAATGGGGCCGAATGGATACAAGCCAAAGAGAGGGTGGTGTTGGGAAAGAGAGACAGGTGATGCGAAGAATACCATATGGTGTTGGAGATTGTAGTGGTGGTGGTGATGGTGTTGATGGTGGTGGTGATGATGGTGTTGCAGGAGCGGAGGTTGAAGACTTGGGACAGGTGTTAGGTTAGGATGGTGGTAGGAGGAAGGGGTAGGTTATCCTGGGAGTGCTGGTGAAGACTTGGGACAGGTGTTAGGTTAGGATGGTGGTAGGAGGAAGGGGTAGGTTATCCTGGGAGTGCTGGTGGTGAGGTTTATCCTGGGAGTGAGGGAAGACTTGGGACGGGTGTTAGGTTAGGATGGTGGTAGGAGGAAGGGGTAGGTTATCCTGGGAGTGCTGGTGAAGACTTGGGACAGGTGTTAGGTTAGGATGGTGGTAGGAGGAAGGGGTAGGTTATCCTGGGAGTGCTGGTGAAGACTTGGGACAGGTGTTAGGTTAGGATGGTGGTAGGAGGAAGGGGTAGGTTATCCTGGGAGTGCTGGTGAAGACTTGGGACGGGTGTTAGGAAGAGGCAGGTGCTACAGAAAACGATACTGGAGTTTGTAGTTGTAGGGGCGATGTTGGTGGTGGTGATAGTGATTATGTTTGTGATGGTAGTGATATAGTGATGATGGTGGGGGTGATATTGGTATTGGGTGTGTCAGTATATTTGGTGGGGATCATGGTGGTGGTAGTGGTGGTGGTGATACTGGTTGTCATGATTAAGGCGGTGGTTGTGGTTGTAGTATTTATGGTGGTGTCGCTGGTGGTAGTGATGGTGTTGTTAGTGGTTGTGGTAGTGATGGTGTTGTTAGTGGTTGTGGTAGTGATGGTGTTGTTAGTGGTTGTGGTAGTGATGGTGTTGTTAGTGGTTGTGGTAGTGATGGTGTTGTTAGTGGTTGTGGTAGTGATGGTGTTGTTAGTGGTTGTGGTAGTGATGGTGTTGTTAGTGGTTGTGGTAGTGATGGTGTTGTTAGTGGTTGTGGTAGTGATGGTGTTGTTAGTGGTTGTGGTAGTGATGGTGTTGTTAGTGGTTGTGGTAGTGATGGTGTTGTTAGTGGTTGTGGTAGTGATGGTGTTGTTAGTGGTTGTGGTAGTGATGGTGTTGTTAGTGGTTGTGGTAGTGATGGTGTTGTTAGTGGTTGTGGTAGTGATGGTGTTGTTAGTGGTTGTGGTAGTGATGGTGTTGTTAGTGGTTGTGGTAGTGATGGTGTTGTTAGTGGTTGTGGTTGTGTAGTGATGGTGTTGTTAGTGGTTGTGGTAGTGATGGTGTTGTTAGTGGTTGTGGTAGTGATGGTGTTGTTAGTGGTTGTGGTAGTGATGGTGTTGTTAGTGGTGGTGGTAGTGATGGTGTTGTTAGTGGGTGTGGTAGTGGTGGTGTTGTTAGTGGTTAGTGGTTGTGGTAGTGATGGTGTTGTTAGTGGTGGTGGTAGTGATGGTGTTGTTAGTGGTACCGGTATATAATGTAGTCTAGTGAGGATTAGGACGGTGATGGCGACAGTGGTAATGCATGTGATGGTGTAGGGCTTGACAGGTGACATAATAGTAAGCTATATGTATAAAGGGTGGTATAGGTGGAAGTGGAGGGGTGGACCATGTATATAGATAGTGTAGGTGGAAGGGGTGGGGAGATGGAGGGAGTAGTACGGGCAGGTGGTGGGTGGAGGGGTAGGCTACAGGTACAAAAAAAAAAGTGGGTGTAGAGGCAGTACAGGTGGAGGCATACGGGTGAAGATGATATGAGGAAGGAGGAAGGGGGTGTAGGGGTAGTACAGGTGGAGGGGTGGAGGTATACAGGTGAAGAAGATACAGGGAGGGAGGGAGGGTGTAGGGGTGTTGGGGTAGTACAGATAGAGGGGTGGAGGTATACAGGTGAAGAAGATACAGGGAGGGAGGGAGGGTGTTGGGGTAGTACAGATAGAGGGGTGGAGGTATACAGGTGAAGAAGATACAGGGAGGGAGGGAGGGTGTAGGGGTGTTGGGGTTTTACATGTGATAGTGGGGGTGGATTTATACAGGTGAACAAGATACAGGGGGGGGGGGGTAGGGGGGTTGTACAGGTGATAGTGGGGGGTGAAGGTATACAGGTGAAGAAGATACAAGGAGGTGGTGGAGGGAGTGTTGGAACTTGGCTTTACACAACACCGGTTTGCTGACTCGTCTTCACATTGTGCCATTCCATTCCAACTTCACGATTGTATATTTTAAGAGTAAAGGTACTGTATATTTGGGAAAGATAAAACGTTATACAGTATATGCCATCAGTGAAAGTTGTATAATTATATACTTGTGAGTTTTTATATTCTCAGATAAGAATTTTTTTAAATGATATCTGAAATCTCACAAACCTGCTACTTATCCAACATTTTCCTTCTGTAGATGTTAATCAATGACTAGTTTTCCAATTATATTTAAATACCGGTACTCACCCATAATATACGTATCTTTAGATATCATAGTTTTGCTTAGGCTATATTGATATATCGATATTTTGGGTGAATATCGATAAAAGGTAGGTGAGATGAAGGACGAAGATAAATACGGTAAGGTAAAAGGGATTAGGGGAAAAAGAATATGCATAAAAGACGATACAAAACTATAATGTGTGAGAGGGTGGGATGGAGAGACAGAGCATTAGGAAGAGAAAGTGGAAATGGAGAGTATTGAGAAAAGAATATACATAATACACTCGATACCACAGAGCACCTAAGCCATACACCTTTGATCTCGTGTGGTCTTCGGTTTCACTCAATTCTCTTGTCTAGTTTGTTTGGCTACGTATGTTGTTTTTTGTGTTTTGTTTTTTCGATTTAGCTTCTTTGTAAACACGTATGCTTGTCGGTATGAATCCTCTGTATAAATGAAGAGAATAGGAATGAAGACATGGACAGTTTGGGAAGAAGGATTATTTTGTTCAAGTACGTCTATTTTGGGAGAGAAATTGGGAAGAGAATGGAAAAAAGTATAATGAACAATAGAAGAGAATGTTGTCGGAAAAAGGAAGGATTCGAGGAAGAAAAGGAATGTAGAGAAAAGTATCATAGAACCGAAAGGGGACTTGGATTACATTGCCAAATAAGCAAGAAGAAGGCCGATAAAATAAAGATAGAAGGGAATATATAGAAAAGAGAATAAACAAGGAAAAGGATAATTGAGAAGGACGTGGAGAGAAGGAGCTGTTTGGGGAAGATTTATGCAAGGACGAACCGGACAAGAAAAAATAATAATAATAAAAAATAGAATAGAGTCACATCCTGTCCCATGATATTATACAAAGGAGGAATCAAGGCACTCGTACAATTGACAACACAATATTATAGTATGTTTCTCTTCTACTGGCAGTAAATTGTAAAGCTCCCATCAAGATTTCTCAGTTATTTTTAAGATATTGTAGTGAAATAAGGTGCTAATTATATAAATTAGGTATTTATATGATGCAGAGAACTCCACATACTGTAGGTGACATAGGTAGAGACATAAGAGTTTCATATCATTCCATTAAGTATCGAATAATCAGCTGCTAAGGGATTCAATGTATCGTCAGCTGAAAAGAAACAGTATAGCCACCCTAACCTCTATCAAATCTGCTAATACGCACAATGTTCATAGGATAAGTAAAGTCATATATGTGATGTATGTGTGTAAGGATTCAATTCGATTAGATGCGGTGGAGCTATACGGTACCTATTTTTCCTCTTGCCTATATGCTGCTTCACGTTTCAAATCTTACTTTCTAATTTGACACTATTTTTTCTTCTATAACCATCACATAAAAATATAAAGTGGTGGAGGTACGGGTATTGGTGACTGGCTTACGGCTAATGGCGACGGTAGACATTCTTGATTTGACCATGACTTGCTACCGCTAATGGCCCAGACATTAAGGACTCGCTATTAATATTAACCCTTTCATGTAGGCGGTATACAGCTATATGCCTAACCGTAATCTGAAGTGCTGGTTCATAGTTACTGGGATAATTGGAGCTAATGGCCTATTCATTATTATCATCAGCCCTTTCTGTTAGTTTTATGCTTAACCATATTTTAAAGCACCGGCTCATAATATGTAGGCCTACTAAGGGTATATGTAGGCCTACTAAGGGTATATGTAGGCCTACTAAGGGTATATGTAGGCCTACTAAGGGTATATGTAGGCCTACTAAGGGTATATGTAGGCCTACTAAGGGTATATGTAGGCCTACTAAGGGTAATATGTAGGCCTACTAAGGGTATATGTAGGCCTACTAAGGGTATATGTAGGCCTACTAAGGGTATTTGTAGGCCTACTAAGGGTATATGTAGGCCTACTAAGGGTATATGTAGGCCTACTAAGGGTATATGTAGGCCTACTAAGGGTATATGTAGGCCTACTAAGGGTATATGTAGGCCTACTAAGGGTATATGTAGGCCTACTAAGGGTATTTGTTGCTAATTATCTAATTGCGTATCCATTATTAATATTAACTCTATTCTGAAGGAGGTGGCTCTACATGTCTAACCATAATGTTAACAAAACTAGTGTACTGAAATAGCTACGTGTACTTTACCTACGTTTACATTACCCAGACACTATTGATGTCAACCCTTTCATATTGAAGGTACCGGTAACTTTATGCCTACCCATACCGGTACTTGAAGCATGTCTACTGTGTAATTTGAAGTATCGACTCATATTTGCTGGTTATACAGTGACTATAGCCAATGGCAAATTAACTAATAATTTCAACCGTTTGAAGTAGGTAGTTTTATGCTTTAGATAATATTTAGAAACTTGGTGACATTTTAAGTACGGTACCGGTGTGTATATACTGAGGATACGTAACTGATGACCTATTCACTATCTATGTAAGGCCTTTCATGTACCGTACGAGATACCTCTATGTCTAACTATGATGTTTAACAAGCATAATTTAATGTAGAGTATCAGCTCATATTTACTGGCGATAATTGTAGCTAATGGCCCAGTCACTATTAATATGAGCCCTTATTATGTAGGAGGTACCTCTATGCCTAAACATAATTTCAACAAGCCTAGAGTAATGTTGAAGTAGTTACCTGTGCCTGTGTTTACATCACACAGGCACTAATAATATCAGCCCTTTTATGTAGGAGGTAGCTCTAAGCATATCCATAATTTTAAGGGGAGGTTTTTAGTTTGTTTCCTACTCCTCCAGCAATCTAAAAATTCACCGCCTTGACCCCCTTTCAAGATAAATTTGTACATTTTTCGATAGAAAAATTTCCCGGCCGAAGGCCGGTTACTCTTAAATTACAGGCTCGCTATCGCTCGCCAGGATAAAATCGACACCTAAATGGCACGAAAAGTCTTAAAATTGACAGAAATGGGGCGAAAGTTCTTAAAATCGCCAAACTAATGGGGCGAACGTCTTAAAATAGCAAATGCAATGGGGCTAAACATGAGAGATAAAGGGGTCCAGAAAGAAATCCCTCAAGTGGAAATCTCCCCTTAATGAGTTTAGTGTATTGTGATGTAACCGGTACCGGGACACATGTATACGATAATTATTCACTTTCGATAATTATCATACCTTTCATAACATAGGAGATACCCACCCAAGAGGTACCCTAGTTTTATGTCAAGCGATGTTTTCAACGAGCCTAGTGTAATATGTGGTACTGGAACACATTTGTTGACGGTGATTATAGGTAATAATACGGTACACTCGCTGCTAATATTATAGGTAATAATACGGTACACTCGCTACTAATATTATAGGTAATAATACGGTACACTCGCTACTAATATTACAGGTAATAATACGGTACACTCGCTACTAATATTATAGGTAGTAATACGGTACACTCGCTACTATTATTATAGGTAATAATACGGTACACTCGCTACTAATATAGGTAATAATACGGTACACTCGCTACTAATATTATAGGTAATAATACGGTACACTCGCTACTAATATTATAGGTAATAATACGGTACACTCGCTACTAATATTATAGGTAATAATACGGTACAATCGCTACTAATATTATAGGTAATAATACGGTACACTCGCTACTAATATAGGTAATAATACGGTACAATCGCTACTAATATTATAGGTAATAATACGGTACACTCGCTACTAATATAGGTAATAATACGGTACACTCGCTACTAATATTATAGGTAATAATACGGTACACTCGCTACTAGTATTATAGGTAATAATACGGTACACTCGCTACTAGTATTATAGGTAATAATACGGTACACTCGCTACTAATATTATAGGTAATAATACGGTACACTCGCTACTAGTATTATAGGTAATAATACGGTACACTCGCTACTATTATTATAGGTAATAATACGGTACACTCGCTACTATTATTATGCCTTTCACAGCAGGTAGCTTTATGTCTAACGATGATTTGAACGAGACTACTATTATTTGAAGTACATCCACGTATTGGCATTTGACAGGTGATAATTCTAGCTAATGAGTATCAGCCCAATTATACCGGAGGTAGTTGTATGGCTAATGGTAATATTATGGGGGTGACCTGTTTTTGTTCTGTCCTTTTCTATCTTTCTCTAGCTTGTATCCATTTGGCACCATTCAGCCTACTGTTTTAAGACGTCTATCCTCATCCAGGTGTCAATTTTTTACTGGTGAGCGGTAGCGAGCCAGCATATTTTTTATTTTTGTTTGACAGCAGGCTAAATTTGTACATTTTTCGATAGAAAAATTTCTCCGGCGAAGCCGGATGTCTTCATATAATGCTGGCTCGCTATCGCTCGCCAGGAAGAAATCGACACCTAGATGGGGATAAACGTCTTAAAACAGTAGGCTGAATGGGGCCAAATGGTTACAAGCCAGAGAAAGATAGAAAAGGACAGAACAAAAACAGGTCACCCCCCCTTAAACAAGCCTAGTGCAATCTGAGTTACTAGGACACATTTGCGTACACACCTGCTAACATGACTCAGTACGGGTACTATAGTCTATTCGCTGTAAGTAGGCGATAAATCATAACCTCCATCCTCTGTAACTCAAAAAGGGCTAGAGCAAATTGGCTGTAAATTTCCACATTTATTCCTTGACTGATTTTTCCCAAATGGTAGAAATATTAGCTCGATTACTCTAGTCGTGTTTTAGTTACAGAGAGTAGAGGTTATGATCTGGCATATCTACACTTACAGCCAAGGGACTATAGCCATTTAGTGTAAGGTTCAATTAGGCTATAGCATAATGGGAGAAAATAACTGAATACTCATGTGTGTTGGCTTGACGAGGTACGGCACATGTCAATAGTTATCCTGGTGATGGATGGTAGATGTGGTGGGCTGGACAGGGGTGAGGGATGGGGGAGGATCATTAAGGGGGCCCACCTCGCTTTTTCTCTCTCTCTCTCTCTCCTTGGCTTGTATCCATTCGGCCCCATTCAGCCAACTGTTTTAAGACGTTTACCCCCATCTAGGTGTCAATATTTTCCTGGCGAGCGGTAGCGAGCCAACATATATATATTTTTGTTTTGACAGCAAGCTAAATTTGTAAATTTTTCGATAGAAAAATTTCTCCGGCGAAGCCGGATTTCTCCATACAATGCTGGCTCGCTATCGCTCGCCAGGAAGAAATCGACACCTGGATGGGGATAAACGTCTTAAAACAGTTGGCTGAATGGGGCCGAATGGATACAAGCCAGAGAAAGAGAGAAAAGGAGCGAAAGATAAAAAAAAAAAAAAAGCCGGTGACCCCCTTAATAACCCTTTCACACCCACCACAGATCTTGGTTAAAATCGCCTGGTGGTAACTAGCATCATCGCCTGGTGGTAACTAGCATCATCGCCTGGTGGTAACTAGCATCATCGCCTGGTGGTAACTAGCATCATCGCCTGGTGGTAACTAGCATCATCGCCTGGTGGTAACTAGCATCATCGCCTGGTGGTAACTAGCATCATCGCCTGTGGTAACTAGCATCATCGCCTGGTGGTAACTAGCATCATCGCCTGGTGGTAACTAGCATCATCGCCTGGTGGTAACTAGCATCATCGCCTGGTGGTAACTAGCATCATCGCCTGGTGGTAAACTAGCATCATCGCCTGGTGGTAACTAGCATCATCGCCTGGTGGTAACTAGCATCATCGCCTGGTGGTAACTAGCATCATCGCCTGGTGGTAACTAGCATCATCGCCTGGTGGTAACTAGCATCATCGCCTGGTGGTAACTAGCATCATCGCCTGGTGGTAACTAGCATCATCGCTGAACAAAATTGAGAGTTTATTGAAATAGTTTTTTGGTATTGTATATATTTTTTCCTTCCTGCGTTTAATTTTAGTCAGTCGAATGGAAGTCAAATACAACACTTTAATGTTAGCTAAAGTGAATGGAAGTCAAATACAACACTTTAATGTTAGCTAAAGTGAATGGAAGTCAAATACAACACTTTAATGTTAGCTAAAGTGAATGGAAGTCAATACAACACTTTAATGTTAGCTAAAGTGAATGGAAGTCAAATACAACACTTTAATGTTAGCTAAAGTGAATGGAAGTCAAATACAACACTTTAATGTTAGCTAAAGTGAATGGAAGTCAAATACAACACTTTAATGTTAGCTAAAGTGAATGGAAGTCAAATACAACACTTTAATGTTAGCTAAAGTGAATGGAAGTCAAATACAACACTTTAATGTTAGCTAAAGTGAATGGAAGTCAAATACAACACTTTAATGTTAGCTAAAGTGAATGGAAGTCAAATACAACACTTTAATGTTAGCTATAGAGATAGGAAGTCAAATACAACACTTTAATGTTAGCTAAAGTGAATGGAAGTCAAATACAACACTTTAATGTTAGCTAAAGTGAATGGAAGTCAAATACAACACTTTAATGTTAGCTAAAGTGAATGGAAGTCAAATACAACACTTTAATGTTAGCTAAAGTGAATGGAAGTCAAATACAACACTTTAATGTTAGCTAAAGTGAATGGAAGTCAAATACAACACTTTAATGTTAGCTAAAGTGAATGGAAGTCAATATTGGGGTCCATAATAATAGTTATGAAGATATTTTGAACCCGTTTACTTTAAGGGGAGATTTCCACTTGAGGGACTTTTTTCTTGACCCCTTTCTCCCTCACGTCTAGCCCCATTGCTTTTGAGATTTTAAGACGTTTGCCACATTAGTTTGGTGATTTTTAAGAATTTTCGCCCCATTCTGTCAATTTTAAGACCTTTCATGCCATTTAGGTTTCGATTTTATCCTGTTGAGCGATAGCGAGCCTGTAATTTAAGAGTAATCGGCCTTCGGCCGGGACATTTTTCTACCGAAAAATGTATAATTTTATCTTGAAAGGGGGTCAAGGGGGTGACATTTTAAGATTGCTGGAGGAGTAGGAAACAAACTAGAAACCTCCCCTTAAAGGCACCTTATGAAGTTAATAACACGACAGTGGTTAGCCTAGACTTAGATATTCGGTCGGTAAGTTGTCGGTTTTAGATTTTCAGCCACTTCCACGGAATTGGCAGGACAGGTGGTGTATGGATGACAGAGGGTGGATGACAGGGTAGATTTGGACGGGGATATATGACGAGAGAGAGAGAGAGAGAGAGAGAGAGAGAGAGAGAGAGAGAGAGAGAGAGAGAGAGAGAGAGAATGTGCGTGGGTGGGTGTAGGAGTAATAGCAGGGCAGGCGACAGAGAGAGGGCTGACACAGACAGCTGACAGGAAGGAAGTAGGAACGGACAGAACGGAAGGGCGATGGGAGCCAACTAGAAGGAGTCTAAAGGGGGAAGGATTTGCTTTATTCTGAACCCCCTTCTCCTTCATGTTTAGCCCCATTAGTTTTCACATTTTAACACTTTCGCCCATTTCTTTGGCATTTCTTCGTGCCATTTAATGTCGACTTTTCTTGGCGAGCGATAGCGAGCCTGTAATTTAGGCCGGAACATTTTTCTACCGAAACAAATTGATTTCGAAGGGGGTCTTTGGTATTTGTTTGCATAAGTTTGATAGAGGTCTAGGGAGCAAACTAAAAGAAATATATACAGTATACCGGTAATAATGAAATATATACTGTATATATATATGGAATAACGTCCCCTGACCAGCTGACGCAGACGGAGGTGATAGGAGAGCAAGTGACAGGTGGTACAAACAGCCAAATGACAGCTTGGAGACCGGGAACAAAGCGACGGAGGGTTGACGGGGATGGACGTGTGGGAGGAGTGACGGTATTATTGGTGACAGGTGAAGGTGTAGACGGTAGTGAATTGAGATAATAGACACCACTGAACATATAATAATTGACAGTCATGTAGTTCGGACGTTAACAGGGAAGAGAAGGGAATATTCTGGGAGTTGTAAATGCAGATATAGATAGATAGATAGATAGATAGATAGATTGATTGATTGATTGATTGATTGATTGATTGATTGATTGATTGATTGATTGATTGATTGATTGATTGATTGATTGATTGATTGATTGATTGATTGATTGATTGATAGATTGATAGATAGTTTATGGGTCGCAACAACTATTGCAGTATAATTGACGTACACAGGGTTTTGTCCAATACAAATTAATACGCTCAATTAAAATATATAATAATGTTCATGCGTGAACTACGGTACGGTACACTTCATTAAGGGGAGATTTCCACTTGAGGGATTTTTTTCTTGACCCCTTTCTCCCTCATGTCTAGCCCCATTGCTTTTGAGATTTTAAGACGTTCGCCCCATTAGTTTAGTGATTTTAAGAATTTCCGCCCCATTCTGTCAATTTTAAGACCTTTCGTGCCATTTAGGTGTCGATTTTATCCTGGCGAGCGATAGCGAGGCTGTAATTTAGGAGTAATCGGCCTTCGGCCGGGACATTTTTCTACCGAAAAATGTACACATTTATCTTAAAAGGGGGTCAAAGGGGCTAAATTTTAAGATTGCAGGAGGAGTAGGAAACAAACTAAAAACCTCCCCTTAAAGCTCTACACTGAATTAAAGTTTACGCAAAGAAAGGGTTCGGTGTCTTGCTCAAGAGGGAAGCAAGAGACAGGGATTAGGATAATAGACAAGTGTATGGTGACGGAAACATGACGGGAGGATATGAGTGACAGAAGTGAGAGATGGTTGAAGGTGACAGGGAGACAGGAAGATGACAGTAGAATATGTGACAGGAGACAGTTGGTCGAAGGTGACAAGGTGTTACTAAATTTATTATGCGGTGCTAAATGTACACTTCATATTTCTCCATCAGCCCCACCTCCATAGCCAGCAGGAACGATTAACAAGATCACCCGCATCGTGATATCATATAGGCTACACACCTATTTTTGTTATCAAATATAATACGTAACACTGCCCATTGCACTAGTACCACCTGCACTACTATCATCTGCACCTCTACCACCTACCATCATAGACCATCATAATGATATAATCAAGCACAAATATCGTCATCACCAACACTACCACTTTCACGCACGTGTGGACGCCGGGGTTGCCAATTAACAGTCAGAAATAAGAGTTCTCTCAATCTTATAATTACCTCTCCAAAATTAATTTTCTGCCCACAGCTAACTCAAAGACAACTGCAGAGGTTGAAGTAAAGACACTAAAGGTTTGTAAACACCCCTGATGGTCACAAAGGCTTTAAGGTATCCCAGAATAGGCTCAAATCGCGTCCTGTACGTGAAAGGGTTAACACTGCTAGTTATATTAAATCTAGACTTTAGTAGTAAGCACTGTACAGTACAATCACCTGCAATGGAAGGTGTTATACGTTGTATTGAAGAGTTCTCACACGTCGATGTTATATATTGAAATATTCCATTTAGACACAATGCTCAAGTCTGTGTTTTCCCTAAATGATTATTCACTATCTTAAGTTTATCACCTAGTAGTGTACCGGTATACCAGGTACTTTGAGAGGCGATTGTACTGGTAATGCACAACCGGTCGCTCATCCAGATTCGATACAGATTCGGTTTAGCGATGCACGGACTATTGACCCCGAATGCACGCACATGCATGCTCCTCACTCCCCCCCCCCCCCCCCTCACCCCCAACCCACCCACCCCACGCACCCCCCCCCCCAGCCCCTCACCCCAACCACCCACCCACCCTCACGCCCCGCCCCCCAGCCCCTCACCCCAACCCACCCACCCACCCTCACGCCCCCAGAATGACACCAATACCGCCCACCAACACTGCGACCCTGGCGGTGAAAGTCGGAAGTTGTGTGTTTGTGTGCGTGAGTCCCGTGGGCCAGACACAATTAAAAGCCCCCGACATTTAATTAAGGGAGTTTCTTTTCTCTGCGGTGCGTAATGGTAGGCTGCCTGGGCAATTTACAGACGGATATGTGTTACTCCTTTCTTTTGCTTTGTTTTGAGAGGCTCCAGTCGTGACGTTATTCTTGACTTACAGTGTGCTGGCTTAATAACCCAATAAGGTTGATAGCCTCTGAAGTCCTATTTTAACTACCGGTAACTTAAGCTTTGTTTTGGCTATCATTAGACGATTTTACTCAGGTTACCAAGGACCGCTACTTATCAAAAGGTGCGAACTATCTCACTTAATTTCTTGAATCCACATACAGGCCCCTCCTAAGTTGAATAAAATCGTCTAAAAATAGCCAAAATATACATACGTATGAAAGAAAGGCGTCGACCCTACTGAAGGATTTAAGTAAGGTGTTTTTGTTGTTTTGTTTTTCTCTGCGACGGGAAATTCTGGTTTCTCTTTCTAATTTACAAACGGGTATGGCTCATTATCTTGAACCCCTTGGGGATTATGACACGTTTTGGCAGGCTGTGTTGGCTATCATTAGACGATTTTATTCAGCTTAGGAAGGGTCTGTGAGAGTCAGAGGCATAATGGAGTTGGTTTCCACCGCTTAGATGCCTAGAGGTCCTTCCAGTAGACGACTTTATTCTGATGTGGGAGTCAGGGTTATTTGAGATGGAATATATCCTGTTCACTCCCAAAGGACTTTGCTAAGGTGCATAACATCGTCTAGTGTTATGGTAAGTAGATGAAGCTGAACATGACGCTATCGTATTTAAGGGGTTCAGAGAGAGAGAGAGAGAGAGAGAGAAAAGGAGAGAGAGAGAAATAAAAAAGAAAGAGAGAGAGAAAAATAATAATAATGAAAACAATCGTGTGTGTGTGAGTGGTGTGAGTGATGTGTGTGTGTGTGTGTATGTGTGTGTGTGTGTGTGTGTGTGTGTGTGTGTGTGTGTGTGTTTGTTTGTCGGAGTGTATCGGATTCATTGTTGAGGAGGTAAATTTTGTTGTTGTTTGTGTTGTCGAGTGACTGACTTGCGTTTTGGCTGGATTTTTTTTATATTCGTGATCGCTTGCATGATTTGTATACTCTGCTTCTCTCTCTCTCTCTCTCTCTCTCTCTCTCATTGTATATATTCCATTACGCTTATCGCCAAATGTTTCCCAAGTGACACATAAGAGACGATCAAAAGGTTCAGAGGAGGGCGTGGCCAAACGTAAAGAGTGTTACTTATCTGTACGGTATTTGTTTACTGTAGCAGGTATAAACATTGCATACCGTACCTATCATTAATAAACATTGCATACCGTACCTATCATTAATACTTGTAGAGTCGTGGCTATTAATACTTGACCATTTCTTCATCATATAATATCATTGAGACATTGATAAATTAATAGTGAAACTCGGTAATTCAATTTGTGTAACCCCTTCAGTTTCTCAAAATAGTAGGTCAGTGGTTTATAATTAGTGTTCCTACATATATTTATTTTCTAGCCACAACTTCGTCAGTACCCCTGATGTGGGAGTCAAAGGGTTAATTGAGATGGAGTATATCCCGTTAATTCCCAGAGGAATTTTCTAAGATGAATGAAATCGTCTAATGTTATGTTTGTCTGTAAACATGATATCTCACAAAGTTATGAACCGATTGTCACGAAGTTTGGTGAGTAGATAGGATATGCGCCAAGGCAGAAGTGATGCAACAGAGGAAGCGATCCGAATCATATCCTGGAACCCAGATCCAGAAGAAAATTTAGACATATGATACTAAAGGTAGAGAACCATCCAGCGTAGACGGAGGTATGCGCTCTACCGTGTTCCCCTCTAGTTTTTATTGTCATGTCTCATAATGGTAATATGGTGCATGCCTATTTATTGTGGTGGGATAATTGTAAAGTTTCAATTTGTATGTTTGTTTGTTTTTTTTTTTTTTTTTTTTGTATTATAAGATCTTGTAGTCTGGCAATATTCTGTGTTGTTATATATTTCCTAGATCTGCTGTTTACCATGGTGTAGACCGCAACAGATAACCTATTAGCGCAGACGTGGCAGATCCTTCCCCCCATCATCCAAGTAATCTCGAATCCCTTTAATCACAACATTATTCTTGATTATCATGGAACCAAACTCTGAAATTATGTGGCCAAAAAAAAAAATCTGGAACTGATGCCACCCCAGAAGCCTATTAAACCACAACACGTCATCATTTCTTAGCCTAGCAATCAACCCAATTGTTTCACCACCTTCTACCGCACCACACTACACCACCACACTACCAATACAAGCACCATCACCACAACACGAACACAACACAACACAGCTCAACTGAACTTTATTCAACTCGACTCAACCCAACCCAACTCTATTCCATAAGTCTTACTCTAGGATCTCTACTCTAGGATTTCTACTCTAGGATCTCTACTCTACTCCATAACTCTTACTATAGGATCTCTACTCTAGGATCTCTACTCTAGCCCATAACTCAGTCAGCACATTGCACATCTCATCAACATCACAACACAAAACACCTCAGGATCATACCAACACAGTACAACACAATGCAACACCACTCACACAACACCAGTCAACATAAACACAACACACCCCAGCAAGTCACACCACCAGTCAACATAAATACACCACACCACAGCTATCCACACCACCGTCATTCCACTACCACACCACCACCACCACCACAACACCAGTCAATATAAACACACCACACCACAGCAATACACACCACCACACTCACACCACCGCAATCACACCACAGCAATACACACTACCATCATTCCTCCACCACACCACCACAATCACGCCACAACACACCACAACACCACTCCTGACCCAATCAAAGCGGGAGTGAGGAGCAAAAACTGGCATTCATCATCATTAGAGAGTTGGAGGCAATTCTCTCACGGTGTCTCTCCTCTGTTGGTCGAGATTCGGAACACACAGGAGGTCAATTTGTGGCTCGGAGGAAAACAAATAGAGGAGGAAAAGAAGTCAGACCTATGAATCTCTAGGGTTTTGAACACATAGACACCCACACTCACTCTCACACACTCTCACTCTCTCACTCTCACACACTCTCACTCTCTCTCTCTCTCTCTCTCTCTCTCTCTCTCTCATACTCACTCACACTGAATCTTCATCGCCTGACATCTCTACCACTTTCACACAGGAAGTAGAACATGTGGTTGATTTTTGTTTTCGTGAGGATCTTCAGAGATGCAATTGATCAATATGAAACTCTACAGTATAATGAGACTAAATAATCATTTCTTATTTGTCATTTGTAATTGTTTATGAACTTTGTGTGTGCTTACAAATAATTTGGAATAGGAGTAGCTTTCCATATGTTTTTAATATTAAACAAACATAAGATAATTTCGATACTATGTGCCTATAATTTCAGTAAATCTGTAGGATTTCCCTCTCAGTGCAAAAAGATAAATCATATAGTAGTAGCTTCCCATATGTGTTTCCTATTAAAAAAACATAAGATAATTTCGATACTATGTGCCTATAATTTCAGTAGACCTGTAGGAATTCCCTCTTGGTGCAAAAAGAGAAATCGCAGGCCTCCTCGAAATTTGATAGGTGTGCGGTATATCATAAGAGAACCCCGTTATTTGGCCGATCTATCTTTTGTTTTGGGGTAGCTACACACAATGGAAGGAAATTATTGCACGAACACATCCTCAGACGCTGATGGAAAACCGAGTGAAAGACGTATACAGGCTAATAATACACAGAACAAAGCCACTCCAACAGTTCTCTCTCTCTCTCTCTCTCTCTCTCTCTCTCTCCAACACCCCTTCTCCCTTCTCAAAACTTCGAAAAATACACAGCAAAGCCACTCCAACAGCTTCCTCTCTCTCTCTCTCTCTCTCTCTCTCTCTCTCTCTCTCTCTCTCTCTCTCTCTCTCTCTCTCTCTCTCTCTCTCTCTCTCTTCAACACCCCTTCTCCCCTCTCAACACTCTTCGAAAAGTAAATATTAGTGCCGTTGTAAAGGTTTAATAACGCACACAACAAAGCCACTCCAACCGCTTCCTCGGCCATTTTTCTCAACTCGATATGGCTGAAATACAAAGGAATAAATACCAAAAGATGAGAAGAGTATGTTGATGATAGTGGTGGTGAAATGGTGATGGTGGTGAAGACTGTGATGGTGATGAGTTGTGGGGTATGTTGGTGATAGTGGCGGTGAAATGGTGATGATGGTGGTCATGTTTAGCCCCATCAGTTTTGAGTTTTTTAGACGTTTGTTCCATTAGTTTGGCGATTTTAAGACTTTTCACCCCATTTATTTGTCAATATTAAGAGTTTTCTTGCCATTTAGGTGTCGATATTTTCCTGGCGAGCGATAGCGAGACTAATTTAAGAGATAGCGGCCTTTGGCCGGCTTAGGAAAGTCTTGGGGGGGGGGGGGTGCGTTTAAAGGTTGATGGAGGTCTAGGGAGGAAACTAGAATAATAATAAAAATATACATAATGGAGCCATTAAATACACCAATCCCCCCATAAGAGATTGCTGGAGAAAGGTAAAGTGGTGTTGCAATATAAGACCCCTTGCATATATTGTAGTAACATACTGCCACCTCCAGTGTTGTTGTTGTTGGTGTGTTCTTGTTGGCTTCATTGTTCTCTCTCTCTCTCTCTCTCTCTCTCTCTCTCTCTCTCTCTCTCTCTCTCTCTCTCTCTCTCTCTCTCTCTCCCCTCATCTCTCTCTCTCTCTCTCTCTCTCTCTCTCTCTCTCTCTCTCTCTCTCTCTCTCTCTCTCTCTCTCTCTCTCTCTAGATATATATATATATATACATATATACATATATACAGTATATTATATATTGTATGTACATTACCTCCTCTTTTGTTTCTGTCTTTTATGTTTAGATCTACTCTTTGGAGTTTGTATTAATTCGTCTATCTATCTATATATTTATCTATCTTTCTATCAGATTCTGTCCATCCATCCATCTATCTTTTTCCATATCTATAATCACTCCCACCTCCCCAGCCATCCCACATGCCGACAGCTCACTACAATTATGCACCTGTCAAAAAAAATAAAAAAAATAAAAAAATAAAAAATAAAAAATAAAAAACTTGACATCACCCCCCTTGTTCTATCGGCATTCCCGGGCCTGTTTGGTTTGTTACCGGTACCTGTTAAGGGAGCCCACCTCGCTTTTTTTTTTAACTTTCTCTCCCTCTCTCTTTGGCTTGTATCCATTATTCAGCCTACTGTTTTAAGACGCTTACCCCCATTCAGGTGTCAATATTTTCCTGGCGAGCGGTAGTGAGCCAGCATATATATATATTTTGTTTACAGCAGGCTAAATTTGTAAATTTTTTGATGGAAAAATTTCTCCGGCGAAGCCGGATTTCTCCACCTAGATGGGGATAAACGTCTTAAAACAGTTTGCTGAATGGGGCCGAATGAATACAAGCCAGATAAAGAGAGAAAAGGAGAGAAAGATAAAAAAAGCAGGTGGCCACTCCCCTTAATTACGTGTCTGGCGGGAAACTATGTTCATTATGTTGCTGGTTAGTATACCTTATCAGTGGCGTCTGTCTGTTTGTCTGTCTGTTTGGGTTTTGTTTTGGTTCTTTGGTCGATACTGTCATGTACCTGAGAAGTGTGAGTGCATGTTATTTTTAAGTTGGGCCTTTCACTTCAATCTATGCCATATTATTTTTCTCATCTGTATATTTAGCTATCAGTTACATCCTTTAGCTCCTGCATCATAGCATTAAAAGGTAATTGAAATGCAAATCATAGTACCATTACAGATACTTTCGTCGCCTCCATAGTCATTATTGAACCACGCAACACTCCGAAATCCCTAAAATATTATATAGTATGGTTGATCTATACCGGGTACTCTGTTTCTTTTCAACTGACGGAATTGCAAAGTTCCCATCAATGATTCTCAGTTATTTTAAAGATGTAGCGAAATATGGTGCTAATTATATTAACTTAATTAGGTATCGAGAATTTCGTTGAAATTGAATTACGTCATCCACCTTTTGTCAACTGATTGTGTCACCTAATACTATCTCCCCATTTAACGCTATGACAACACATCGCAATCTTGAAATTATAATATGCAATCTAATTCGATTCACCAAACACGTAACCCCTTCAGGACGATGGTACATGTTTACCTTTTAGTCTGGCTGGAAATGACGATACTATGCTGTTTAGGAAGGATATGTCTTATTCAGAGGGGTTATGTACAGTAGATCGTATTTACCCCTTTGAGTCCTAGAGGTAGATTATAAGCTAAAGAAGTGTTATTCAGTGGGTTTATGTAGATCGTATTTACCCCTTTGAGTCCTAGAGGTAGATTATAAGCTAAAGAAGTGTTATTCAGAGGGTTTATGTAGATCGTATTTACCCCTTTGAGTCCTAGAGGTAGATTATAAGCTAAAGAAGTGTTATTCAGAGGGTTTATGTAGATCGTATTTACCCCTTTGAGTCCTAGAGGTAGATTATAAGCTAAAGAAGTGTTATTCAGAGGGTTTATGTAGATCGTATTTACCCCTTTGAGTCCTAGAGGTAGATTATAAGCTAAAGAAGTGTTATTCAGAGGGTTTATGTAGATCGTATTTACCCCTTTGAGTCCTAGAGGTATAGTATGAGCTAAAGAAGTGTTATTCAGAGGGTTTATGTAGATCGTATTTACCCCTTTGAGTCCTAGAGGTAGATTATAAGCTAAAGAAGTGTTATTCAGAGGGTTTATGTAGATCGTATTTACCCCTTTGAGTCCTAGAGGTAGATTATAAGCTAAAGAAAATTGTCTAATGGTAACCAGAACATGATGAAAATTACGTAATGGTGTTCAAAGGATGAATATTATACACAATCTAACTCGACTCACCCAATATTTCAAGCATACAGTAATTACGCTTGATTGTGCTTGCTATGTCATCGCTCTGTTATTTCCGGTATCTAATAATGCCCAACTCTTTATTCACACTTGTATCACTGAATTCTATCACTAATGACTTCAAATAGCAAGTTTCCATGTCATAATCTAACTATTTAATCCTTTCAAGATGCAATGACTCGTTGCTTCCTTATATTTTGGTTATCATCAGACGGTTTTCTACAGTTTAGGAAAGAAGTTTGGAAGATAGAAGGTTCGTGGATATTTACATTACCCTTTGATTCCTAAATGATCTTCCTAAGTTGTTTAAAATCGTCCAATGATAGCCAAACATAACTACTAAAACACGTCTTAATCCTCTTTGGGTTAAGATCTTAGTTTAAATGAATATATACCGGTATATATATATATATATATATATATAGTATATTCATTATTATGTTTATTAATTTGTTTATATTTATCATACCTACGTGAACTCTATTACACTTGAATATGTCACCAGTACCACCTAATACAACACGTCTTAAAGAAAGTGACCTAGATACTGCAGGTGTAATGAACTGTTACCTGTAGTACATGTACCGTAGTAGTAGTAACCGCAGCATCCGTCATTGGTACTGCATCAATCATCTCATACCGGTCTACTACTGAGAGAGAGAGAGAGAGAGAGAGATAGAGAGAGTGTGTGTGTGTGTGTGTGTGATTGAGAGAGAGAGAGAGAGAGAGAGAGAGAGAGAGAGAGAGAGAACTACCTCCTCCATACTCAATTCTTCTTCTTCACTCTTAAAAATGTGTGTTTGATTGCAGCCTTCGTGTGTGTGTGTTTGTTGCCGGCCCAGTGCTCCAGTTCACATGTCATTCACTGTTCTATTTGGAGAAGGAAAAAATCAAGATAACCTGGTCTTGAATGTAAAAATAAAACGATCTTCCCCCGTCTGTCGCTTTGTGTGTCTGTCGGTCAGTCTGTCAATATTCTCCCCCCCCCCCCCTCTCTCTCTCTCTATCTCTCTACCTCTCTCTCTCTCTCACTCACACCCACCCACTCAATCACACACACACACACACACTCTCTCTCTCTGCTCTCTCTCTCTCTCTCTCTCTCCCCGCCGCCTCTCTCTCGACTCAAATCTCCCCGTCTGCCTCTCTTCCTCTCGCCCTCTCCTCCGTCTCCTCCTCTCCTTCTCTCTCTCCCCTCCCACTCTCTCAATCCTCCTCCTCGTCACCCTCCCGCCGCTCTCCCTCGAGTCACCCTCTCTCCTGCTCTCCCACTCGCTCTCACTTCCACTCCTGTCCGACCTCCTCTCCTCGCCTCTCCTATCTCTCTATAGCTCTCTACCTCTCTCATCTCTCTCACTCCACACTCTCCGTCCTGCCCCCCTCACACACTCTCTCACGCCCCTCACTCTCTCTCTCTCGCGCACTCTCCCCATCTCTCCTGTCTCTCCCCTCGTCTCCCATCTCTCTCTCACTCCTCAAATTTACACAACAAACCCTCACTCCTACTCCTCCCACGTTGCCCACCGACCCACCACCACCAATAACAACAGATAGAAAACGACAGTCTTTCACCCATAACTAATAAAAAACGGTGCCATCCTTCGTGATAGGGGGATAGCGGCAGCCTCTTAGTGATGATGGATAGGGGATGGTGATTCGGTGATGAGGGGTTCTGGGGTCTATTATGCTCGTAATGATGGGGATGGTGAGATTATAGGAGTGTGATTTAGGTTTTTTGTCCACCACAGTAGTTACGATTAGCTTGGTGATGTGGTTAAGGGGATAGTGCTTGGTTTTTGGTCTATATATTTAGTTATTAATTTATTTTTTAGTTTCCTCGCTAGACTTCCATCAAGCTTAGGAAAACACCCCCCAGACCCCTCTTCAAGATAAATTTGTAAATTTTTCAGGAGAAACATTTTCCGGCCAAAGGCCGGTTCCTTTTAAAATTAGAGGCTCGCTATTGCTCGCCAGGAAAAAATTGACACCCAAAGGGCATGCAAGGTCATAATATTGACAAAATAATTAGGCGAAAGGTCTCAAAATCGCCAAACTAACGGAACGAACGTCTTAAAACCTCATAACTAATATGCTAAACATGAGGGAGTAGGGGGTCCAGAAAAAGCGAGTACTACCCCTTTAAGAGAAAGGGAATGGTTGGTGATTGGGTAATAACGTGATTGTGTAAAAACTGTATAGGATAGGTGTTCCATTTATTGGTGTGATAGGGTTAATAGTAGAGCCTGGAGGTTGGATAGATTGGCTTGGTGATAGTGAAAATAATAAAAATGAAAGCGCATCCGAAAAGGCAATGTTGTTTCAAGATTGAGTTGAGAGAGCATAGACGAACAAGAACACGAAGTTGCACTATTTTGGCTATTGAATCGCTTCCAGTGGCATAATGTGGACTATGGAGCATAATTTTAACTTTGTACATTAACTAGTAATGACTAAAACACAAGGGACTTACTGGTACCGTACTCTTCAAACTGATGTTGTTGTTGATGGTGGTGATGTTGTTGGTGAAGCTATATATTTACCATGGAAGAGGTGGCATTTCGGTCGTGGTGGTGGTGGTGGTGGTGGTGATCAGTGGTGGCGATAGCAGGGAGAGAAGCAGTATATTATGTCTGGTGTAGATAGTGGGGGTGAAAGTCATATATTATATTGTGGTGGCGATGTCGTTGGTGATATAGAGTAATACAAGAGGCGAGATAGAGGAATACAAGAGAGGAGATAGAGGAGTATAAGAGAGAGTCCAAGTTGCTACCGTTATATATTATTGGGTATTCTTAAGGTTAATGACTTCAATACGACGATAATAATAATAATAATTATTATTATATACCGGGTATATATATATATATATATATATATATTTAACCTTTTGATTTCTAGATTTTTTTTATGTTTTTCTTAAGCTAATTACAATCGTCTGGATGTAGTTAGAATAAAGAAAAGTGGCGTCATCTGATTGAAAGAGTTGATTAGTCCGGGCTTCCTCACGCCTAGATTACACTACCGGGCTTTCTCACTCACACCTGCAGTCTGCCGCAAGAGTAGTGTAGCACCCCAATTACTTGTACCTTGAATATATACTGTAATGTAGAGACTAATAGAAAGCATAGAGTCCTCAGCATGCCTCGAGAATCCTTTATATTCAAGTTTGGTGTAGGTTTGTTTAAGGGGAGATATCCACTTGAGGGATTATTTTCTTGTCCGCGCTTTCTCCCCTCATTTTATATCCCCATTGCTTTTTGAGATTTGAAAGACTTTTGCCCCATTATTTTGGCGATTTTAAGAACTGTCCGCCCCCTTTCTGGTCAATTTTAAGACCATTCGGTTGCATTTTGGTGTCGATTTTATCCTGGCGAGCGATAGCGAGCCTGTAATTTAAGAGGAACCGGCCTTCGGCCGGGACATTTTTCTACCGAAAAATGTACAAATTTATCTTGAAAGTGACTCAAGGGGATGTAATTTTAAGCTTGATGGAGGTCTAGGGAACAAACTAAGTACCTCCCCTTAAAAGGTGTTTTAATTATATATTTATTTATTTAATTTATTTAGGATATTTATTTGTATTAGTTTATTATGTGTATTATTTTATCATTTTATTATTATGTTGTTTATAAGTATTAGTATTATTTTTTTGTTTTTTTTTTCAAGTGAAGACAAATATAGCTGAAGATGTGTGGGAACGTAACTTTTGAGCGTGACTGTACTGCCTTAGCTTGGAAATAGTCTCGTTCGGGTTATTCTTTGTTTTCGTAGGCGTGCTTCGCTTTGCACCTACAATTAAGTACTTTCTTGACCAATGCGCTCGATGTGTAACTTTGTTTAACTTAAAATACACACGAAGACACACACACACACTCTCACTGACACACATCCCCCCCCCCCCCCCACACACACTCAATCTCTCTCTCTCACACACACACACAACACACACACGCTCTCTCTCACTGCTCTAAATCACAACACATACCCCATCCCCCCCCCCCCCACACACACACACACTCAATCTCTCTCTCACACACACACACACACACACCTCATAAACCCAGAAAGAGAGATGCACCTCAACGACATGACATAAACAACTGAGCGTGACCCACATTTCCACCATCGTATCCAATCGTCGCCAAACGTAATGACAGGA
>CM064517.1:30286195-30302896 GCA_032716605.1 Paralithodes platypus | reverse complement strand
ACCGACCTGACCTGACCTGACTGGACCTGACCTGACCTGACCTGACCTGACCTGACCTGAACCTAACTGACCTGACCTGACCTGACCTGACCGACCTGACCTGACCAGACCAAATGAAACCTGACCTAACCTAACCTGACCTGACCCTGACTTGACCTGGCCTGACCTGACCGAACCTGACCTGACTGACCTAACCTGACCTGACCCGACCTGACCTAACCATACCTGACCTGACCCGACCCGACCTGACCTGACATAACCCGTACCTGACCTGACCAAACGACTGACCTGACCTGACCAGACAAAACCTAACCTGACCTGACCTGACCGAACCGACCTACCTGACCTACTGACCTGACCTGACCTGACCTGACCTGACCTGACCTGACCTGACCTGACCTGACCTGACCTGACCTGACCTGACCCGACCTGGCCTGACCTGACCCGACCTGACCCTGACCTGACCTGACCTGACCTGACCTGACCTGACCTGACTGACCTGACCTACCGACCTGACCTGACCTGACCTGACCTGACCTGACCTGCCCTGACCTGACCTGACCTGACCTGCCCTGACCTGACCTGACCTGCCCTGACCTGAATCTTACCTGACCTGACTAACCTAACCTGACCACCTGACTGAACCTGACCTGACTGACCTGACCTGACCTGACCTAACCTTGACCTGACCTACCTGACCTGACCTGACCTGACCTGACCTAACCTACCTAACCTACCGAACCTAACCTAACCTAACCTAACCTAACCTAACCTAACCTAACCTAACCTAACCTAACCTAACCTAACCTAACCTAACCTAACCTAACCTAACCTAACCTAACCTAACCTAACCTAACCTAACCTAACCTTAGGTTAGGTTAGGTTAGGTTAGGTTAGGTTAGGTTAGGTTAGGTTAGGTTAAGTTAATTTAGGTTAGGTTAGGTTAAGTTAAGTTAGGTTAGGTTAGGTTAGGTTACATTAGGTTAGGTTAGGTTAGGTTAGGTTAATTGAGGTTTGTTTAGGTTAGGTTAGGTTAGGTTAGGTTAGGTTAGGTTAGGTTAGGTTAGGTTAGGTTAGGTTAGGTTTGGTTAGGTTAGGTTAGGTTAGGTTAGGTTAGGTTAGGTTAGGTTAGGTTAGGTTAGGTAAAGTTAGGTTAGGTTAGGTTAGGTTAGGTTAAGTTAGGCTAGGTTAGGTAAGGGTTAAGTTAGTTTAGAATAGGTTAAGTTAGGTTAGGTTAGGTTAAGTTAGGTTAGGTTAGGTTAGGTTACGGTAAGTTAGGTTAGGTTAGGTTAAGTTAGGTTAGGTTAGGTTAGGTTAGGTTAGGTTAGGTTAGGTTAAGTGAGGTTAGGTTAAGTTAGGTTAAGTAGGTAAAGTTAGGTTGGTTAGGTTAGGTTAAGTTAGGTTAGGCTAGGGTTGGTTAGGTTAGGCTAGGGTTGGTTAGGTTAGGCTAGGGTAGGCTAGGTTAGGTTAAGTTAATTTAGGTTAGTTAAAGTTAGGTTAAGTGAGGTTGCGGTTTATTTAGTGCACAGCGGGGTGTTAGCCAAAATAGGTGAGGTGATCAGTTATGCCTAAATAAGAAGAACGTAACAAGTACCTATCCCGGTTAACAGAGCTTTCGAATGACACCATAATTGTATGATGGATAGTTTTTAACCGTGCAACGCGAGTGCAAAAAGCAGGTATCGGTACTTTCAGTACAAATTGAGTATGTAGCGTGAGAGAGGGAGCTTATTTGTGTCAGTAGTTCGGCGGTGGTCTGGAGCAGTCATATACGGCTGAAATTGAGCTTAGTCCGAATCGACTTATTAAATAAAGTTAATTTAGGTTAGGTTAGGTTAAGTTAAGTTAGGTAAGGTTAGGTTAGATTAGGTTAGGTTAGGTTAATTGAGGTTTGTTTAGGTTAGGTTAGGTTAGGTTAGGTTAGGTGTTTTTGCCAAAAATTTGCCCAAAACTGAGGCTCGCGGCCAGATTTTTCCAAATTTGGCCACAGAAAATTTAAAATATACTTTTTAGCTGTATTTTGGGCTGCTGAGTCCAAATCTGCCCTCCAAATTACCATAGGAGGTGAATTTGAGGTACTAAAAGCTGTTTTATCAATATAAATTTAATAAATTGGCCAATATTTTGATTAATTTTGGACATACATAAAAAATAAGGCTAGATTCGGATTCAGCATCGAAAAAAACACCTAAATGATGCCTAGTTTGTTGAAAAACGAAAAAAATAAGGTTAGGTTAGGTTAGGTTAGGTTAAGTTAAGTTAAGTTAAGTTAAGTTAAGTTAAGTTAGGTTAGGTTAGGTTAGGTTAGGTTAGGTTAGGTTAAGTTAGGTTAGGTTAGGTTAGGTTAGGTTAGGTTAGGTTAGGTTAGGTTAGGTTAGGTTAAGTTAGGTTAGGTTAGGTTAGGTTAGGTTGGTTAGGTTAGGTTAGGTTAGGTTAGGTTAAGTTAGGTTTGGTTAGGTTAGGTTTGGTTAGGTTAGGTTAGGTGTTTTTGCCAAAAATTTGCCCAAAACTGAGGCTCGCGGCCAGATTTTTACAAATTTGGCCACAGAAATTCGAAAATATACTTTTTAGATGTATTTTGGCCTGCTGAGTCCAAATCTGGCAACCAAATTGGCCTAGCACGTTAATTTGAAGTACTAAAAGCTCTTTTATCAATATAAATTAAATAAATTGGCCAATATTTGATGAATTTTGGACATGCATAAAAAATAAGGCTAGATTCAGATTCAGCATCGAAAAATACACCTAAATGATGCCTAGTTTGTTGAAAAACGAAAAAAATAAGGATTTGTGGCAATTTTTTCCCAAAAATTGAGGCTCGCGGGCAGATTTTTCCAAATTTGGCCACAGAAAATTTAAAATATACTTTTTAGCTGTATTTTGGGCTGCTGATTCCAAATCTGCCCTCCAAATTACCATAGAAGATGAATTTGAGGTACTAAAAGCTGTTTTATCAATATAAATTTACTAAATTGGCCAATATTTTGATTAATTTTGGACATACATAAAAAATAAGGCTAGATTCGGATTCAGCATCGAAAAAAACACCTAAATGATGCCTAGTTTGTTGAAAAACGAAAAAAAAATAAGGTTAGGTTAGGTTAGGTTAGGTTAGGTTAGGTTAGGTTAGGTTAGATTAGGTTAGGTTAGGTTAGGTTAGGTTAGGTTAGGTTAGGTTAGGTTAGGTTAGGTAGGTTAGGTTAGGTTAGGTTAGGTTAGGTAGTTAGGTTAGGTTAGGTTAGGTTAGGTTAAGTTATGTTAGTTTAGGTTAAGTTAAGTTGGTTAGGTTAGGTTAGGTTAGGTTAGGTTAAGTTAGGTTAGGTTAGGTTAGGTTAGGTTAGGTTAGGTAGGTTAGGTTAGGTTAGGTTAGGTTAAGTTAGGTTAGGTTAGGTTAGGTTAGGTTAGGTTAGGTTAGGTTAGGTTAGGTTAGGTTAGGTTAGGTTAGGTTAGGTTAGGTTAGGTTAGGTTAGGTTAGGTTAGGTTAGGTTAAGTGAGGTTTGGTTAGGTTAGGTTTGGTTAGGTTAGGTTAGGTGTTTTTGCCAAAAATTTGCCCAAAATTGAGGCTCGCGGCCAGATTTTTACAAATTTGGCCACAGAAATTCGAAAATATACTTTTTAGATGTATTTTGGCCTGCTGAGTCCAAATCTGCCAACCAAATTGGCCTAGCACGTTAATTTGAAGTACTAAAAGCTCTTTTATCAATATAAATTAAATAAATTGGCCAATATTTGATGAATTTTGGACATGCATAAAAAATAAGGCTAGATTCAGATTCAGCATCGAAAAATACACCTAAATGATGCCTAGTTTGTTGAAAAACGAAAAAAATAAGGATTTGTGGCAATTTTTTCCCAAAAATTGAGGCTCGCGGGCAGATTTTTCCAAATTTGGCCACAGAAAATTTAAAATATACTTTTTAGCTGTATTTTGGGCTGCTGAGTCCAAATCTGCCCTCCAAATTACCATAGGAGGTGAATTTGAGGTACTAAAAGCTGTTTTATCAATATACATTTAATAAATTGGCCAATATTTTGATTAATTTTGGACATACATAAAAAATAAGGCTAGATTCGGATTCAGCATCGAAAAAAACACCTAAATGATGCCTAGTTTGTTGAAAAACGAAAAAAATAAGGTTAGGTTAGGTTAGGTTAGGTTAAGTTAAGTTAAGTTAAGTTAGGTTAGGTTAGGTTAGGTTAGGTTAGGTTAAGTTAGGTTAGGTTAGATTAGGTTAGGTTAGGTTAGGTTAGGTTAGGTTAGGTTAGGTTAGGTTAGGTTAGGTTAGGTTAGGTTAGGTTAGGTTAGGTTAGGTTAGGTTAGGTTAGGTTAGGTTAGGTTAAGTTAGGTTAGGTTAGGTTAGGTTAGGTTAAGTTAGGTTAGGTTAGGTTAGGTTAGGTTAGGTTAGGTTAGGTTCGGTTAGGTTAGGTTAGGTTAGGTTAGGTTAGGTTAGGTTAGGTTAGGTTAGGTTAGGGTAGGTTAGGTTAGGTTAGGTTAAGTTAGGGTAGGTTAGGTTTGGTTAGGTTTAGGTTAGGTGTTTTTGCCAAAAATTTGCCCAAAATTGAGGCTCGCGGCCAGATTTTTACAAATTTGGCCACAGAAATTCGAAAATATACTTTTTAGATGTCTTTTGGCCTGCTGAGTCCAAATCTGCCAACCAAATTGGCCTAGCACGTGAATTTGAAGTACTAAAAGCTCTTTTATCAATATAAATTAAATAAATTGGCCAATATTTTGATGAATTTTGGACATACATAAAAAATAAGGCTAGATTCAGATTCAGCATCGAAAAATACACCTAAATGATGCCTAGTTTGTTGAAAAACGAAAAAAATAAGGATTTGTGGCAATTTTTTCCCAAAAATTGAGGCTCGCGGGCAGATTTTTCCAAATTTGGCCACAGAAAATTTAAAATATACTTTTTAGCTGTATTTTGGGCTGCTGAGTCCAAATCTGCCCTCCAAATTACCATAGGAGGTGAATTTGAGGTACTAAAAGCTGTTTTATCAATATAAATTTAATAAATTGGCCAATATTTTGATTAATTTTGGACATACATAAAAAATAAGGCTAGATTCGGATTCAGCATCGAAAAAAACACCTAAATGATGCCTAGTTTGTTGAAAAACGAAAAAAAAATAAGGTTAGGTTAGGTTAGGTTAAGTTAGGTTAGGTTAGGTTAGGTTAGGTTAGGTTAGGTTAGGTTAGGTTAGGTTAGGTTAGGTTAGGTTAGGTTAGGTTAGGTTAGGTTAGGTTAGGTTAGGTTAGGTTAGGTTAGGTTAAGTTAGGTTAGGTTAGGTTAAGTTAGGTTAGGTTAGGTTAGGTTAAGTTAGGTTAGGTTAGGTTAGGTTAGGTTAGGTTAGGTTAGGTTAGGTTAGGTTAAGTTAGGTTACGTTAGGGTAGGTTAGGTTAGGTTAGGTTAGGTTAGGTTAAGTTAGGTTAAGTTAGGTTAGGTTAGGTTAGGTTAGGTTAGGTTAGGTTAGGTTAGGTTAGGTTAGGTTAGGTTAAGTGAGGTTTGGTTAGGTTAGGTTTGGTTAGGTTAGGTTAGGTGTTTTTGCCAAAAATTTGCCCAAAATTGAGGCTCGCGGCCAGATTTTTACAAATTTGGCCACAGAAATTCGAAAATATACTTTTTAGCTGTATTTTGGGCTGCTGAGTCCAAATCTGCCCTCCAAATTACCATAGGAGGTGAATTTGAGGTACTAAAAGCTGTTTTATCAATATACATTTAATAAATTGGCCAATATTTTGATGAATTTTGGACATACATAAAAAATAAGGCTAGATTCGGATTCAGCATCGAAAAAAACACCTAAATGATGCCTAGTTTGTTGAAAAACGAAAACAAAAATAAGGTTAGGTTAAGTTAGGTTAGGTTAGGTTAGGTTAGGTTAGGTAATTTGGTTAGGTTAGGTTAGGTTAATATAGGTTTTAGGTTAGGTTAGGTTTTAGGATAGGTTAGGTTAGGTTGCCCTCCAAATTACCATAGGAGGTGGTTAGGTTAGGTATCAATATAATTAATAAATTGGTTAGGTTAGGTTTTTGGTTAATAAGGTTAGTTCGGATTAGTAAGTTAGGTTAGGTTTGGATAGGTTAGGTTTGATTAAGTTAGGTTAGGTTAAGTTAGGTTAGGTTAGGTTAGAACAGGTTAGGTTAGGTTAGGTTAGGTTAGGTTAGGTTAGGTTAGGTTAGGTTAGGTTAGGTTAGGTTAGGTTAGGTTAGGTTAGGTTAGGTTAGGTTAGGTTAGGTTAGGTTTAGGCGAGGTTAGGTTCTGGTGCGTTAGGCTTAGGTTAGTTGGGTTGGGTTAGGTAAAGTTAGGTTGGTTAGGTTAGGTTAGTTAGGTTAGGTTAGGTTAGGTTAGGTTAGGTTAGGTATTAGGTTAGGTTAAGTTAAGTTATGTAGGGTAGGTTAAGTTAATTTAGGTTAGGTTAGGTTAGTTAAGTTAAGTTAAGTTAAGTTAAGTTAGGTTAGGTTAGGTTAGGTTAGGTTAGGTTAGGTTAATTGAGGTTTGTTTAGGTTATGTTTGGTTAGGTTAGGTTAGGTGTTTTTGCCAAAAATTTGCCCAAAATTGAGGCTCGCGGCCAGATTTTTACAAATTTGGCCACAGAAAATTAAAAATAGCTGTATTTTGGGCTGCTGAGTCCAAATCTGCCCTCCAAATTACCATAGGACGTAAATTTGAGGTACTAAAAGCTGTTTTATCAATATAAATTTAATAAATTGGCCAATATTTTGATTAGTTTTGGACATACATAAAAAATAAGGCTAGATTCGGATTCAGCATCGAAAAAAACACCTAAATGATGCCTAGTTTTGGTGAAAAACGAAAAAAATAAGGTTATGTTATGTTAGGTTAGGTTAGGTTAGGTTAAGTTAGGTTAGGTTAGGTTAAGTTTGGTTAGGTTAAGTTAGGTTAGGTTAGGTTAGGTTAAGTTAGGTTTGGTTAGGTTAGGTTAGGTTGGTTAGGATAGGTTAGGTTAGGTTAAGTTAGGTTTGGTTAGGTTAGGTTAGGTTGGTTAGGTTAGGTTAGGTTAGGTTAGGTTAGGTTAGGTTAAGTTAGGTTTGGTTAGGTTAGGTTTGGTTAGGAGTTTTTCCCAAAAATTTGCCCAAAATTGAGGCTCGCGGCCAGATTTTTACAAATTTGGCCACAGAAATTCGAAAATATACTTTTTAGATGTATTTTGGCCTGCTGAGTCCAAATCTGGCAACCAAATTGGCCTAGCACGTTAATTTGAAGTACTAAAAGCTCTTTTATCAATATAAATTAAATAAATTGGCCAATATTTGATGAATTTTGGACATGCATAAAAAATAAGGCTAGATTCAGATTCAGCATCGAAAAATACACCTAAATGATGCCTAGTTTGTTGAAAAACGAAAAAAATAAGGATTTGTGGCAATTTTTTCCCAAAAATTGAGGCTCGCGGGCAGATTTTTCCAAATTTGGCCACAGAAAATTTAAAATATACTTTTTAGCTGTATTTTGGGCTGCTGATTCCAAATCTGCCCTCCAAATTACCATAGAAGATGAATTTGAGGTACTAAAAGCTGTTTTATCAATATAAATTTAATAAATTGGCCAATATTTTGATTAATTTTGGACATACATAAAAATAAGGCTAGATTCGGATTCAGCATCGAAAAAAACACCTAAATGATGCCTAGTTTGTTGAAAAACGAAAAAAATAAGGTTAGGTTAGGTTAGGTTAAGGTTAGGTTAGGTTAGGTTTGGTTAAGTTAAGTTAAGTTAGGTTAGGTTAGGTTAGGTTAGGTTAGGTTAGGTTAGGTTAGGTTAGGTTAGGTTAGGTTAGGTTAGGTTAGGTTAGGTTAAGTTAGGTTAGGTTAGGTTAGGTTAGGTTAGGTTAGGTTAAGTTAAGTTAGGTTAGGTTAGGTTAGGTTAGGTAGGTTAGGTTAGGTTAGGTTAGGTTAAATTAGGTTAGGTTAGGTTAGGTTAAGTTAGGCTAGGTTAGGTTAGGTTAGGTTAGGTTAGGTTAGGTTAGGTTAGGTTAGGTTAGGTTAGGTTAGGTTAGGTTAGGTTAGGTTAGGTTAGGTTAAGTTAAGTTAAGTTAAGTTAAGTTAAGTTAAGTTAAGTTAGGTTAGGTTAGGTGTTTTTGCCAAAAATTTGCCCAAAACTGAGGCTCGCGGCCAGATTTTTACAAATTTGGCCACAGAAATTCGAAAATATACTTTTTAGATGTCTTTTGGCCTGCTGAGTCCAAATCTGCCAACCAAATTGGCCTCGCACGTTAATTTGAAGTACTAAAAGCTCTTTTATCAATATAAATTAAATAAATTGGACAATATTTTGATGAATTTTGGACATACATAAAAAATAAGGCTATATTCAGATTCAGCATCAAAAATTACACCTAAATGATGCCTAGTTTGTTGAAAAACGAAAAAATTAAGGATTTGTGGCAATTTTTTCCCAAAAATTGAGGCTCGCGGGCAGATTTTTCCAAATTTGGCCACAGAAAATTTAAAATATACTTTTTAGCTGTATTTTGGGCTGCTGATTCCAAATCTGCCCTCCAAATTACCATAGAAGATGAATTTGAGGTACTAAAAGCTGTTTTATCAATATAAATTTAATAAATTGGCCAATATTTTGATTAATTTTGGACATACATAAAAAATAAGGCTAGATTCGGATTCAGCATCGAAAAAAACACCTAAATGATGCCTAGTTTGTTGAAAAACGAAAAAAATAAGGTTAGGTTAAGTTAAGTTAAGTTAAGTGAGGTGAGGTGAGGTGAGGTGAGGTTAGGTTAGGTTAGGTTAGGTTAGGTTAGGTTAGGTTAGGTTAGGTTAGGTTAGGTTAGGTTAGGTTAGGTTAGGTTAGGTTAGGTTAGGTTAGGTTAGGTTAGGTTAGGTTAGGTTAGTTTAGGTTAGGTTAGGTTAAGTTAGGCTAGGTTAGGTTAAGTTAAGTTAAGTTAGGTTAGGCTAGGTTAGGTTAGGTTAGGTTAGTTAGGTTAGTTTAGGTTATGTTAGGTTAGGTTAGGTTAGGTTAGGTTAGGTTAGGTTAGGTTAAGTTAGGTTAGGTTAGGTTAAGTTAGGTTAGGTTAAGTTAGGGTAGGTTAGGTTAGGTTAGGTTAGGTTAGGTTAGGTTAGGTTACGGTAAGATAGGTTAGGTTAAGTTAGGTTACGTTAGGGTAGGTTAGGTTAGGTTGGTTAGGTTAGGTTTGGTTAGGTTAGGTTAAGTGAGGTTTGGTTAGGTTAGGTTAGGTTAGGTTAGGTTAGGTTAGGTTAGGAGTTTTTCCCAAAAATTTGCCCAAAATTGAGGCTCGCGGCCAGATTTTTACAAATTTGGCCACAGAAATTCGAAAATATACTTTTTAGATGTATTTTGGCCTGCTGAGTCCAAATCTGGCAACCAAATTGGCCTAGCACGTTAATTTGAAGTACTAAAAGCTCTTTTATCAATATAAATTAAATAAATTGGCCAATATTTGATGAATTTTGGACATGCATAAAAAATAAGGCTAGATTCAGATTCAGCATCGAAAAATACACCTAAATGATGCCTAGTTTGTTGAAAAACGAAAAAAAATAAGGATTTGTGGCAATTTTTTCCCAAAAATTGAGGCTCGCGGGCAGATTTTTCCAAATTTGGCCACAGAAAATTTAAAATATATATTTTTTAGCTGTATTTTGGGCTGCTGAGTCCAAATCTGCCCTCCAAATTACCATAGGAGGTGAATTTGAGGTACTAAAAGCTGTTTTATCAATATAAATTTAATAAATTGGCCAATATTTTGATTAATTTTGGACATACATAAAAAATAAGGCTAGATTCGGATTCAGCATCGAAAAAAACACCTAAATGATGCCTAGTTTGTTGAAAAACGAAAAAAATAAGGTTAGGTTAGGTTAAGTTAAGTTAAGTTAAGTTAGGTTATTAGGTTAGGTTAAGTTAAGTTAAGTTAGGTTAGGTTAGGTTAGGTTAGGTTAGGTTAGGTTTGGTTTGGTTTGGTTAGATTAGGTGAGGTGAGGTGAGGTGAGGTGAGGTGAGGTTAGGTTAGGTTAGGTTAGGTTAGGTTAGGTTAAGTTAAGTTAAGTTAAGTTAGGTTAGGTTAGGTTAGGTTAGGTTGCGGTAGGTTAAGTTAAGTTAAGTTAAGTTAAGGTAGGGTAGGGTAGGTTAGGTTAGGTTAGGTTAGGTTAGGTTAGGTTAGGTTAGGTTAGGTTAGGTTAGGTTAGGTTAGGTTAAGTTAAGTTAAGTTAAGTTAAGTTAAGTTAAGTGAGGTGAGGTGAGGTGAGGTGAGGTGAGGTGAGGTTAAGTTAGGTTAGTTTAGGTTAGGTTTGGTTAGGTTAGGTTAGGTTAGGCTAGGTTAGGTTAGGTTAGGTTAGGTTAGGTTAAGTTAGGTTAGGTTAGGTTAGGTTAGGTTAGGTTAGGTTAAGTTAGGTTAGGTTAGGTTTGGTTAAGTTAGGTTAGTTTAGGTTAGGTTAGGTTAGGTTAAGTTAGGCTAGGTTAGGTTAGGTTAGGTTAGGTTAGGTTAGTTTAGGTTAGGTTAGGTTAGGTTAGGTTAGGTTAGGTTAGGTTAGGTTAGGTTAGGTTAGGTTAGGTTAGGTTAGGTTACGGTAAGTTAGGTTAGGTTAAGTTAGGTTACGTTAGGGTAGGTTAGGTTAAGTTAGGTTAGGTTAGGTTAGGTTAGGTTAGGTTAGGTTAAGTTAGGTTTGGTTAGGTTAGGTTAGGTTGGTTAGGTTAGGTTAGGTTAGGTTAGGTTAAGTGAGGTTTGGTTAGGTTAGGTTAAGTTTGGTTAGGTTAAGTTAGGTTAAGTTAGGTTAGGTTAGGTTAGATTAGGTTAGGTTAGGTTAGGTTAGGTTAAGTTTGGTTAGGTTAGGTTAGGTTAGGTTACGTTAGGTTAGGTTAGGTTCGGTTAAGTTTGGTTACGTTAGGGTAGGTTAGGTTAAGTTAGGGTTAGGTTAGGTTAGGTTAGGTTAGGTTAGGTTAGGTTAGGTTAGGTTAGGTTAGGTTAGGTTAGGTTAGGTTAAGTGAGGTTTGGTTAGGTTAGGTTTGGTTAGGTTTAGGTTAGGTGTTTTTGCCAAAAATTTGCCCAAAATTGAGGCTCGCGGCCAGATTTTTACAAATTTGGCCACAGAAAATTGAAAATATACTTTTTAGATGTATTTTGGCCTGCTGAGTCCAAATCTGCCCACCAAATTGGCCTAGCACGTGAATTTGAAGTACTAAAAGCTCTTTTATCAATATAAATTAAATAAATTGGCCAATATTTTGATGAATTTTGGACATACATAAAAAATAAGGCTATATTCAGATTCAGCATCGAAAAAAACACCTAAATGATGCCTAGTTTGTTGAAAAACGAAAAAAATAAGGATTTGTGGCAATTTTTTCCCAAAAATTGAGGCTCGCGGGCAGATTTTTCCAAATTTGGCCACAGAAAATTTAAAATATACTTTTTAGCTGTATTTTGGGCTGCTGAGACCAAATCTGCCCTCCAAATTACCATAGGAGGTGAATTTGAGGTACTAAAAGCTGTTTTATCAATATAAATTTAATAAATTGGCCAATATTTTGATTAATTTTGGACATACATAAAAAATAAGGCTAGATTCGGATTCAGCATCGAAAAAAACACCTAAATGATGCCTAGTTTGTTGAAAAACGAAAAAAAGGTTAGGTTAGGTTAGGTTAGGTTAGGTTAGGTTAGTTAGGTTAGGTTAGGTTAGGTTAGGTTAGGTTAGGTTAGGTTAGGTTAGGTTAGGTTAGGTTAGGTTAGGTTAGGTTAGGTTAGGTTGGTTAGGTTAGGTTAGGTTAGGTTAGGTTAGGTTAGGTTAAGTTAGGTTAGGTTAGGTAAAGTTAGGTTAGGTTAGGCTAGGTTAGGTTAAGTTTGGTTAGGCTAGGTTTAGTTAGGTTAAGTTAGTTTAGGTTAAGTTAGGTTAGGTTAGGTTAAGTTAGGTTAGGTTAGGTTAGGTTAGGTTAGGTTAAGTTAGGTTAGGTTCGGTTAAGTTAGGTTAGGTTAGGTTAGGTTAAGTGAGGTTAGGTTAAGTTAGGTTAGGTTAGGTAAAGTTAGGTTTGGTTAGGTTAGGTTAAGTTAGGTTAGGTTAGGTTAGGTTAGGTTAGGTTAGGGTATGTTAGGTTAGGTTAAGTTAAGTTATGTTAGGGTAGGTTAAGTTAATTTAGGTTAGGTTAGGTTAAGTTAAGTTAAGTTAGGTTAGGTTAGGTTAGGTTAGGTTACATTAGGTTAGGTTAGGTTAGGTTAGGTTAGGTTAGGTTAGGTTAGGTTAATTGAGGTTTGTTTAGGTTATGTTTGGTTAGGTTAGGTTAGGTGTTTTTGCCAAAAATTTGCCAAATACTGAGGCTCGCGGCCAGATTTTTACAAATTTGGCCACAGAAAATTAAAAATATACTTTTTAGCTGTATTTTGGGCTGCTGAGTCCAAATCTGCCCTCCAAATTACCATAGGACGTAAATTTGAGGTACTAAAAGCTGTTTTATCAATATAAATTTAATAAATTGGCCAATATTTTGATTAGTTTTGGACATACATAAAAAATAAGGCTAGATTCGGATTCAGCATCGAAAAAAACACCTAAATGATGCCTAGTTTTGGTGAAAAACGAAAAAAATAAGGTTATGTTAGGTTAGGTTAGGTTAGGTTAGGTTAGGTTAGGTTAAGTTAGGTTAGGTTAGGTTAAGTTTGGTTAGGTTAAGTTAGGTTAGGTTAGGTTAGGTTAAGTTAGGTTTGGTTAGGTTAGGTTAGGTTGGTTAGGATAGGTTAGGTTAGGTTAGGTTAAGTTAGGTTTGGTTAGGTTAGGTTAGGTTAGGTTAGGTTAGGTTAGGTTAAGTGAGGTTTGGTTAGGTTAGGTTTGGTTTGGTTAGGTTAGGTTAGGAGTTTTTCCCAAAAATTTGCCCAAAATTGAGGCTCGCGGCCAGATTTTTACAAATTTGGCCACAGAAATTCGAAAATATACTTTTTAGATGTATTTTGGCCTGCTGAGTCCAAATCTGGCAACCAAATTGGCCTAGCACGTGAATTTGAAGTACTAAAAGCTCTTTTATCAATATAAATTAAATAAATTGGCCAATATTTGATGAATTTTGGACATGCATAAAAAATAAGGCTAGATTCAGATTCAGCATCGAAAAATACACCTAAATGATGCCTAGTTTGTTGAAAAACGAAAAAAATAAGGATTTGTGGCAATTTTTTCCCAAAAATTGAGGCTCGCGGGCAGATTTTTCCAAATTTGGCCACAGAAAATTTAAAATATACTTTTTAGCTGTATTTTGGGCTGCTGAGTCCAAATCTGCCCTCCAAATTACCATAGGAGGTGAATTTGAGGTACTAAAAGCTGTTTTATCAATATAAATTTAATAAATTGGCCAATATTTTGATTAATTTTGGACATACATAAAAAATAAGGCTAGATTCGGATTCAGCATCGAAAAAAACACCTAAATGATGCCTAGTTTGTTGAAAAACGAAAAAAATAAGGTTAGGTTAGGTTAGGTTAGGTTAGGTTAGGTTAGGTTAGGTTAGGTTAGGTGAGGTTAGGTTAGGTTAGGTTAAGTTTGGTTAGGTTAAGTTAGGTTAGGTTAGGTTAGGTTAGGTTAAGTTTGGTTAGGTTAGGTTAGGTTAGGTTAGGTTAGGTTAGGTTAAGTTAGGTTAGGTTAGGTTAGGTTAAGTTAGGGTAGGTTAGGTTAGGTTAGGTTAGGTTAGGTTAGGTTAGGTTAGGTTAGGTTAGGTTAGGTTAGGTTAGGTTAGGTTAGGTTAGGTTAGGTTAGGTTAGGTGAGGTTTGGTTAGGTTTGGTTAGGTTTAGGTTTGGTGTTTTTGCCAAAAATTTGCCCAAAATTGAGGCTCGCGGCCAGATTTTTACAAATTTGGCCACAGAAAATTGAAAATATACTTTTTAGCTGTATTTTGGGCTGCTGAGTCCAAATCTGCCCACCAAATTGGCCTAGCACGTGAATTTGAAGTACTAAAAGCTCTTTTATCAATATAAATTTAATAAATTGGCCAATATTTTGATTAATTTTGGACATACATAAAAAATAAGGCTAGATTCGGATTCAGCATCGAAAAAAACACCTAAATGATGCCTAGTTTGTTGAAAAACGAAAAAAATAAGGATTTGTGGCAATTTTTTCCCAAAAATTGAGGCTCGCGGGCAGATTTTTCCAAATTTGGCCATAGAAAATTGAAAATATACTTTTTAGCTGTATTTTGGGCTGCTGAGATCAAATCTGCCCTCCAAATTACCATAGGACGTGAATTTGAGGTACTAAAGGCTGTTTTATCAATATAAATTTAATAAATTGGCCAATATTTTAATTAGTTTTGGACAAACATAGAAAATAAGGCTAGATTCGGATTCAGCATCGAAAAAAACACCTAAATGATGCCTAGTTTGTTGAAAAACGAAAAAAAGGTTACGTTAGGTTAGGTTAGGTTAGCTTAGGTTAGGTTAGGTTAGGTTAGGTTAGGTTAGGTTAGGTTAGGTTAGGTTAGGTTAGGTTAGGTTAGGTTAGGTTAGGTTAGGTTAGGTTTAGTTAGGTTAGGTTAGGTTAGGTTAGGTTAGGTTAAGTTAGGTTAGGTTAGGTAAAGTTAGGTTAGGTTAGGCTAGGTTAGGTTAAGTTTGGTTAGGCTAGGTTTAGTTAGGTTAAGTTAGTTTAGGTTAAGTTAGGTTAGGTTAGGTTAAGTTAGGTTAGGTTAGGTTAGGTTAGGTTAGGTTAAGTTAGGTTAGGTTAGGTTAAGTTAGGTTAGGTTCGGTTAAGTTAGGTTAGGTTAGGTTAGGTTAAGTGAGGTTAGGTTAAGTTAGGTTAGGTTAGGTAAAGTTAGGTTTGGTTAGGTTAGGTTAAGTTAGGTTAGGTTAGGTTAGGTTAGGTTAGGTTAGGGTATGTTAGGTTAGGTTAAGTTAAGTTATGTTAGGGTAGGTTAAGTTAATTTAGGTTAGGTTAGGTTAAGTTAAGTTAAGTTAGGTTATGTTAGGTTAGGTTACATTAGGTTAGGTTAGGTTAGGTTAGGTTAGGTTAGGTTAATTGAGGTTTGTTTAGGTTATGTTTGGTTAGGTTAGGTTAGGTGTTTTTGCCAAAAAATTGCCAAATACTGAGGCTCGCGGCCAGATTTTTACAAATTTGGCCACAGAAATTCGAAAATATACTTTTTAGCTGTATTTTGGGCTGCTGAGTCCAAATCTGCCCTCCAAATTACCATAGGACGTGAATTTGAGGTACTAAAAGCTGTTTTATCAATATAAATTTAATAAATTGGCCAATATTTTGATTAATTTTGGACATACATAAAAAATAAGGCTAGATTCGGATTCAGCATCGAAAAAAACACCTAAATGATGCCTAGTTTTGGTGAAAAACGAAAAAAATAAGGTTATGTTAGGTTAGGTTAGGTTAAGTTAGGTTATGTTAGGTTAGGTTAGGTTAGGTTAGGTTAGGTTAGGTTAGGTTAAGTTAGGTTAGGTTAGGTTAGGTTAGGTTAGGTTAGGTTAGGGTAAGTTAGGTTAGGTTAGGTTAGGTTAGGTTAGGTTAGGTTAGGTTAGGTCAAGATAAGTTAAGTTTGTTAGGTTAGGTTAGATTAGGTTAGGTTAGGTTAGGTTAAGTTTTAGGTTAATTTAGGTTAGGTTAGGTTAAAGTTAGGTTTTAGTTGGTTAGTTAGGTTAGGTTAGGTAGGTTTAGTTAGGTTAGGTATTTTGTTAGTATTAGGTTTTAACTTAATTGGTTAGGTTAGGTGAATTTAAGTTAAGCTAGGTTATCAGGTTAAATTAAATTGGCCAATTTGATGAATTTTAGGCTAGATTCAGATTCAGCATCGAAAAATACACCTAATTGATGCCTAGTTTGTTAAAAACGAAAAAAATTAGGATTTGTGGCAATTTTTTCCCAAAAATTGAGGCTCGCGGGCAGATTTTTCCAAATTTGGCCACAGAAAATTTAAAATATACTTTTTAGCTGTATTTTGGGCTGCTGAGTCCAAATCTGCCCTCCAAATTACCATAGGAGGTGAATTTGAGGTACTAAAAGCTGTTTTATCAATATAAATTTAATAAATTGGCCAATATTTTGATTAATTTTGGACATACATAAAAAATAAGGCTAGATTCGGATTCAGCATCGAAAAAAACACCTAAATGATGCCTAGTTTGTTGAAAAACGAAAAAAATAAGGTTAGGTTAGGTTAGGTTAGGTTAGGTTAGGTTAGATTAGGTTAGGTGAGGTTAGGTTAGGTTAGGTTAAGTTTGGTTAGGTTAAGTTAGGTTAGGTTAGGTTAGATTAGGTTAAGTTTGGTTAGGTTAGGTTAGGTTAGGTTACGTTAGGTTAGGTTAGGTTCGGTTAAGTTTGGTTACGTTAGGTTAGGTTAAGTTAGGGTTAGGTTAGGTTAGGTTAGGTTAGGTTAGGTTAGGTTAGGTTAGGTTAGGTTAGGTTAGGTTAGGTTAGGTTAGGTTAAGTTAGGTTTGGTTAGGTTAGGTTAGGTTAGGTTAGGTTAGGTTAGGTTAAGTGAGGTTTGGTTAGGTTAGGTTTGGTTAGGTTTAGGTTAGGTGTTTTTGCCAAAAATTTGCCCAAAATTGAGGCTCGCGGCCAGATTTTTACAAATTTGGCCACAGAAAATTGAAAATATACTTTTTAGCTGTATTTTGGGCTGCTGAGTCCAAATCTGCCCTCCAAGTTACCCTAGGACGTGAATTTGAGGTACTAAAAGCTGTTTTATCAATATAAATTAAATAA
>CM064517.1:30203695-30281195 GCA_032716605.1 Paralithodes platypus | reverse complement strand
GCCACAGAAAATTGAAAATATACTTTTTAGCTGTAATTTGGGTTGCTCAGTCCAAATCTGCCCTCCAAATGACCCTAGGACGTCAATTTGAGGTACTAAAAGCTGTTTTATCATTATAAATGTAATAAATTGGTCAATATTTGGATGAATTGTGGACATACATCAAAAATAAGGGTAGATTCGGATTCAGCATCGAATAATACACCTACATGATGCATAGTTTGTTGAAAAAGTAACAAAATAAGGATAGGTTAGGTTAGGTTAGGTTAGGTTAGGTGAGGTTAGGTTAGGTGTTTTTTGGCAAAAATGTCACAACATTGAGGCTCGCGGGCAGTATTTTCCAAATTTGGCCACAGAAAATTAAAAATATACTTTTTAGCTGTATTCTGGGCTGCTGAGTCCAAATCTGCCCTCCAAATTACCATAGGACGTAAATTTGAGGTACTAAAAGCTGTTTTATCAATATAAATTTAATAAATTGGCCAATATTTTGATTAGTTTCGGACATGCATAAAAAATAAGGCTAGATTCAGATTCAGCATCGAAAAATACACCTAAATGATGCCTAGTTTGTTGAAAAACGAAAAAAATAAGGATTTGTGGCAATTTTTTCCCAAAAATTGAGGCTCGCGGGCAGATTTTTCCAAATTTGGCCACAGAAAATTTAAAATATACTTTTTAGCTGTATTTTGGGCTGCTGAGTCCAAATCTGCCCTCCAAATTACCATAGGAGGTGAATTTGAGGTACTAAAAGCTGTTTTATCAATATAAATTTAATAAATTGGCCAATATTTTGATTAATTTTGGACATACATAAAAAATAAGGCTAGATTCGGATTCAGCATCGAAAAAAACACCTAAATGATGCCTAGTTTGTTGAAAAACGAAAAAATAAGGTTACGTTAGGTTAGGTTAGGTTAGGTTAGGTTAGGTTAGATTAGGTTAGGTTAGGTTAGGTTAGGTTAGGTTAGGTTAGGTTAGGTTAGGTTAAGTTAGGTTAGGTTAGGTTAGGTTAGGTTAGGTTAGGTTAAGTTAGGTTAGGTTAGGTTAGGTTAGGTTAGGTTCGGTTAAGTTTGGTTACGTTAGGGTAGGTTAGGTTAAGTTAGGGTAGGTTAGGTTAGGATAGGTTAAGTTAGGTTAGGTTAGGTTTGGTTAAATTAGGTTAGGTTCAGTTAGGTTAGGTTAGGTTTGGTTAAATTAGGTTAGGTTAGGTTAGGTTAGGTTTGGTTTGGTTTGGTTTGGTTTGGTTTGGTTAGGTTAGGTTAGGTTAGGTTTGGTTAGGTTTAGGTTAGGTGTTTTTGCCAAAAATTTGCCCAAAATTGAGGCTCGCGGCCAGATTTTTACAAATTTGGCCACAGAAAATTGAAAATATACTTTTTAGCTGTATTTTGGGCTGCTGAGTCCAAATCTGCCCTCCAAGTTACCCTAGGACGTGAATTTGAGGTACTAAAAGCTGTTTTATCAATATAAATTTAATAAATTGGCCAATATTTTAATTAGTTTTGCACATACATAGAAAATAAGGCTAGATTCGGATTCAGCATCGAAAAAAACACCTAAATGATGCCTAGTTTGTTGAAAAACGAAAACAATCAGGATTTGTGGCAATTTTTTCCCAAAAATTGAGGCTCGCGGGCAGATTTTTCCAAATTTGGCCATAGAAAATTGAAAATATACTTTTTAGCTGTATTTTGGGCTGCTGAGATCAAATCTGCCCTCCAAATTACCATAGGACGTGAATTTGAGGTACTAAAGGCTGTTTTATCAATATAAATTTAATAAATTGGCCAATATTTTAGTTAGTTTTGGACAAACATAGAAAATAAGGCTAGATTCGGATTCAGCATAGAAAAAAACACCTAAATGATGCCTAGTTTGTTGAAAAACGAAAAAAAGGTTACGTTAGGTTAGGTTAGGTTAGGTTAGGTTAGGTTAGCTTAGGTTTGGTTAGGTTAAGTTAGGTTAGGTTAGGTTAGGTTAGGTTAGGTTAGGTTAAGTTAGGTTAGGTTAGGTAAAGTTAGGTTAGGTTAGGCTAGGTTAGGTTAAGTTTGGTTAGGCTAGGTTTAGTTAGGTTAAGTTAGTTTAGGTTAAGTTAGGTTAGGTTAGGTTAAGTTAGGATCGGTTAGGTTAGGTTAGGTTAGGTTAAGTTAGGTTAGGTTAGGTTCGGTTAAGTTAGGTTAGGTTAGGTTAGGTTAAGTGAGGTTAGGTTAAGTTAGGTTAGGTTAGGTAAAGTTAGGTTTGGTTAGGTTAGGTTAAGTTAGGTTAGGTTAGGTTAGGTTAGGTTAGGTTAGGGTATGTTAGGTTAGGTTAAGTTAAGTTATGTTAGGGTAGGTTAAGTTAATTTAGGTTAGGTTAGGTTAAGTTAAGTTAAGTTAGGTTAGGTTAGGTTAGGTTACATTAGGTTAGGTTAGGTTAGGTTAGGTTAGGTTAGGTTAGGTTAATTGAGGTTTGTTTAGGTTATGTTTGGTTAGGTTAGGTTAGGTGTTTTTGCCAAAAATTTGCCAAATACTGAGGCTCGCGGCCAGATTTTTACAAATTTGGCCACAGAAAATTAAAAATAGCTGTATTTTGGGCTGCTGAGTCCAAATCTGCCCTCCAAATTACCATAGGACGTAAATTTGAGGTACTAAAAGCTGTTTTATCAATATAAATTTAATAAATTGGCCAATATTTTGATTAGTTTTGGACATACATAAAAAATAAGGCTAGATTCGGATTCAGCATCGAAAAAAACACCTAAATGATGCCTAGTTTTGGTGAAAAACGAAAAAAATAAGGTTATGTTAGGTTAGGTTAGGTTAGGTTAGGTTAAGTTAGGTTAGGTTAGGTTAAGTTTGGTTAGGTTAAGTTAGGTTAGGTTAGGTTAAGTTAGGTTAGATTAGGTTAAGTTTGGTTAGTTAGGTTAGGTTAGGTTAGGTTAATTGAGGTTTGGTTAGGTTAGGTTTGGTTAGGTTAGGTTAGGTGTTTTTGCCAAAAATTTGCCCAAAATTGAGGCTCGCGGCCAGATTTTTACAAATTTGGCCACAGAAAATTGAAAATATACTTTTTAGCTGTAATTTGGGTTGCTCAGTCCAAATCTGCCCTCCAAATGACCCTAGGACGTCAATTTGAGGTACTAAAAGCTGTTTTATCATTATAAATGTAATAAATTGGTCAATATTTGGATGAATTGTGGACATACATCAAAAATAAGGGTAGATTCGGATTCAGCATCGAATAATACACCTACATGATGCATAGTTTGTTGAAAAAGTAACAAAATAAGGATAGGTTAGGTTAGGTTAGGTTAGGTTAGGTGAGGTTAGGTTAGGTTAGGTGTTTTTTGGCAAAAATGTCACAAAATTGAGGCTCGCGGGCAGTATTTTCCAAATTTGGCCACAGAAAATTAAAAATATACTTTTTAGCTGTATTATGGGCTGCTGAGTCCAAATCTGGCCTCCAAATTGCCCTAGGAAGTGAATTTGAGGTACTAAAAGCTGTTTGATCATTATATATGTAATTAAATGGGCAATATTTGGATGATCTGTGGACATACATAAAAAAGTAAGGGTAGATTCGGATTCAGCATCGAATAATACACCTAAATGATGCCTAGTTTGTTGAAAAAGTAACAATATAGGTTAGATTTTAGGGTAGGATAGGTTAGGTTAGGTTAGGTTAGGTTAGGTTAGGTTAGGTTAGGTGTTTTGGGGGGAAAATATCACAAAATTGAGGCTCGCGGGCAGTTTTTTCCAAATTTGGCCACAGAAAATTGAAAATATACTTTTTAGATGTATTTTGGGGTGCTGAGTCCAAATCTGCCCTCCAAATTGCCCTAGGACGTGAATTTGAGGTACTAACAGCTGTTTTATCAATAGAAATGTAATAATTTGGCCAATATTTGGATGAATTGTGGACATACGTCAAAAATAAGGGTAGATTCGGATGCAGAATCGAAAAATACACCTAAATGATGCCTCGTTTGTTGAAAAAGTAACAAAATAAGGTTAGGTTAGGTTAGGTTAGGGTAGGTTATGTTAGGATAAGTTAGGCGAGGTTAGATTAAGTTAGGCGAGGTTAGGTTAGGTTAGGTGTTTTTTGGCAAAAATGTCACAAAATTGAGGCTCGCGGGCAGATGTTTCCAAATTTGGCCACAGAAAATTGAAAATATACTTTTTAGATGTATTTTGGGCTGCTGAGTCCAAATCTGTCCTCCAAATTGCCCTAGGATGTGAATTTGAGGTACTAAAAGCTGTTTTATCAATATAAATGTAAGAAATTGGTCAATATGTGGATGAATTGTGAACATACGTCAAAAATAATGCTAGATTCGGATTCAGCATCGAAAAATACACCTAAATGATGCCTAGTTTGTTGAAAAACGTAAAAATAAGGATTTGTGGCAATTTTGTGCCAAAAATTGAGGCTCGCGGGCAGATTTTTCCACATTTGGCCACAGAAAATTGAAAATATACTTTTTAGCTGTATTTTGGGCTGCTGAGTCCAAATATGCCCTCCAAATTGCCCTAGGACGTGAATTTGAGGTACTAAAAGCTGTTTTATCAATATAAATGTAATAAAATGGGCAATATGTGGAGGAATTGTGGACATACGTCAAAAATAATGCTAGATTCGGATTCAGCATCGAAAAATACAACTAAATGATAGCTAGTTTGTTGAAAAAGTAACAAAATAAGGTTAGTTTAGGTTAGGTTAGGTTAGGGTAGGTTATGTTAGGATAAGTTAGGCGAGGTTAGGATAAGTTAGGCGAGGTTAGATTAAGTTAGGTGAGGTTAGGTTAGGTTAGGTGTATTTTGGCAAAAATTTCTCAAAATTGAGGCTCGCGGGCAGATTTGTCCAAATTTGCCCACATAAAATTGAAAATATACTTTTTAGATGTATTTTGGGCTGCAGAGTCCAAATCTGCCCTCCAAATTGCCCTAGGACGTGAATTTGAGGTACTAAAAGCTAAAGCAGTTTTATCATTATAAATGTAATAAATTGGTCAATATTTGGATGAATTGTGGACATACGTCAAAAATAATGCTAGATTCGGATTCAGCATCGAAAAATACACCTAAATGATAGCTAGTTTGTTGAAAAAGTAACAAAATAAGGTTAGGTTAGGTTAGGGTAGGTTATGTTAGGATAAGTTAGGCGAGGTTAGATTAAGTTAGGTGAGGTTAGGTTAGGTTAGGTGTTTTTTGGCAAAAATGTCTCAAAATTGAGGCTCGCGGGCAGATTTTTCCAAATTTGGCCAAAGAAAATTGAAAATATACTTTTTAGCTGTATTTTGGGCTGCTGAGTCCAAATCTGCCCTCCAAATTGCCCTAGGACGTGAATTTGAGGTACTAAAAGCTGTTTTATCAATATAAATGTAAGAAATTGGTCAATATTTGGATGAATTGTGAACATACGTCAAAAATAATGCTAGATTCGGATTCAGCATCGAAAAATGCACTTAAATGATAGTTAGTTTGTTGAAAAAGTAACAAAATAAGGTTAGGTTAGGTTAGGGTAGGTTATGTTAGGATAAGTTAGGCGAGGTTAGATTAAGTTAGGTGAGGTTAGGTTAGGTTAGGTGTTTTTTGGCAAAAATGTCACAAAATTGAGGCTAGCGGGCAGATTTTTCCAAATTTGGCCACAGAAAATTGAAAATATACTTTTTAGATGTATTTTGGGCTGCTGAGTGCAAATCCGGCCTCCTAATTGCCCTAGGACGTGAATTTGTGGTACTAAAACCTGTTTTATCATTATAAATGTAATAAAATGGGCAATATGTGGAGGAATTGTGGACATATGTCAAAAGTAATGCTAGATTCGGATTCAGCATCGAAAAATACACCTAAAAGGATGCCTAGTTTGTTGAAAAACGTAAAAATAAGGATTTGTGGCAATTTTGTGCCAAAAATTGAGGCTCGCGGGCAGATTTTTCCAAATTTGGCCACAGAAAATTGAAAATATACTTTTTAGATGTATTTTGGGCTGCTGAGTGCAAATCCGGGCTCCAAATTGCCCTAGGACGTGAATTTGTGGTACTAAAACCTGTTTTATCATTATAAATGTAATAAAATGGGCAATATGTGGAGGAATTGTGGACATACGTCAAAAATAATGCTAGATTCGGATTCAGCATCGAAAAATACACCTAAATGATGCCTAGTTTGTTGAAAAACGTAAAAATAAGGATTTGTGGCAATTTTGTGCCAAAAATTGAGGCTCGCGGGCAGATTTTTCCAGATTTGGCCACAGAAAATTGAAAATATACTTTTTAGCTGTAATTTGGGCTGCTGAGTCCAAATCTGCCCACCAAATTGCCCTAGGACGTGAATTTGAGGTACTAAAAACTGTTTTATCATTATAAATGTAATAAATTGGTCAATATTTGGATGAATTGTGGACATACGTCAAAAATAATGCTAGATTCCGATTCAGCATCGAAAAATACACCTAAACACCTAGCTAGTTAGTTGAAAAAGTAACAAAATAAGGTTAGGTTAGGTTAGGTTAGGTTAGGTTATGTTAGGATAAGTTAGGCGAGGTTAGATTAAGTTAGGTGAGGTTAGGTTAGGTTAGGTGTTTTTTGGCAAAAATTTCTCAAAATTGAGGCTCGCGGGCAGATTTTTCCAAATTTAGCCACAGAAAAATGAAAATATACTTTTTAGATGTATTTTGGGCTGCTGAGTGCAAATCCGGCCTCCAAATTGCCCTAGGACGTGAATTTGATTTACTAAAACCTGTTTATCATTATAAATGTAATACAATTGACAATATTTGGAGGAATTGTGGACATACGTCAAAAATAATGCTAGATTCGGATTCAGCATCGAAATATACACCTAAATGATGCCTAGTTTGTTGAACAACGTAAAAATAAGGATTTGTGGCAATTTTGTGCCAAAAATTGAGGCTCGAGGGCAGATTTTTCCAAATTTGGCCACAGAAAATTGAAAATATACTTTTTAGATGTATTTTGGGCTGCTGAGTGCAAATCCGGCCTCCAAATTGCCCTAGGACGTGAATTTGTGGTACTAAAACCTGTTTTATCATTATAAATGTAATAAAATGGGCAATATGTGGAGGAATTGTGGACATACGTCAAAAATAATGCTAGATTCGGATTCAGCATCGAAAAATACAACTAAATGATAGCTAGTTTGTTGAAAAAGTAACAAAATAAGGTTAGGTTAGGTTAGGTTAGGGTAGGTTATGTTAAGGCGAGGTTAGATTAAGTTAGGTGAGGTTAGGTTAGGTTAGGTGTTTTTTGGCAAAAATGTCACAAAATTAAGGCTCGCGGGCAGATTTTTCCAAATTTGGCAACAGAAAATTGAAAATATACTTTTTAGCTGTATTTTGGGCTGCTGAGTCCATATCTGCCCTCCAAATTGCCCTAGGACGTGAATTTGAGGTACTAAAAGCTGTTTTATCAATATAAATGTAAGAAATTGGTCAATATTTGGATGTTGTATTGTTGTATTGTATCTAAAATCCTTGAAAGAGCGGTATACACCCAAATTGAACACTACCTCAAACAAAATGATCTATTCTATAAGTTTCAATCAGGTTTCAGATGCATGTACTCGACAGACTCCTGTCTCATCCACTTAACGGATCACATTCGTAAAGAAATGTCTAAAGGTAACTACACCGGTATGGTTCTTCTTGATCTACAAAAAGCGTTTGACACAGTAGACCATGATATCCTATATAATAAACTACAAGCAATGGGCATAGGGTCTGTGAACTGGTTTAAATCTTATCTTAGTGGTAGAACCTAAAGAGTCAAAATTGATGATAATATATCTGATCCTATGCCAATTAACTATGGGGTCCCGCAGGGAAGCATCCTTGGTCCCTTACTCTTTCTCTGTTATGTGAACGACATGGAACTGAGCGTCTCATGTAAATTATTACTGTATGCAGACGACAGCGTGCTTCTGGTTTCAGGAAAAGACCCAATAAGTATTGCCGCTTCACTTTCCAAAGAACTAGAATCATGTAGTGAATGGCTAGTGGACAATAGACTATCTCTTCACCTGGGCAAGACGGAAGCCATCTTATGTGGAACAAAACGCAAACTGAAAGACATTGTGGGCTTCTCGGTTGTAATGATATTCCTATAACAACAGTGTCACAAGTTAAATATCTCGGACTAAAACTGGACGCGAGTTTGTCAGGTGAAACAATTTTGGAATCTATCCTGAGTAAGTGTAGAGCATGTATAAAATACCTGTATAGACAGGTGGGATGCTTGCCCGCGGCGACCAAAAAGACCCTCTGCCAAGCGCTTGTTCAATGTCATTTTGACTATTCTGTGTCATCCTGGTACTCTGCATCATCTAAATCAGCACAGCACAAACTTCAGGTCACTCAAAATAAAATGGTTAGGTTCATGCTGAACCTAGGACCCAGATCACATGTTGGCCAGGAACAACTTCAGTCACTAGGTATGCTCAATGTCTCTGACAGGGCCAAACAAATCAGGCTCACTAATGCCTTCAAAATTTTCTATGACAGAGCTCCAGAGTATCTAAAGAATGATTTTGTTAAAGCAAATGAGAGGAGTGGACATAATACAAGAAACAGGATGTTTAATTTTTAGGTCCCGAGAATCCAAGGACAGGGTAAGCAAACATTCTTCTTCACCGCCATCAAAGACTGGAACGACCTACTCCAGTCAGTCCGAGAAAAGAGAACACTGTATTCCTTCAGACGTAGCCTGAAGGAACACCTGAACCGGACAGCTGCGAGAAGGGAGCACCAAGCTTATGTCTACTACTAAATGCGACATAAGAGATAGACAAACCAAACTGAAATGATTACTGATTACGGATTACTGATATTTACTATAGGATGTAAGGTGTCTTACAATAACCCCCTAGAAATACTTTCTCTAAAGTATCTATTTCTTTATCCTCCCCTTTTTCCCCAGCTAACCTAATCCCACAAGGACCCCAATGGAAATACGCCTAACGGCCTTATTGGGCTATCCTTAGTTGGAATTATGCAAGGCTGGTACATGTCATATTTGTAACATACTATGTGGTACCAACTCTGTAAATTGCTAACTGAATAAATATTATTATTATTATTATTATATTCAATCAGTTCTTCAAACAAAATGGCCTAAACAATGCTATATCATCTTAATTTACTGTATTCCTTCTCATATTCAATCAGTTCTTCAAACAAAATGGCCTAAACAATGCTATATCATCTTAATTTACTGTATTCCTTCTCATATTCAATCAGTTCTTCAAACAAAATGGCCTAAACAATGCTATATCATCTTAATTTACTGTATTCCTTCTCATATTCAATCAGTTCTTCAAACAAAATGGCCTAAACAATGCTATATCATCTTAATTTACTGTATTCCTTCTCATATTCAATCAGTTCTTCAAACAAAATGGCCTAAACAATGCTATATCATCTTAATTTACTGTATTCCTTCTCATATTCAATCAGTTCTTCAAACAAAATGGCCTAAACAATGCTATATCATCTTAATTTACTGTATTCCTTCTCATATTCAATCAGTTCTTCAAACAAAATGGCCTAAACAATGCTATATCATCTTAATTTACTGTATTCCTTCTCATATTCAATCAGTTCTTCAAACAAAATGGCCTAAACAATGCTATATCATCTTAATTTACTGTATTCCTTCTCATATTCAATCAGTTCTTCAAACAAAATGGCCTAAACAATGCTATATCATCTTAATTTACTGTATTCCTTCTCATATTCAATCAGTTCTTCAAACAAAATGGCCTAAACAATGCTATATCATCTTAATTTACTGTATTCCTTCTCATATTCAATCAGTTCTTCAAACAAAATGGCCTAAACAATGCTATATCATCTTAATTTACTGTATTCCTTCTCATATTCAATCAGTTCTTCAAACAAAATGGCCTAAACAATGCTATATCATCTTAATTTACTGTATTCCTTCTCATATTCAATCAGTTCTTCAAACAAAATGGCCTAAACAATGCTATATCATCTTAATTTACTGTATTCCTTCTCATATTCAATCAGTTCTTCAAACAAAATGGCCTAAACAATGCTATATCATCTTAATTTACTGTATTCCTTCTCATATTCAATCAGTTCTTCAAACAAAATGGCCTAAACAATGCTATATCATCTTAATTTACTGTACTGTATTCCTTCAATCAGTTCTTCAAACAAAATGGCCTAAACAATGCTATATCATCTTAATTTACTGTATTCCTTCTCATATTCAATCAGTTCTTCAAACAAAATGGCCTAAACAATGCTATATCATCTTAATTTACTGTATTCCTTCTCATATTCAATCAGTTCTTCAAACAAAATGGCCTAAACAATGCTATATCATCTTAATTTACTGTATTCCTTCTCATATTCAATCAGTTCTTCAAACAAAATGGCCTAAACAATGCTATATCATCTTATGCTATATCATCTTAATTTACTGTATTCCTTCTCATATTCAATCAGTTCTTCAAACAAAATGGCCTAAACAATGCTATATCATCTTAATTTACTGTATTCCTTCTCATATTCAATCAGTTCTTCAAACAAAATGGCCTAAACAATGCTATCATCTTAATTTACTGTATTCCTTCTCATATTCAATCAGTTCTTCAACAAAATGGCCTAAACAATGCTATATCATCTTAATTTACTGTATTCCTTCTCATATTCAATCAGTTCTTCAAACAAATGGCCTAAACAATGCTATATCATCTTTACTGTATTCCTTCTCATATTCAATCAGTTCTTCAAACAAAATGGCCTAAACAATGCTATATCATCTTAATTTACTGTATTCCTTCTCATATTCAATCAGTTCTTCAAACAAAATGGCCTAAACAATGCTATATCATCTTAATTTACTGTATTCCTTCTCATATTCAATCAGTTCTTCAAACAAAATGGCCTAAACAATGCTATATCATCTTAATTTACTGTATTCCTTCTCAAATTCAATCAGTTCTTCAAACAAAATGGCCTAAACAATGCTATATCATCTTAATTTACTGTATTCCTTCTCATATTCAATCAGTTCTTCAAACAAAATGGCCTAAACAATGCTATATCATCTTAATTTACTGTATTCCTTCTCATATTCAATCAGTTCTTCAAACAAAATGGCCTAAACAATGCTATATCATCTTAATTTACTGTATTCCTTCTCATATTCAATCAGTTCTTCAAACAAAATGGCCTAAACAATGCTATATCATCTTAATTTACTGTATTCCTTCTCATATTCAATCAGTTCTTCAAACAAAATGGCCTAAACAATGCTATATCATCTTAATTTACTGTATTCCTTCTCATATTCAATCAGTTCTTCAAACAAAATGGCCTAAACAATGCTATATCATCTTAATTTACTGTATTCCTTCTCATATTCAATCAGTTCTTCAAACAAAATGGCCTAAACAATGCTATATCATCTTAATTTACTGTATCCTTCTCATATTCAATCAGTTCTTCAAACAAAATGGCCTAAACAATGCTATATCATCTTAATTTACTTCTCATATTCAATCAGTTCTTTAAACAAAATGGCCTAAACAATGCTATATCATCTTAATTTACTGTATTCCTTCTCATATTCAATCAGTTCTTCAAACAAAATGGCCTAAACAATGCTATATCATCTTAATTTACTGTATTCCTTCTCATATTCAATCAGTTCTTCAAACAAAATGGCCTAAACAATGCTATATCATCTTAATTTACTGTATTCCTTCTCATATTCAATCAGTTCTTCAAACAAAATGGCCTAAACAATGCTATATCATCTTAATTTACTGTATTCCTTCTCATATTCAATCAGTTCTTCAAACAAAATGGCCTAAACAATGCTATATCATCTTAATTTACTGTATTCCTTCTCATATTCAATCAGTTCTTCAAACAAAATGGCCTAAACAATGCTATATCATCTTAATTTACTGTATTCCTTCTCATATTCAATCAGTTCTTCAAACAAAATGGCCTAAACAATGCTATATCATCTTAATTTACTGTATTCCTCTCATATTCAATCAGTTCTTCAAACAAAATGGCCTAAACAATGCTATATCATCTTAATTTACTGTATTCCTTCTCATATTCAATCAGTTCTTCAAACAAAATGGCCTAAACAATGCTATATCATTTAATTTACTGTATTCCTTCTCATATTCAATCAGTTCTTCAAACAAAATGGCCTAAACAATGCTATATCATCTTAATTTACTGTATTCCTTCTCATATTCAATCAGTTCTTCAAACAAAATGGCCTAAACAATGCTATATCATCTTAATTTACTGTATTCCTTCTCATATCAGTTCTTCAAACAAAATGGCCTAAACAATGCTATATCATCTTAATTTACTTCTCATATTCAATCAGTTCTTCAAACAAAATGGCCTAAACAATGCTATATCATCTTAATTTACTGTATTCCTTCTCATATTCAATCAGTTCTTCAAACAAAATGGCCTAAACAATGCTATATCATCTTAATTTACTGTATTCCTTCTCATATTCAATCAGTTCTTCAAACAAAATGGCCTAAACAATGCTATATCATCTTAATTTACTGTATTCCTTCTCATATTCAATCAGTTCTTCAAACAAAATGGCCTAAACAATGCTATATCATCTTAATTTACTGTATTCCTTCTCATATTCAATCAGTTCTTCAAACAAAATGGCCTAAACAATGCTATATCATCTTAATTTACTGTATTCCTTCTCATATTCAATCAGTTCTTCAAACAAAATGGCCTAAACAATGCTATATCATCTTAATTTACTGTATTCCTTCTCATATTCAATCAGTTCTTCAAACAAAATGGCCTAAACAATGCTATATCATCTTAATTTACTGTATTCCTTCTCATATTCAATCAGTTCTTCAAACAAAATGGCCTAAACAATGCTATATCATCTTAATTTACTGTATTCCTTCTCATATTCAATCAGTTCTTCAAACAAAATGGCCTAAACAATGCTATATCATCTTAATTTACTGTATTCCTTCTCATATTCAATCAGTTCTTCAAACAAAATGGCCTAAACAATGCTATATCATCTTAATTTACTGTATTCCTTCTCATATTCAATCAGTTCTTCAAACAAAATGGCCTAAACAATGCTATATCATCTTAATTTACTGTATTCCTTCTCATATTCAATCAGTTCTTCAAACAAAATGGCCTAAACAATGCTATATCATCTTAATTTACTGTATTCCTTCTCATATTCAATCAGTTCTTCAAACAAAATGGCCTAAACAATGCTATATCATCTTAATTTACTGTATTCCTTCTCATATTCAATCAGTTCTTCAAACAAAATGGCCTAAACAATGCTATATCATCTTAATTTACTGTATTCCTTCTCATATTCAATCAGTTCTTCAAACAAAATGGCCTAAACAATGCTATATCATCTTAATTTACTGTATTCCTTCTCATATTCAATCAGTTCTTCAAACAAAATGGCCTAAACAATGCTATATCATCTTAATTTACTGTATTCCTTCTCATATTCAATCAGTTCTTCAAACAAAATGGCCTAAACAATGCTATATCATCTTAATTTACTGTATTCCTTCTCATATTCAATCAGTTCTTCAAACAAAATGGCCTAAACAATGCTATATCATCTTAATTTACTGTATTCTTCTCATATTCAATCAGTTCTTCAAACAAAATGGCCTAAACAATGCTATATCATCTTAATTTACTGTATTCCTTCTCATATTCAATCAGTTCTTCAAACAAAATGGCCTAAACAATGCTATATCATCTTAATTTACTGTATTCCTTCTCATATTCAATCAGTTCTTCAAACAAAATGGCCTAAACAATGCTATATCATCTTAATTTACTGTATTCCTTCTCATATTCAATCAGTTCTTCAAACAAAATGGCCTAAACAATGCTATATCATCTTAATTTACTGTATTCCTTCTCATATTCAATCAGTTCTTCAAACAAAATGGCCTAAACAATGCTATATCATCTTAATTTACTGTATTCCTTCTCATATTCAATCAGTTCTTCAAACAAAATGGCCTAAACAATGCTATATCATCTTATTTTACTGTATTCCTTCTCATATTCAATCAAACAAAATGGCCTAAACAATGCTATATCATCTTAATTTACTGTATTCCTTCTCATATTCAATCAGTTCTTCAAACAAAATGGCCTAAACAATGCTATATCATCTTAATTTACTGTATTCCTTCTCATATTCAATCAGTTCTTCAAACAAAATGGCCTAAACAATGCTATATCATCTTAATTTACTGTATTCCTTCTCATATTCAATCAGTTCTTCAAACAAAATGGCCTAAACAATGCTATATCATCTTAATTTACTGTATTCCTTCTCATATTCAATCAGTTCTTCAAACAAAATGGCCTAAACAATGCTATCATCTTAATTTACTGTATTCCTTCTCATATTCAATCAGTTCTTCAAACAAAATGGCCTAAACAATGCTATATCATCTTAATTTACTGTATTCCTTCTCATATTCAATCAGTTCTTCAAACAAAATGGCCTAAACAATGCTATATCATCTTAATTTACTGTATTCCTTCTCATATTCAATCAGTTCTTCAAACAAAATGGCCTAAACAATGCTATATCATCTTAATTTACTGTATTCCTTCTCATATTCAATCAGTTCTTCAAACAAAATGGCCTAAACAATGCTATATCATCTTAATTTACTGTATTCCTTCTCATATTCAATCAGTTCTTCAAACAAAATGGCCTAAACTAATTTACTGTTTTCCTTCTCATATTCAATCAGTTCTTCAAACAAAATGGCCTAAACAATGCTATATCATCTTAATTTACTGTATTCCTTCTCACATTCAATCAGTTCTTCAAAAGAAAATGGCCTAAACAATGCTATATCATCTTAATTTACTGTATTCCTTCTCATATTCAATCAGTTCTTCAAACAAAATGGCCTAAACAATGCTATATCATCTTAATTTACTGTATTCCTTCTCATATTCAATCAGTTCTTCAAACAAAATGGCCTAAACAATGCTATATCATCTTAATTTACTGTATTCCTTCTCATATTCAATCAGTTCAAACAAAATGGCCTAAACAATGCTATATCATCTTAATTTACTGTATTCCTTCTCATATTCAATCAGTTCTTCAAACAAAATGGCCTAAACAATGCTATATCATCTTAATTTACTGTATTCCTTCTCATATTCAATCAGTTCTTCAAACAAAATGGCCTAAACAATGCTATATCATCTTAATTTACTGTATTCCTTCTCATATTCAATCAGTTCTTCAAACAAAATGGCCTAAACAATGCTATATAATCTTAATTTTCTGTATTCCTTCTCATATTCAATCAGTTCTTCAAACAAAATGGCCTAAACAATGCTATATCATCTTAATTTACTGTATTCCTTCTCATATTCAATCAGTTCTTCAAACAAAATGGCCTAAACAATGCTATATCATCTTAATTTACTGTATTCCTTCTCATATTCAATCAGTTCTTCAAACAAAATGGCCTAAACAATGCTATATCATCTTAATTTACTGTATTCCTTCTCATATTCAATCAGTTCTTCAAACAAAATGGCCTAAACAATGCTATATCATCTTAATTTACTGTATTCCTTCTCATATTCAATCAGTTCTTCAAACAAAATGGCCTAAACAATGCTATATCATCTTAATTTACTGTATTCCTTCTCATATTCAATCAGTTCTTCAAACAAAATGGCCTAAACAAAATGGCCTAAACAATGCTATATCATCTTAATTTACTGTATTCCTTCTCATATTCAATCAGTTCTTCAAACAAAATGGCCTAAACAATGCTATATCATCTTAATTTACTGTATTCCTTCTCATATTCAATCAGTTCTTCAAACAAAATGGCCTAAACAATGCTATATCATCTTAATTTACTGTATTCCTTCTCATATTCAATCAGTTCTTCAAACAAAATGGCCTAAACAATGCTATATCATCTTAATTTACTGTATTCCTTCTCATATTCAATCAGTTCTTCAAACAAAATGGCCTAAACAATGCTATCTATTGCCTGACGCCGTGATCCCCGAAGAGGTGGCCACGAACGAACCGCCCCCATGCACCTCTGTCCCCAGTCAGTCGACGCCCCTTCCCCCAACCAGCACCGCCTACGTTCATGTAGTTCCTCACTCCATCCTTCCACCTCATATTCGGTCTACCTCTCCCTCTCTGTCCCTCCACCTCGCTCTCGTACACCCTCTTAGTCATTCTCTCGCTTTCTATATGTTCCATATGGCCGAACCATCTCAAGTTGTTCCTATTCACACTTTCCAGCACATCTACCTCCACACCACACCTCCTTCTTACTTCCTCATTAGTCTGTCTATCCCTCCATGTAACTCCGCACGCACTCCTTAAGTAATTCATTTCCACTGCTCTCACTCTAGGTCTGAGTCTCTCAACCAACGTCCATGCTTCGCTTCCGTAAGTCAGTGTCACGATTACCACACTGTCATGCAAGGACTTCTTCACTTCCATACTGACCACCCTATTTCTTGTTACTGCTTTTAGCGTTCCTACAACCCTCTTTCCCTGTTATACCCTCTCCCGCACCTCTTCATCCATAGTCCCATCTTTACTCAACACACTGCCCAGGCTCGCTTGGTGTAGTGACTAGCGTCTCGGACTTCCACCCAGTAGGCCCGGGTTCGCGCCCACGCTCGGCGCATTAAAGATTTTTCACAAGCACTGAGTCGTTACCATCCCTCATGAGCAAAGGGATGGGATAGTAGTACAGGACCCCAATGGAATTACGCCTAATCGGCCTTATTGAGCTATCCTTAGCTAGCTTAGCATGCGCTAGCTTTAAGAACTATTATTATTATTATTATTATTATTTGACGATCTCCATAGCCTGACCGTTCAGCTTCACCTCACACTCTGTGACTTCACCCCTTTCGAAGACCATAACCTTGCTCTTCCCCCTTATTTGCCTTCAAATTCCGTTTTTCGCACACTGTTCTAAACTCATTTACCAGACCCTGCAACTCCCATTCATTATCACTCATCAGAACTGTATCATCCGCAAACAGCAGTATAGGTAGCTTCCACTTAATTCCCTCCCTTTTCAGCGATACACCAACATCCACTGCTCTTGACTCCATCCATATATACAGTAAACAACCACGGGGACACCACACACCCCTGTTTCAAACCAACATTCAGGTCAAAGAACTCGCTCTGCTCACTCTCCACACGTACTGCCGCCTTTGCACCCTCATACATGCTCTTCACTGCTTTCAGCAACTTGCCCTCTACTCTGTATATTCTAAGTACTTTCCACAAACCTTCTCTATCCACTCTGTCATAGGCCTTCTCCCAGTCCATAAAGGCAACATACACCTTTTGTTTCTTCTTCAGATACTTCTCCACAACACAATTCAGGGTAAAAATCTGATCTACACATCCTCTTCCCTTCCTAACAATGCTATATCATCTTAATTTACTGTATTCCTTCTCATATTCAATCAGTTCTTCAAACAAAATGGCCTAAACAATGCTATATCATCTTAATTTACTGTATTCCTTCTCATATTCAATCAGTTCTTCAAACAAAATGACCTAAACAATGCTATATCATCTTAATTTACTGCATTCCTTCTCATATTCAATCAGTTCTTCAAACAAAATGGCCTAAACAATGCTATATCATCTTAATTTACTGTATTCCTTCTCATATTCAATCAGTTCTTCAAACAAAATGGCCTAAACAATGCTATATCATCTTAATTTACTGTATTCCTTCTCATATTCAATCAGTTCTTCAAACAAAATGGCCTAAACAATGCTATATCATCTTAATTTACTGTATTCCTTCTCATCTCCATAGCAAACACACTTGCACAGAACCTACCTCAACCTCTCAATAAATACACGACAACAACGGCCACCTTTCGAAATTTCTACAGAGATAAAGACATACACCCGAACACATTTGGATTGCAAAATGATACACCAAAATACACTTTTGACGAGCTGTCTAACCTAAATGTACATAAAAGCACAGGACCAGACAAAATTCCTGCCAAATTTCTACGAGATGGAGCCATTGGTATAGCAGGCCCCCTAACCCACATCATCAACTTGTCAATTAACACCAACACTGTACCTGCTGAACTGAAGGAAGCTATTGTAACCCCTTTATTCAAGAAAGGAAATAAACTAGAAGTTGGTAACTACAGACCAGTTAGCATATTATGTATTGTATCTAAAATCCTTGAAAGAGCGGTATACACCCAAATTGAACACTACCTCAAACAAAATTATCTATTCTATAAGTTTCAATCAGGTTTCAGATGCATGTACTCGACAGACTCCTGTCTCATCCACTTAACGGATCACATTCGTAAATAAATGTCTAAAGGTAACTACACCGGTATGGTTCTTCTTGATCTACAAAAAGCGTTTGACACAGTAGACCATGATATCCTATGTAATAAACTACAAGCAATGGGCATAGGGTCTGTGAACTGGTTTAAATCTTATCTTAGTGGTAGAACCCAAAGAGTCAAAATTGATGATAATATCTGATCCTATGCCAATTAACTATGGGGTCCCGCAGGGAAGCATCCTTGGTCCCTTACTCTTTCTCCGTTATGTGAACGACATGGAACTGAGCGTCTCATGTAAATTATTACTGTATGCAGACAACAGCGTGCTTCTGGTTTCAGGAAAAGACCCAATAAGTATTGCCGCTTCACTTTCCAAAGAACTATCATGTAGTGAATGGCTAGTGGACAATAGACTATCTCTTCACCTGGGCAAGACGGAAGCCATCTTATGTGGAACAAAACGCAAACTGAAAGACATTGTGGGCTTCTCGGTCAACTGTAATGATATTCCTATAACAACAGTGTCACAAGTTAAATATCTCGGACTAAAACTGGACGCGAGTTTGTCAGATGAAACAATTTTGGAATCTATCCTGAGTAAGTGTAGAGCATGTATAAAATACCTGTATAGACAGGTGGGATGCTTGCCCGCGGCGACCAAAAAGACCCTCTGCCAAACCCTTGTTCAATGTCATTTTGACTATTCTGTGTCATCCTGGTACTCTGTATCATCTAAATCAGCACAGCACAAACTTCAGGTCACTCAAAATAAAATGGTTAGGTTCATGCTGAACCTAGGACCCAGATCACATGTTGGCCAGGAACAACTTCAGTCACTAGGTATGCTCAATGTCTCTGACAGGGCCAAACAAATCAGGCTCACTAATGCCTTCAAAATTTTCTATGACAGAGCTCCAGAGTATCTAAAGAATGATTTTGTTAAAGCAAATGAGAGGAGTGGACATAATACAAGAAACAGGATGTTTAATTTTAAGGTCCCGAGAATCCAAGGACAGGGTAAGCAAACATTCTTCTTCACCGCCATCAAAGACTGGAACGACCTACCCCAGTCAGTCCGTGAAAAGAGAACACTGTATTCCTTCAGACGTAGCCTGAAGGAACACCTGAACCGGACAGCTGCGAGAAGGGAGCACCAAGCTTATGTCTACTACTAAATGCGACATAAGAGATAGACAAACCAAACTGAAATGATTACTGATTACGGATTACTGATATTTACTATAGGATGTAAGGTATCTTACAATAACCCCCTAGAAATACTTTCTCTAAAGTATCTATTTCTTTATCCTCCCCTTTTTTCCCCAGCTAACCTAATCCCACAAGGACCCCAATGGAAATACGCCTAACGGCCTTATTGGGCTATCCTTAGTTGGAATTATGCAAGGCTGGTACATGTCATATTTGTAACATACTATGTGGTACCAACTCTTTAAATTGCTAACTGAATAAATATTATTATTATAATTATTATTATTATTATATTCAATCAGTTCTTCAAACAAAATGGCCTAAACAATGCTATATCATCTTAATTTACTGTATTCCTTCTCATATTCAATCAGTTCTTCAAACAAAATGGCCTAAACAATGCTATATCATCTTAATTTACTGTATTCCTTCTCATATTCAATCAGTTCTTCAAACAAAATGGCCTAAACAATGCTATATCATCTTAATTTACTGTATTCCTTCTCATATTCAATCAGTTCTTCAAACAAAATGGCCTAAACAATGCTATATCATCTTAATTTACTGTATTCCTTCTCTCAATATTCAACAGTTCTAAACAAAATGGCTATAAATCTTAATTTACTGTATTCCTTCTCATATTCAATCAGTTCTTCAAACAAAATGGCCTAAACAACTCTTCAATTCTTATTCCTTCTCATATTCAAAATCATCTTCATACAAAATGGCCTAAACAATGCTATATCATCTTAATTTACTGTATTCCTTCTCATATTCAATCAGTTCTTCAAACAAAATGGCCTAAACAATGCTATATCATCTTAATTTACTGTATTCCTTCTCATCATTCTTCAGTTCTTTCAAACAATGGCCTAAACAATTTACTGTATTCCTTCTCATATTCAATCAGTTCTTCAAACAAAATGGCCTAAACAATGCTATATCATCTTAATTTACTGTATTCCTTCTCATATTCAATCAGTCTTCAAACAAAATGGCCTAAACAATGCTATATCATCTTAATTTACTGTATTCCTTCTCATATTCAATCAGTTCTTCAAACAAAATGGCCTAAACAATGCTTATCATCTTAATTTACTGTATCCTCTCATATCAATTCATCAGTTGTTCAAACAAAATGCCCTACACAATGCATTACCATCTTCATTTACTGTATTCCTATTCATATGTTCTTCAAACAAAAAAACAATGCTATATCATCTTATTTCATTAATATTCAATCAGTTTCCTTCAAACCAATGGCCTAAACAAAATGCTATATCATCTTATTTACTGTATTCCTTCTCATATTCAATCAGTTCTTCAAACAAAATGGCCTAAACAATGCTATATCATCTTAATTTACTGTATTCCTTCTTATATTCAATCATTTCTTCAAACAAAATGGCCTTAAAACTGTTATATATTCTCATATTCAATCAGTTCTTCAAACAAAATGGCCTAAACAATGCTAATCATAATTTACTTATTCCTGTATTCCTTCTCATATCAGTTCTTCAAACAAATAACAATGCTATATCATCTTAATTTACTGTATTCCTTCTCATATTCAATCAGTTCAACAAACAAAATGGCCTAAACAATGCTATATCATCTTAATTTACTGTATTCCTTCTCATATTCAATCAGTTCTTCAAACAAAATGGCCTAAACAATGCTATATCATCTTAATTTACTGTATTCCTTCTCATATTCAATCAGTTCTTCAAACAAAATGGCCTAAACAATGCTATATCATCTTAATTTACTGTATTCCTTCTCATATTCAATCAGTTCTTCAAACAAAATGGCCTAAACAATGCTATATCATCTTAATTTACTGTATTCCTTCTCATATTCAATCAGTTCTTCAAACAAAATGGCCTAAACAATGCTATATCATCTTAATTTACTGTATTCCTTCTCATATTCAATCAGTTCTTCAAACAAAATGGCCTAAACAATGCTATATCATCTTAATTTACTGTATTCCTTCTCATATTCAATCAGTTCTTCAAACAAAATGGCCTAAACAATGCTATATCATCTTAATTTACTGTATTCCTTCTCATATTCAATCAGTTCTTCAAACAAAATGGCCTAAACAATGCTATATCATCTTAATTTACTGTATTCCTTCTCATATTCAATCAGTTCTTCAAACAAAATGGCCTAAACAATGCTATATCATCTTAATTTACTGTATTCCTTCTCATCTCCATAGCAAACACACTTGCACAGAACCTACCTCAACCTCTCAATAAATACACGACAACAACGGCCACCTTTCGAAATTTCTACAGAGATAAAGACATACACCCGAACACATTTGGATTGCAAAATGATACACCAAAATACACTTTTGACGAGCTGTCTAACCTAAATGTACATAAAAGCACAGGACCAGACAAAATTCCTGCCAAATTTCTACGAGATGGAGCCATTGGTATAGCAGGCCCCCTAACCCACATCATCAACTTGTCAATTAACACCAACACTGTACCTGCTGAACTGAAGGAAGCTATTGTAACCCCTTTATTCAAGAAAGGAAATAAACTAGAAGTTGGTAACTACAGACCAGTTAGCATATTATGTATTGTATCTAAAATCCTTGAAAGAGCGGTATACACCCAAATTGAACACTACCTCAAACAAAATTATCTATTCTATAAGTTTCAATCAGGTTTCAGATGCATGTACTCGACAGACTCCTGTCTCATCCACTTAACGGATCACATTCGTAAATAAATGTCTAAAGGTAACTACACCGGTATGGTTCTTCTTGATCTACAAAAAGCGTTTGACACAGTAGACCATGATATCCTATGTAATAAACTACAAGCAATGGGCATAGGGTCTGTGAACTGGTTTAAATCTTATCTTAGTGGTAGAACCCAAAGAGTCAAAATTGATGATAATATCTGATCCTATGCCAATTAACTATGGGGTCCCGCAGGGAAGCATCCTTGGTCCCTTACTCTTTCTCCGTTATGTGAACGACATGGAACTGAGCGTCTCATGTAAATTATTACTGTATGCAGACAACAGCGTGCTTCTGGTTTCAGGAAAAGACCCAATAAGTATTGCCGCTTCACTTTCCAAAGAACTATCATGTAGTGAATGGCTAGTGGACAATAGACTATCTCTTCACCTGGGCAAGACGGAAGCCATCTTATGTGGAACAAAACGCAAACTGAAAGACATTGTGGGCTTCTCGGTCAACTGTAATGATATTCCTATAACAACAGTGTCACAAGTTAAATATCTCGGACTAAAACTGGACGCGAGTTTGTCAGATGAAACAATTTTGGAATCTATCCTGAGTAAGTGTAGAGCATGTATAAAATACCTGTATAGACAGGTGGGATGCTTGCCCGCGGCGACCAAAAAGACCCTCTGCCAAACCCTTGTTCAATGTCATTTTGACTATTCTGTGTCATCCTGGTACTCTGTATCATCTAAATCAGCACAGCACAAACTTCAGGTCACTCAAAATAAAATGGTTAGGTTCATGCTGAACCTAGGACCCAGATCACATGTTGGCCAGGAACAACTTCAGTCACTAGGTATGCTCAATGTCTCTGACAGGGCCAAACAAATCAGGCTCACTAATGCCTTCAAAATTTTCTATGACAGAGCTCCAGAGTATCTAAAGAATGATTTTGTTAAAGCAAATGAGAGGAGTGGACATAATACAAGAAACAGGATGTTTAATTTTAAGGTCCCGAGAATCCAAGGACAGGGTAAGCAAACATTCTTCTTCACCGCCATCAAAGACTGGAACGACCTACCCCAGTCAGTCCGTGAAAAGAGAACACTGTATTCCTTCAGACGTAGCCTGAAGGAACACCTGAACCGGACAGCTGCGAGAAGGGAGCACCAAGCTTATGTCTACTACTAAATGCGACATAAGAGATAGACAAACCAAACTGAAATGATTACTGATTACGGATTACTGATATTTACTATAGGATGTAAGGTATCTTACAATAACCCCCTAGAAATACTTTCTCTAAAGTATCTATTTCTTTATCCTCCCCTTTTTCCCCAGCTAACCTAATCCCACAAGGACCCCAATGGAAATACGCCTAACGGCCTTATTGGGCTATCCTTAGTTGGAATTATGCAAGGCTGGTACATGTCATATTTGTAACATACTATGTGGAACCAACTCTTTAAATTGCTAACTGAATAAATATTATTATTATAATTATTATTATTATTATATTCAATCAGTTCTTCAAACAAAATGGCCTAAACAATGCTATATCATCTTAATTTACTGTATTCCTTCTCATATTCAATCAGTTCTTCAAACAAAATGGCCTAAACAATGCTATATCATCTTAATTTACTGTATTCCTTCTCATATTCAATCAGTTCTTCAAACAAAATGGCCTAAACAATGCTATATCATCTTAATTTACTGTATTCCTTCTCATATTCAATCAGTTCTTCAAACAAAATGGCCTAAACAATGCTATATCATCTTAATTTACTGTATTCCTTCTCATATTCAATCAGTTCTTCAAACAAAATGGCCTAAACAATGCTATATCATCTTAATTTACTGTATTCCTTCTCATATTCAATCAGTTCTTCAAACAAAATGGCCTAAACAATGCTATATCATCTTAATTTACTGTATTCCTTCTCATATTCAATCAGTTCTTCAAACAAAATGGCCTAAACAATGCTATATCATCTTAATTTACTGTATTCCTTCTCATATTCAATCAGTTCTTCAAACAAAATGGCCTAAACAATGCTATATCATCTTAATTTACTGTATTCCTTCTCATATTCAATCAGTTCTTCAAACAAAATGGCCTAAACAATGCTATATCATCTTAATTTACTGTATTCCTTCTCATATTCAATCAGTTCTTCAAACAAAATGGCCTAAACAATGCTATATCATCTTAATTTACTGTATTCCTTCTCATATTCAATCAGTTCTTCAAACAAAATGGCCTAAACAATGCTATATCATCTTAATTTACTGTATTCCTTCTCATATTCAATCAGTTCTTCAAACAAAATGGCCTAAACAATGCTATATCATCTTAATTTACTGTATTCCTTCTCATATTCAATCAGTTCTTCAAACAAAATGGCCTAAATGCTATATCATCTTAATTTACTGTATTCCTTCTCATATTCAATCAGTTCTTCAAACAAAATGGCCTAAACAATGCTATATCATCTTAATTTACTGTATTCCTTCTCATATTCAATCAGTTCTTCAAACAAAATGGCCTAAACAATGCTATATCATCTTAATTTACTGTATTCCTTCTCATATTCAATCAGTTCTTCAAACAAAATGACCTAAACAATGCTATATCATCTTAATTTACTGCATTCCTTCTCATATTCAATCAGTTCTCTTCAAACAAAATGGCCTAAACAATGCTATATCATCTTAATTTACTGTATTCCTTCTCATATTCAATCAGTTCTTCAAACAAAATGGCCTAAACAATGCTATATCATCTTAATTTACTGTATTCCTTCTCATCTCCATAGCAAACACACTTGCACAGAACCTACCTCAACCTCTCAATAAATACACGACAACAACGGCCACCTTTCGAAATTTCTACAGAGATAAAGACATACACCCGAACACATTTGGATTGCAAAATGATACACCAAAATACACTTTTGACGAGCTGTCTAACCTAAATGTACATAAAAGCACAGGACCAGACAAAATTCCTGCCAAATTTCTACGAGATGGAGCCATTGGTATAGCAGGCCCCCTAACCCACATCATCAACTTGTCAATTAACACCAACACTGTACCTGCTGAACTGAAGGAAGCTATTGTAACCCCTTTATTCAAGAAAGGAAATAAACTAGAAGTTGGTAACTACAGACCAGTTAGCATATTATGTATTGTATCTAAAATCCTTGAAAGAGCGGTATACACCCAAATTGAACACTACCTCAAACAAAATTATCTATTCTATAAGTTTCAATCAGGTTTCAGATGCATGTACTCGACAGACTCCTGTCTCATCCACTTAACGGATCACATTCGTAAATAAATGTCTAAAGGTAACTACACCGGTATGGTTCTTCTTGATCTACAAAAAGCGTTTGACACAGTAGACCATGATATCCTATGTAATAAACTACAAGCAATGGGCATAGGGTCTGTGAACTGGTTTAAATCTTATCTTAGTGGTAGAACCCAAAGAGTCAAAATTGATGATAATATATCTGATCCTATGCCAATTAACTATGGGGTCCCGCAGGGAAGCATCCTTGGTCCCTTACTCTTTCTCCGTTATGTGAACGACATGGAACTGAGCGTCTCATGTAAATTATTACTGTATGCAGACAACAGCGTGCTTCTGGTTTCAGGAAAAGACCCAATAAGTATTGCCGCTTCACTTTCCAAAGAACTATCATGTAGTGAATGGCTAGTGGACAATAGACTATCTCTTCACCTGGGCAAGACGGAAGCCATCTTATGTGGAACAAAACGCAAACTGAAAGACATTGTGGGCTTCTCGGTCAACTGTAATGATATTCCTATAACAACAGTGTCACAAGTTAAATATCTCGGACTAAAACTGGACGCGAGTTTGTCAGATGAAACAATTTTGGAATCTATCCTGAGTAAGTGTAGAGCATGTATAAAATACCTGTATAGACAGGTGGGATGCTTGCCCGCGGCGACCAAAAAGACCCTCTGCCAAACCCTTGTTCAATGTCATTTTGACTATTCTGTGTCATCCTGGTACTCTGTATCATCTAAATCAGCACAGCACAAACTTCAGGTCACTCAAAATAAAATGGTTAGGTTCATGCTGAACCTAGGACCCAGATCACATGTTGGCCAGGAACAACTTCAGTCACTAGGTATGCTCAATGTCTCTGACAGGGCCAAACAAATCAGGCTCACTAATGCCTTCAAAATTTTCTATGACAGAGCTCCAGAGTATCTAAAGAATGATTTTGTTAAAGCAAATGAGAGGAGTGGACATAATACAAGAAACAGGATGTTTAATTTTAAGGTCCCGAGAATCCAAGGACAGGGTAAGCAAACATTCTTCTTCACCGCCATCAAAGACTGGAACGACCTACCCCAGTCAGTCCGTGAAAAGAGAACACTGTATTCCTTCAGACGTAGCCTGAAGGAACACCTGAACCGGACAGCTGCGAGAAGGGAGCACCAAGCTTATGTCTACTACTAAATGCGACATAAGAGATAGACAAACCAAACTGAAATGATTACTGATTACGGATTACTGATATTTACTATAGGATGTAAGGTATCTTACAATAACCGCCTAGAAATACTTTCTCTAAAGTATCTATTTCTTTATCCTCCCCTTTTTCTCCAGCTAACCTAATCCCACAAGGACCCCAATGGAAATACGCCTAACGGCCTTATTGGGCTATCCTTAGTTGGAATTATGCAAGGCTGGTACATGTCATATTTGTAACATACTATGTGGTACCAACTCTTTAAATTGCTAACTGAATATTATTATAATTATTATTATTATTATATTCAATCAGTTCTTCAAACAAAATGGCCTAAACAATGCTATATCATCTTAATTTACTGTATTCCTTCTCATATTCAATCAGTTCTTCAAACAAAATGGCCTAAACAATGCTATATCATCTTAATTTACTGTATTCCTTCTCATATTCAATCAGTTCTTCAAACAAAATGGCCTAAACAATGCTATATCATCTTAATTTACTGTATTCCTTCTCATATTCAATCAGTTCTTCAAACAAAATGGCCTAAACAATGCTATATCATCTTAATTTACTGTATTCCTTCTCATATTCAATCAGTTCTTCAAACAAAATGGCCTAAACAATGCTATATCATCTTAATTTACTGTATTCCTTCTCATATTCAATCAGTTCTTCAAACAAAATGGCCTAAACAATGCTATATCATCTTAATTTACTGTATTCCTTCTCATATTCAATCAGTTCTTCAAACAAAATGGCCTAAACAATGCTATATCATCTTAATTTACTGTATTCCTTCTCATATTCAATCAGTTCTTCAAACAAAATGGCCTAAACAATGCTATATCATCTTAATTTACTGTATTCCTTCTCATATTCAATCAGTTCTTCAAACAAAATGGCCTAAACAATGCTATATCATCTTAATTTACTGTATTCCTTCTCATATTCAATCAGTTCTTCAAACAAAATGGCCTAAACAATGCTATATCATCTTAATTTACTGTATTCCTTCTCATATTCAATCAGTTCTTCAAACAAAAAGGCCTAAACAATGCTATATCATCTTAATTTACTGTATTCCTTCTCATATTCAATCAACTGATTGAATATGAGAAGGAATACAGTAAATTAAGATGATATAGCATTGTTTAGGCCATTTTGTTTGAAGAACTGATTGAATATGAGAAGGAATACAGTAAATTAAAATGATATAGCATTGTTTAGGCCATTTTGTTTGAAGAACTGATTGCATATGAGAAGGAATACAGTAAATTAAGATGATATAGCATTGTTTAGGCCATTTTGTTTGAAGAACTGATTGAATATGAGAAGGAATACAGTAAATTAAGATGATATAGCATTGTTTAGGCCATTTTTTTGAAGAACTGATTGAATATGAGAAGGAATACAGTAAATTAAGATGATATAGCATTGTTTAGGCCATTTTGTTTGAAGAGTTCTTCAAACAAAATGGCCTAAACAATGCTATATCATCTTAATTTACTGTATTCCTTCTCATATTCAATCAGTTCTTCAAACAAAATGGCCTAAACAATGCTATATCACCTTAATTTACTGTATTCCTTCTCATATTCAATCAGTTCTTCAAACAAAATGGCCTAAACATTGCTATATCATCTTAATTTACTGTATTCCTTCTCATATTCAATCAGTTCTTCAAACAAAATGGCCTAAACAATGCTATATCATCTTAATTTACTGTATTCCTTCTCATATCCAATCAGTTCTTCAAACAAAATGGCCTAAACAATGCTATATCATCTTAATTTACTGTATTCCTTCTCATATTCAATCAGTTCTTCAAACAAAATGGCCTAAACAATGCTATATCATCTTAATTTACTTTATTCCTTCTCATATTCAATCAGTTCTTCAAACAAAATGGCCTAAACAATGCTATATCATCTTAATTTACTGTATTCCTTCTCATATTCAATCAGTTCATCAAACAAAATGGCCTAAACAATGCTATCTATTGCCTGACGCCGTGATCCCCGAAGAGGTGGCCACGAACGAACCGCCCCCATGCACCTCTGTCCCCAGTCAGTCGACGTCCCTTCCCCCAACCAGCACCGCCTACGTTCATGTAGTTCCTCACTCCATCCTTCCACCTCATATTCGGTCTACCTCTCCCTCTCTGTCCCTCCACCTCGCTCTCGTACACCCTCTTAGTCATTCTCTCGCTTTCCATACGTTCCATATGGCCGAACCATCTCAAGTTGTTCCTATTCACACTTTCCAGCACATCTACCTCCACACCACACCTCCTTCTTACTTCCTCATTAGTCTGTCTATCCCTCCATGTAACTCCGCACGCACTACCTAAGTAATTCATTTCCACTGCTCTCACTCTTGGTCTGAGTCTCTCAACCAACGTCCATGCTTCGCTTCCGTAAGTCAGTGTCACGATTACCACACTGTCATGCAAGGACTTCTTCACTTCCATACTGGCCACCCTATTTCTTGTTACTGCTTTTAGCGTTCCTACAACCCTCTTTCCCTGTTATACCCTCTCCCGCACCTCTTCATCCATAGTCCCATCTTTACTCAACACACTGCCCAGGCTCGCTTGGTGCAGTGACTAGCGTCTCGGACTTCCACCCAGAAGGCCCGGGTTCGCGCCCACGCTCGGCGCATTAAAGATTTTTCACAAGCACTGAGTCGTTACCATCCCTCATGAGCAAAGGGATGGGATAGTAGTACAGGACCCCAATGGAATTACGCCTAATCGGCCTTATTGAGCTATCCTTAGCTAGCTTAGCATGCGCTAGCTTTAAGAACTATTATTATTATTATTATTATTATTTGACGATCTCCATAGCCTGACCGTTCAGCTTCACCTCACACTCTGTGACTTCACCCCTTTCGAAGACCATAACCTTGCTCTTCCCTTCTTTTAACTCGCACGAATCTAAGAATTTCTTCTTCAATCGAGTTGTCAACTTGTGGAATGGGCTTCCCCAAAACGTTATAGACTGCATCACCGTTGATTCATTTAAACTCCGCCTAGACAAATATCTCTCACAGAGTTTGAAACACCTATACTGTATACTGTACTCGCTCACACACACCCACGCACACACACACACACACGTTCGGCAGTACACACATTTTGATTTCCTTGTATATCACTTTTATGCCTGGTATTCAAGTAAAATATGCAAATGCTTATTGGTATAGAAAGCAAACACACACACAAACAAACAAACATGAAAACTCTCACTCACTCACTTACTCACACTCTCACTCACTCTCTCTCTCTCTCATTCTTCACAATCCCAATATATCCTCATAACACCTAGCTCATTATGCATGATCATCGTTATAATTATCTCTGTCCTTGGTCACCTCCCCTTCCTAATCAATATACATAAATTACTCTCCTCTCTCCTTACTCTGGTAGTTAATTAATGATTGTACACGTGAGCCCAGCAGGATTTGGTTAGTATGTTGAATAATCGATTAGGGTGGCTGGAACTAAATATATGTACACTACTACTGTTGGCCTGATCTATATTGTGTTACTTTACTCTAGCACTCTCTCTCTCTCTCTCTCTCTCTCTCTCTCTCTCTCTCTCTCACACATGCACAGTTACTCTCACTTTCTCTCTTTCACACATACACACAATAAACATGTACATACTACCATCTTAATTGTATTTTTGGCTTGATTAGTGTTAACCCCTAACTATCGGGGCCCGACTTAAGTCCGTATCTAAAAATCTGGACTATGTGGCGGGGCCCGACTTTAGTCCGTGTGCAATATTGGCTCTGAGAGAGAGACGAGCGACGGGAAGAGCGTAGGTTACCTCATGACCGCTCGCCACGGCCGCCGTGGGCCTACTGACATCTAATCCACACACATCCACCCTCCCTCCCTCGCTACACACGTAATTATGTAACGAAATGACCGTATTTTAGCGATTTTGCCCTTCGGTTGCACGATCGTTGCAAGACAATCAGTGATCGTAGAAGGATGGTTCAGGTGTCATTGGAAAGCTCAATTTACGCCCTCTCAGGGATACATAATTCTATTACACTTTGGCTCTTGTTTATGCATGAAAAAGAGCACGGAAACAAGGCCATGTATGGTAAAAAAAAAACGCTGGGCGCGTAGTGGAAAAAAACTGACCCGCCCGCTCGTAAGGCGTTAAATACACTTTATAAATTGCTTATACACATAATACAAGCAGAACTTTACTATGTCATGCCGCCCTGCAACCTCCCGCGATACTTGAATTTTAACAGTTCGTAGTCTGATTGCAGGCTTGGTCGACGACAAAAAAAGGTTTTCCCCGACGATTGTGCGGGGCGCGCTGAAGGTAATGGTGGGTCGCGCCAGGTTGCGATCATTTTGAGCGGCAGAATCATTTGCGCAGTGAGTCTCAGCCCTCTGTGATTGCGCATTGCCTTTGCAATGAAGTCCCTGATTGGTGTAATTCAGCCCGGACGGTCGTAACAACTGCATCGAGGGTCACAACACATGCGCCGATAATATGAAGGACACGGGGCGCTTGTTGCAATTGCCACGTGGTCATTGCGACCAACAGGACGAGTGTTGCAACCATCGGGACGCTAGTTGCGACTTTGGTTATACTGCTGGTCACCAAGATCGCCATAGGTAGTGGGTCACTGCAACGGTTGCAGAGAGCTTGTTGCATTCTCAGTGTCACACGCCCCGATAGGTTGCTGTGATGGTCGCTGTGTTGCATTGCAGCAGACAAGTCGCAGGTAATATGTCGGGGAAGTAGTTGTTGTTGTTGTTGTTGTTCCCTAAGCTGCCTGGCCGAACAGCCCCGAGTCCCTGAGAAAGGCCATGGCCGCGATCGGGCTTTCCCACAGAGCTCTCATTGAGTGTAGATTGTGTTGTTGGCGTAAGTGGTTGTGTGAAATGCAGTCTTCTATGATGTGTTTAATGGTATGGGGTGCTGTGTTACATCCCGGGCAGGTGTCGACAATGGAGTCATCCAGTCTCTTCTGATAGCTCAGGAGAGCTGGATGGTGTCCGCATCTCAGCCTGGCCAGGTGGACTCTGTCCTCGCGAGGAAGGGAGGATTCGGGAGGATGGATTTCGGGAGGTCGTGCATGCAGCTGCGTGTTGTCTGTGAGTGAGTGGATGGATCGGTGAGAGATATGAGTATGGATGTGCTTCTGGAAGTTGGTTCGGGGTGGGCAGGGAGGGAGAGAGGACAATAATTGTGTGTGATACCGTGTGCTGGGTGTTGTTTTGATATTTCTTGGTGTCTGTGGGTGTGTTGCCATGTAGTTTAGTGGGTGGTCTTGGTTCGTGGAGGCTGCTGCCAGGAATTGAGTGCCTCTCATGTCCAGATGGTCTTTGACTTTGAGGATTTTGGTTTCTTGATGTAGGTGATCTGTGGGTGCAGTAGCTGTGCAGCCTGTAATGATCTTCAGAGCTTTGTTTTGAATAGTCTGTAAGGTCTTATGATGTGTTTCAGCTAGGTTAGAAGCCCAGGCAGGGCTTGCATATTCCATCACTGATCTTATGTATTGTTTATATACTGTGGTGGTAGTTTCTTTGTTGTGTCCAAATTTTGTGTGAGCAAGTGACCTGAGGGCGTTAAGTCTGGGTGTCAGTTTCTTTTTAATGTTTGTGGTGTGCTGTTTGAATGTCATATGAGTATCATATGTTACTCCTAGGATTTTGGGTGTGTGTGTATGTGTTAGGGGTGTGTTGTTTATGGTGAGTTGAGGGATGTATTCGTGTTCTCCTGTCCAACTTGTGAGCAGGGTTGCGGTGGATTTGGCTGGGGCTAGATTAAGTCTGTTTGTAGTGCACCAGCCATGTAGTGTGTTGAGTTAGGGTTGAAGGAGATCTGTTGCTCTTTTTGGGTCATGGTGTGTGCATGTGAGTGTTATGTCATCTGCATAGGAGGCTAAGTTTATTTGGGGCGTATTGGGTGTAGTTATATCGTGCATGTACAGATTGAAGAGTACGGGCGATAGGACGGATCCTTGTGGGACTCCGTTTGGAAAGTTTCTGATTTTAGATGACTGACCGGCAAAAGATACGTGTGCACATCTGCCTGCTAGGAAGTTGGCCAGCCACCGTTTTGTGTTGTTGTGCATGTTTGTGTTGTAGATTTTGTTTGTTAGGTTGTGGCGGGGGATGGCATCGAAGGCTTTACTAATGTCGAGTGTGGCTAATAGTGATGTGTGGTGGTCTAGCTGAATTGATGCCGTCGAAAGCTCTTTGTGTAAGGTCTGTGAGAAGAGTGTTTGTGGAGTGCAGTGGCCTAAAGCCATGTTGTGTTGGAGCTAGGGGTAGGTCAGATGTAATTAGTTGTAATACTAGGCGTTCCATGACTTTGGAGGGGGAGCAAAGGAGTGTGATGGGGCGGTGCGAGGAGGGTAGCGTGGGGTCTTTGTTGGGTTTGGGGAAAGTGATGATGATACCATGCTTCCAAATGTCTGGTATTGTGTTGTGTGAATAGCTGTAGTTTGATATGTTAGTGAGTGCTTGTATGCCTTGTGGTCTCAGGTGTCTGAGGTGTATGTTGCTTATGTTGTCTAGGCCACAGGCGGGTGAGTGCTTGAGATTGTTGATGATATGCTTTGTCTGGTGATTGGTGAAGGGTGTATAGTCAGGGTCTGTGGGGAATTGTCTCTTACGTCGGATGACATGTCGGTCGTCTTTGTGAGGTTTTAGGTGGCTGACATGTGAAAAGTGATTGATGAGAGTGTTTGCTTGTTGTTTACATGAAGGAGTAGAGTCTGTTGTTGTGATTGCAGCATGTGATTGTGTTGTGTTGCTGTTGGAAAGTGTGATGCTGTTTAGTGTTTTGTATAGTTTTTTGGGGTTTGTTTTGTGATCAAGTGTTTGTAGGAAGTTATTCCAATTTAGTTTTTGTTGTTCTTGTATTTTGTTGTTAGTTTGGGTGTTGAGTGCTTGAATTTGTTGTGTGATGTCTTGTGTGTGGGGTGCTGGGGAGTGTTTCAGTATGTCGCGTTGTCTGATGGGGGTATTGAATTTCTGGTGTGAAGTTGGGGTTGTGTCTTTTCTGTTACCTCTTGGAATGTGTTTCTTGTCAGCGTTTTGGATAGTTTTATTGAGTATGTGTACAGCATTGTTGATGTTAGTGATGGGTGTACTGTTTAGAGTTGTGAAGTGTTGTTCTGTCTCATTTGTGAATGCTTCCCAGTTAGCTCTTTTATAATTGGTGTATGTGTGTTTGTGGCTAGCTGGGGTGAGTCTGGTTTTGGTGGTGATAATGATCGGGAGGTGGTCAGAGCCTAAGGTTCTGACCACCCTCCAGGATGTTGTGGGGGCGAGTTCTGGGGAGCAAAAGGTGATGTCTGGAGATGATGGGTTATAGAGGGCTTGGTGAGGAATATGGGTATGTTGATGGATGTCGTTAAGGATGATGAGGTTATCGGTTTGGTTTTGTAGTACCAGCCCTCTGTCTGTGTCAGGGTTGTCGACAAACCAAGCCGACGTCTTGGCGTTGAAGTCACCACCCAGGATGATGTGTGGGGTGTGTGGGGTGTTTGTGATGTGTTGTAAGTGTGGTCTGTATTCATTTGGTACTGTAGGGGATGTTTGGGGAAGCTTGTATGTGTTTATGATGGTTATGTTGGAGTTGTTGCCAGTGCGTATTTTAATTGACTGTATTTCTGTTCTGTTATCATTTGGGGGGAGGAGTGATTTGGTTTGTACACTGGTTACTATGTATGATATTTCTTTGTGTACCAGGGTGATGAGTCCACCGCCCCCGCCGACAGCCCGGTCTTGTATAATGGTGGTGAAATTATGAAATGTGGGTGTTTTTTGTGTTGTGCGGAGTTTTGTTTCTTGTAAGATGGCAATGTGTATGTTGTGTTGTTTGATGAAGTGTGAGAGTTCGTGTTTCTTTGTGTTGATGCCATCTATGTTCAGTTGAAGAATGTTAATGTTATGTGCACGATGTATGTTGGGTGCTGCTGCACGAGGATGGGGTGGGGGTGAGGGAGGGGCTGGGGGTTGGGATGGGTGAGGTGGGGGTGGGGATTGGGGAGCAGGAGATGGGGGTTGGAATGGATTAGGAGGGGGTGTGGTGTGTTGAGTTGAGGATGTGGATAGTATGGGAAGGTTAGGTGGGTTAGGGAGGAGAGGTGGACGGGTTTTAGGGGGGGGAGTGGATGATATGGGAAGGTTAGGGGGTTGGGGAGGAGAGGTGGACGGGTTTTAGGTGAGGGATTTGACTGGGAGAGGGAGGGGCATGAGGAACAGGTCCAGGTGTTTGTGTAGTGTTTCTTGGAGGCAAGTGTTGTGCAGGTGAAGTGGGTCCAGTTCCCGCATGAATTGCAGAGAACTGAACCCTTAGTATGGCGACTCGAAGTGATGGGTTTTGAGCAAGTTGGACATATGTATGTGAACGTGGGTCCTGGGTTGCTCTCTATGTCTCCGGCTAGAAGAAGTCTTCGAGAAATGACAGCCGGAGAGTCATTTCTCGGTGTAGGAAAAACTGTGTGATGTGTGTGTGTGGTGTGAGAGGTGTGGAAATTCCCGGCGCGACTGAAGCCGCTCCAAGGACCCGTGCCCCCAGGGAGGGGGCAGGGGATGGTTGTGACGGTTTGGCTCCCGAAACTGCTCCCCGCGGCCGGCATCCGGTTTTCCTCCACTGGTCGTTGATTTTGTCTTCGGCTGTGGAGGGTCGGCAGCCATCCGCGGTTGGCAGCCTCGGGAGGTAGTCGGGGAAGTAGTTGTGCTGCACCACGCGTTCACCGAGAGGAACGTCGCAATGAGCGTGTACCTGGGTCTCATCGACCTCAAAGCGCGATGTAATGCTGTCGCACCTTGAACACAGGGCATCGGGATATGTCGTAAAAGGCAAGCCGTAAGTCGCAGAACCAAAAACACTTAAGAATTTGAAGGATGCGATGCTCGCAACAGCTTCTCCGCATATCGCAACTACTTCGCAGACTTACGCACAACAAATGACCCGAGGACCATGCGACACGCCCTGCCCAACTTGCGACATGAATTGGTCGCCAAATGTCTTGTCATTTTCGCCACAACTAAGCATCATCTTTTGGTCACGAAATAACACAGCGGCACATTGCATGTGTATAACAGGGGCTTACCAGGCAGCTTTGCCTTTTGTCTCTTTCATACACGTTAAAAAAAAACTTCATTATATATGTTCCGTGACCATCATGAATTTTTTTTTTTTTGAGGTTTGAGTGATCACATAGCGTGTCTGGAACTAGGCACGAATAAACTAGTGGGGTCGATATTATGAAACTATACCCTTGTTCTCACTCTGACTCACTCACACACAGACACATACACACGCACTCATATGTATCATGTGTACTGTGTGTCATGGGTACCGTATAAAGGCAAGCCAAACCCTTCTATTCATGCAATGTTTGTGTACCTTTCCTGGAACGTATCATTTATTAGCTCTCGTTAATCTTTGACTCAACCCTTTTTTCTTTGCCGTAAATTCAACTTTTATGCGTGAGTGAGAGAGAGAGAGTGAGAATACGAGAGAGAGAGAGAGAGAGAGAGGGGGGGGGAGAGGGAGAGATAAAGAGTTACACAGAGTTACACAAATACTCAGACCACACAGACCTTGCGGTCCCTATTAGGCGGTCCGGCCTTAATAATACTAGACAGGGAAAGTTTAGAGTAGAAGAATAAGACAGTGAAGTAGAAGGCTCCCCACCCTCCACTCCCTCAGGCTAAAAAGCCATACCGGAAAATAGGATAAAGTGTTTTATGGGTCAGGAAATGCCCACAAGGATAGTTTGTATAGAGTATAGAAAGACATTAGTTTGAAAGGGAAATTACACATACCTACTGATTAATTCATATTAATCCAATCTTCATTAGATGATCGTCCACTTTTTTCTTAAACGTATCAATAGAATTACTGTTGACCACGTCCCTTGGTAAACTATTCCACTCTTTAACCACACTGTCTGTATGTGAAGACATTTTATGTCACATCTAGGCGAGCCTTTTTTCTAATTAATTTCACTCCATTACCTCGGGTTGCAGCATTGTAATTAATCGTGAACAGTCCACTGATATCGAGAGATAAAGAGAGCGAGAGAGAGAGAGAGAGTGTGTGGTGCAAGGGTGTGTATTGTTTATGTGCATGTGATGTATACTGTAAGTGTGTGCGATGTGGGTATATATGTGTATGTATGTATGTGCGTGTACTATACTATACTAAGGTCTCGGATTAAGGCTTTAACACCTTAACCCGTTGAGACCCAGCGCCGCACGTGTTGCGTCGGCAGTCTTTGATCACCAACTCCCAGCGACGCATCACGTGCGTCCGACATATAAAAAACACTTACGTGGCTCGTAAGGTAGGAAATGGCGGGAGAATAGGAGGGGGCGGTACCGTAGTGTGTGGGGGAGCCGGGCCAGTAGGTGTGAGCGGGCCGAGACAGCCGCGCGGCTGGTGGTGGTGGGCTTAGTGGGGATAGTTTACACCCCTAGTTTACCGCCACTTTGAACCTTCATTACTCCGGTCGTATGGGAGCTAGAGGCTTGAGATTTATGTGAGATACTCCTTAGGATGTATGCCGTACAATGCCATACTCAGTTTTTACCCTAGTGCTCCCGGGCGGGTGGTCATGCGGGGGAGACGAACTATTGAAACCCCCCCCCCCCGCCCCCCAAATGACCGAAATGAGTTTTTTTTTATTTGTGTGTTCATTTCTCACCATTCGCTTCCATTTTGGCTCAACAAATTTTTTTGAAGCTCCCCCCCCCCCCCCAACCCCCCACCGGCCCCCCCCCCCAAAAAAAAATGTCAGAGGTGATTTTTTTTTGTTTTTTTTTCATTTCTCATCCTTGTCTTCCATTTTAGCAAACAAAAAAAATAAGTGAAAATGGCTTGGGACTGGGGTGAACAAAATATTATAACTAGCCGGGGCTCAACGGGTTAAGAGCGGCCTATGCGGTTTATTTATATGTACCGCCCAGCGGGGTGTTTTTAGCCAAAATAGGGCTGTTTACGTGATCATTTTCATGCCTAAATAAGACCCAGAACGTAAAACAAGTATCTATCCCTGAAAGGGCATAAACAGAGCTTTCGAATGACACCATAACGATCCTTTTATGATGGCTAGTTTTCTTGCAATAACCGTGCAACGCGAGTGCAAAAAGCATGTAATTAGCCACTTTCCCGATACAATTCCTTATATAGCGAGTGAGAGAGGGAGGAGGGAGCTGGGATTCGTGTCAGTATGTTCGCCGCGGTGGTCTGGAGCAGTCATACGCTCGCTACTCTCCTGCCACCACTTGTCTCTCTCTCTCAGCAACATTACGTGCTGAAATTGCCACTCGACCTATGTCGAGCGCCGCCACATAGTCCAGCTTTATTTAACTCGACTTATGTTGCTCGCCGCTAATTAAGGGTTAAGTTTTCTCTACAAATCTGCTCTCTTCCCGAATTTTGCCTTAATGCTCAACTTTATGCCGCTGTAACTTCTATAATCCAGAGCTCCTTCTAATTATTTGTGCGTGTGTCTTAATCCGGGGGAGGGGGGCAGGCATATAAGCTTGTGTCGTCATGTAATTAAAAGTTATTTTCTTTCTGTTTTACTTGCTAATCAAAACCTTCAGGGGTTATTTTCCTCTAGCTATTTTCTTCTAGTTTTTGGCTTAATACATTTCATTTCATTCACTTGCCTAATCAATCAGGAGTGCCTGAACGAGCCCTAATATGGCGGAAATAGGCGGAAATATGCCCGCAGCGTAAGTGATAACCCGTACAGCACCGGTTACGCCCTTTTCATTATAATCTGGAGACTATTAGATGATGTTACTTAGCTTAGGGAGGACGTTACCCATTAAAAGACTACAGACAATCTCAATTAATCGTTTTAGTTACCATATATGCTTCCTAAGCTTCATAATATCGTCTAAATGTAGCTAGAATATAATATAACACACGTCGCTGGTACTCAAAGGGTTAAAGATAATTAATATATAATAGTCCCGAGGTAAGGAGAATTACCAAGTCGAACGGGGATTATATCTGTGATCATGAATAGTGAGTAATGGACATATCAAGAAATGTCAGGAATAGAATTATCTCAAGGGACTGGAGTTCTTGCAGAGAGGCTCCAGTCCTTCTTGGCTTACAGTGTGCTGGCTTAATAATCCAATAGGGTTGATAGCCTCTGAAGTCCTATTTTAACTAACTAAAATTATCTGCTAGGAATAGGTTAAGATAGAGAGATACATAACAGATGGATACAGATATACTGTACATACTGTAGATAGGTATATGAGTAAGTAGAATAAGTAGATAGGTAGATGAGTAAGTAGATAGGTACAGTAGATGAGTAAGTAGATAGGTATATTAGTAAGTAGATAGGTAGATGAGTAAGTATAATAAGTAGATTGGTAGATGAGTAAGTAGATAGATATATCAGTAAGTAGATAGGTAGATCAGTAATTAGAATAAGTAGATAGATAGATGAGTAAGTAGATAGGTATATCAGTAAGTAGATAGGTAGATCAGTAATTAGATAGGTAGATGGGTAAGTATATAGGCATATGAATAAGTAGATAGGTAGATGCGTAAGTAGATAGGTAGATGAGTAGGCGTAAGTAGAGCTACAGACCAACATGGTGAAACACATACAATAGCACTGGCTATATCAAAGGCATTTGATAGAGTCTGGCATCAATCCTTATTGTCGAAGATGTCACACTACGGCCTTGCATCATTAGTTCCACTAATTTCTTCTTATCTTCATAACAGAAAAATACGTGTAATGGTAGATGGCCTTTATTCTCAATTTCACTCAATAAATGCTGGTGTTCCCCAGGGATCAGTTTTGGCCCCAATTCTGTTCCTCATTCATATCAATGATCTCATATCTACCACTCATAATCCAATACATTCCTACGCAGATGACTCAACACTCCACAGTTCCTTCACATTTACCAATTCTTTCACCCAACCCGATCTTATAAATTCAAAAATAAACACTGCAATTTCTCTGAACCAGGACCTTTCTAGAATTAATGGATGGGGACAAAAGAATCTAGTTTCCTTTAATGCACAGAAAACCAAGTACATTCAATTTTCTAACCGACAGAATCTCACCGACTCCCATATATTTTTTAATGATGTAAATATTCCCACTTCCCCTAGTATTGACATTCTCGGTGTAACATTAACTACTAACTTGAGCTGGACACATTATGTTAGAAGCATTGCTAAGAATGCCTCTAAAAAACTGGGACTCCTGTACAGAGTTCGAGAATTCTTCACTGACGAGCAGTTGGCCGTGATATATAAAAGTCATGTGCGTTCTCAGATGGATTACTGTTCACCTCTGTGGAGTGGTTGCATTGAGGCAGTTGGACAAAATTCAAAATAAAGCTATTAGATTAATCAATAACCCTGCAATCACACAGGACCTTCCTACATTATCCATACGAAGAAACGTTGCATCCCTTGCATTATTCTACAGATATTTTCACAGCAATTGTTCCGAGGAACTTGCTTCAATTGTGCCGCCTCTCCAAATCTTTCCCCGTAGAACTAGGGCGGCTGAGAGCGCCCATGAATTTACACTTTCTCCTCCACAATGCAGAACTTCTGCTTATCAGAATTCATTTATCCCCAGAGCTACTACTCTTTGGAATTCACTTCCCTCGAATTGCTTTCCACAAACTTACAATCTACAAATGTTTAAATCCAGTTGTTACAAACATTTTATGAATGGAGGATGCCTTTAGGCACATGGACCTTTTTGTTTTATCTGTTTTTCCTTCCTCCGTTCATTGTCTCTTAAAAAAAAAAAAAAAAAAAGTAGATGAGTAGGCCTAGGTATATGAGTAGGCCTAAGTAGATAGGTAGATGAATAAGTAGATAGGTAGATGAGTAAGTAGAATGAGCAAAAGTATGAGTATTGGTAGAAGTTAAGCTTTTTATGGACCTCCTTCTCCCTCATGTTTAACCTATTAGCTTTGAGATTTGACGAAGTAGCCTACGTTCAGTTAGTTTGGCGATTTTGAGACCTTTCAACCAATTTCTTTGTCAATATTAAGACCTTTCGTACAATTTAGGTGTCAATCTTTTCATGGCGAGCGTTAGCGAGCCTGTAATTTTAAGAGGAACCGGCCTTCGGTCGGGACATTTTTCTACCGAAAAATTTATAAATATACCTTTAAGGGGAACCTGGGGTTGTTATTTTAAATTTGATGGAGGTCTAAGGAGGAAACTAACAAAAAATATAAAAATAAATATAGATGATGAAATAAATACGCCCATCCCCCTTTATTGGCCAGAAAAAAAGAATAAAAATACGTTATCGGGTCTTGAAAGGGTTAAGGGGGGTCACAGGTTTTTCTTTTATCTTTCTCTCCTTTTCTCTCTTTCCCTGATTTCTTCCTGGCGAGCGATAGCGAGCCAGCATTGTATGGAGAAATCCGGCTTCGCCGGAAAAAAATTCTATCGAAAAATGTACAAATTTACCTTGCTGTCAAAACAAAAAATACATATGCTGGCTCGCTACCGCTCGCCAGGAAAATATTGACACCTGAATGGGGGTAAATGTCTTAAAACAGTAGGCTGAATGGGGCCAAATGGATACAAGCCAAAGAGAGAGGGAGAGAAAGAGACAAAAAAAGCAAAGTGGGCTCCCTCAAAGGAGAGTAATGTGAGTATATTGATGAGGAAGGGGAGGTGACCAAGGACAGAGCTAATTATAACGATGATCATGAATATTGAGAGAGAGAGAGAGAGAGAGAGAGAGAGAATCTGTTTCAGCAGAGAGGCAATAGACAAGCACCACTTTCAAATCTATATCAATGCCATTCCCCGTGTTCAGTTTAAAGGGGGTCACAGGCTTTTTGTTTTATCTTTCTCTCCCTCTCTCTTTGGCTTGTATCCATTCGGCCCCATTCAGCCTACTGTTTTAAGACGTTTACCCCCATATCCAGGTATCAATATTTTCCTGGCGAGCGGTAGCGAGCCAGCATATATATATATTTTTGTTTTAACAGCAAGCTAAATCTGTACATTTTTCGATATAAAAATGTCTCCGGCGAAGCCGGATTTCTCCATACAATGCTGGCTTGCTATCGCTCGCCAGGAAGAAATCGACACATGGATGGGGATCAACGTCTTAAAACAGATGGCTGAATGGGGCCGAATGGATACAAGCCAGGGAAAGAGAGAAAATGAGAAAAAGATAAAAACAAGCCGGTGACCCCCCTTAATAACACTGAATTCCCTGTTACGTAAGCACTGGAGGGAAGTATTGGAAGCTCAACTCAATACCCCTTTGTGTGTTAGAGAGGCGCCAGACGAGAGGGATGTGTCGTATATAACAGTTTATGTGTGTGTGTGTGTGTGTGTGTGTTAGAGACGCGCCAGACGAGAAGGATGTGTTCAACAATAGCAGTTTATGTGTGTGTGTGTGTGTTAGAGAGGCGCCAGATGAGAGGGATGTGTCGTATATAACAGTTTATGGGTGTGTGTGTGTGTGTTAGAGAGGCGCCAGACGAGAGGGATGTGTTCAACAATAGCAGTTTGTGTGTGTGTGTGTGTGTGTTAGAGAGGCGCCAGACGAGAAGGATGTGTGTCGTATATAACAGTTTATGTGTGTGTGTGTGTGTGTGTGTGTGTGTTAGAGAGGCGCCAGACGAGAAGGATGTGTTCAACAATAGCAGTTTGTGTGTGTGTGTGTTAGAGACGCGCCAGACGAGAAGGATGTGTGTCGTATATAACAGTTTATGTGTGTGTGTGTGTGTTAGAGAGGTGCCAGATGAGAGGGATGTGTTCAACAATAGCAGTTTGTGTGTGTGTGTTAGAGAGGCGCCAGACGAGAGGGATGTGTGTCGTATATAACAGTTTATATGTATGTGTGTGTGTGTGTGTTAGAGAGGCGCCAGACGAGAAGGATGTGTTCAACAATAGCAGTTTGTGTGTGTGTGTGTGTGTGTTAGAGACGCGCCAGACGAGAAGGATGTGTGTCGTATATAGCAGTTTATGGGTGTGTGTGTGTGTGTGTTAGAGAGGTGCCAGATGAGAGGGATGTGTTCAACAATAGCAGTTTGTGTGTGTGTGTTAGAGAGGCGCCAGACGAGAGGGATGTGTGTCGTATATAACAGTTTATATGTATGTGTGTGTGTGTGTGTGTGTTAGAGAGGCGCCAGACGAGAAGGATGTGTTCAACAATAGCAGTTTGTGTGTGTGTGTGTGTGTGTGTTAGAGACGCGCCAGACGAGAAGGATGTGTGTCGTATATAGCAGTTTATGTGTGTGTGTGTGTGTGTGTGTTAGAGAGGTGCCAGATGAGAGGGATGTGTTCAACAATAGCAGTTTGTGTGTGTGTGTTAGAGAGGCGCCAGACGAGAGGGATGTGTCGTATATAACAGTTTATATGTATGTGTGTGTGTGTGTGTTAGAGAGGCGCCAGACGAGAAGGATGTGTTCAACAATAGCAGTTTGTGTGTGTGTGTGTGTGTTAGAGAGGCGTCAGACGAGAGGGATGTGTGTCGTATATAACAGTTTATATGTATGTGTGTGTGTGTGTGTTAGAGAGGCGCCAGACGAGAAAGATGTGTTCAACAATAGCAGTTTGTGTGTGTGTGTGTGTGTGTGTGTGTGTGTGTGTGTGTGTTAGAGAGGCGCCAGACGAGAGGGATGTGTGTCGTATATAACAGTTTATATGTATGTGTGTGTGTGTGTGTGTTAGAGAGGCGCCAGACGAGAAGGATGTGTTCAACAATAGCAGTTTGTGTGTGTGTGTGTTAGAGACGCGCCAGACGAGAAGGAGGTGTGTCGTATATAACAGTGTATGGGTGTGTGTGTGTGTGTTAGAGACGCGCCAGACGAGAAGGAGGTGTGTCGTATATAACAGTGTATGGGTGTGTGTGTGTGTGTTAGGAGAGGCCGCTAGACGAGAATGATGTGTGTCGTATATAGCAGTTTATGTGGAGATTTCCACTTGAGGGATTTTTTCTGGACCCTTTTCTCCCTCATGTTTAACCCCATTGCTAGTGACATTTTTAGACGTTCGCCCCATTAGTTTGGCCCATTTCTGTCAATTTTAAGGTCTTTTGTGCCATTTAGGTGTCTATTTTTTTCTGGCGAGAGATAGCGAGCCTGTATTTTAAGAGGAACCGGCCTTCGGCCGGGACATTTTTCTATCGAAAAATGTACAAATTAATCTTGAAAGAGGATGTGAGGGGTGTAATTTTAAGTTTGATGGAAGTCTAGCGAGGAAACTAATAAATAAATGAATCAATCAATATAGTTTTCTGGATTCCATTCCGTAAATACTTTAACACTAAATTGTGTTTCATCATTATTATTATTATCATTTTACCAGACTCGCTATGTAAATCTCACGGGTGTATTTCCTGTTCAGAAACGTCCGGTCGGTCGTAGGTTACGGGTGGTACGAAGGTTCAGCCCGGGACTCGAGACTCACAGGTTCAAAACAGTTGATGAGTCGATACCTTACATTTGCAATACATTTAATATTTGTGTTTTCTTTTACCCTTCTCCCTCATGCTTAGCCCCATTAGTTTTCAGATTTTAAGACGTTCGGCTCATTAGTTTATCGATTGTTATAACCTACCTTTTGTGCCATTTATGTGTCTTTTTTTTCCTGGCGAGCGATAGCGAGCCTGTAATTTTATGAGAAATCGGCCTTCGGCCTGGACATTTTTCTATCGAAAAATGTACAAATTTATCTTGAAGGGGGTCTACGGAGTGATTTTTAAGCTTGATGAAGGTCTAGCGAGGAAAATAACAAAACAATGAATATCTAAATAAAAAGACCCCAAAAATATAACCACTTAAGACCTTTCGTGCCATTTAGGTGTCGATTTTACAAGTGGTGATAATGTTCAGCCCGGCACTGGAGAGTAGTACGAGCCAATCCTGGACAGTAACGCGTACTTCATGACAAAAGTAACACTAACCTGGTAATATATCCTAAACTAGCCTAACCTAACCTTACCTAAACTAAACTAACCCAACCTAACCTTACTTAATCTAATTCCAGGAGGCACATGGACTCCTGACCCAAACCAGCTGTTGGGAGAGTACAAGGAGTCGGAGCCAATACATGACACAACGCATACTTCATGACGGACAACAACACCGCCATCACCGTCCAGGTCGGCACCACGGCCGCCCTCAGGTGGGTTATTGAGATTTTAAGACGTTCGACCCCCTTATTTTGGCGATTTTAAGAACTTTTTCCCATTTCAGTCAATTTTAAGACCTTTCCTGCCATTTAGGTGTCGATTCTTTCCTGGCGAGCGAAAGCGAGCCTGCAATATAAGAGGAATCGGCCTTCGACATTTTTCCGAAAAATGTACAGATTTATCTTGAAAAGGGGTCATGGGGTGTAGTTATAAGTTTGATGAAGGTGTAGGGGAACAAACTTAAAACACGAGTGTGAGTTATTGCTTAGTTATTGTTTATGGTCACCTTATCCCGTCACCCATAGCATCTCAAGGGGGACGTATTTGATTTTTCTGGACCCCCTCACCCCCTCCCACCCCCATCCCCCGAAATGTGTTTCATTATTAGTCAATTAGACACCCTCCCTTCATTGCTCGAGCCACCACAAACTCCAATGTTCTTATAAACAAAACTAACACACCAACAAATATGAGGTACAGTCGCGCTAATAAGTGATGTCTCGGCACCAAGTATGTTTTGATCAAGTATTGGTATCAGCAATATCTAAGCTTAATTTCTTCATATCGAATGAAGTATACAAACATGTTCCTACACTTACCCACCCTATGCAACATCTGACAGACATTAATACAACACAGAGCTAGCCAAACGTAATGACAGCTGGGACATGATTTATTAGCGCGATTGTACATTATTTTACTTCTCCTGGTCATTATAGGTAAACTTGAAACTTTATCTTCAGGTATCGTGGGTGAGACGCAGAGACCACCACCTCATCACCGTAGGGGCCACAACCTACTCCAACGATCAGAGGTTCAGGGTCACCTACTCGGAACAAGCACAGGTAAGCTATACCCTGGATGACCCTTCCCAAATGGTACTAATATCAGCTCTATTACTCTAGTTTTTTATGAGTTTCGGAACAAGCATAGGTAGGCTATATCCTGGCTGACCCTTCCCAAATGGTAGAAATGGTAGAAAAAAAGGGTAGAGCAAATGGCTGTAGATATCCACACCTATTCCCTGGCAGACCCTTCCCAAATGGTAGAAATGTTAGAACATAATAGGCTAGAGCATATTGGCTGTAGATATCCACACCTATACCCTGGCTGACCCTTCCCAAATGGTATAAATATCAGTTCTATTACTCTAGTCGCTTTAGTGAGTTATAGAGGTTAATGTTCAAGATGTTTGGCCTAGTTATTGGAGAAAACAAAACAATAAGTACCGTAGGCCAAAACTCTTGAACATTAACAAAACAATAAGTACCGTAGGCCAAAACTCTTGAACATTAACAAAACAATAAGTACCGTAGGCCAAAACTCTTGAACATTAACAAAACAATAAGTACCGTAGGCCAAAACTCTTGAACATTAACAAAACAATAAGTACCGTAGGCCAAAACTCTTGAACATTAACAAAACAATAAGTACCGTAGGCCAAAACTCTTGAACATTAACAAAACAATAAGTACCGTAGGCCAAAACTCTTGAACATTAACAAAACAATAAGTACCGTAGGCCAAAACTCTTGAACATTAACAAAACAATAAGTACCGTAGGCCAAAACTCTTGAACATTAACAAAACAATAAGTACCGTAGGCCAAAACTCTTGAACATTAACAAAACAATAAGTACCGTAGGCCAAAACTCTTGAACATTAACAAAACAATAAGTACCGTAGGCCAAAACTCTTGAACATTAACAAAACAATAAGTACAGTAGGCCAAAACTCTTGAACATTAACAAAACAATAAGTACCGTAGGCCAAAACTCTTGAACATTAAGGGCAGACGAGTCCGCTTCTCTGGTCCCCTTTCTCCCTCGTGTTAAGGCCCATTTGTTTTGAGAATAAAAGACGTTCGACCCTTTAGATTGGCGATATTAACACCTTTCGCCCCATTTCTTTGTCAATTCTATGACCTTTCGTGCCATTTAGGTTTCGATTTTTTCCTGGCGAGCGATAGCGAGCCTGAAACTTTAAGAGGGAACGGCCTTTGGCCGGGAAATTTTTCTATCGAAAAATTTACAAATTTATCTTGAAAGGGGGTCTAGGATTTTTTGTTAAGCTTGATGCAGATCTAGGGAGGAAACTAATGAAATATATAAACATAATTATATTATATAAATGAGGAAGCAAATACGCCCAATCCCCCTTAACCCTATCCGACATATGACACGATTTTGAGCGTATTGGGGATACTTTAAAGTGTTTGTTACCATCAGGGGTATTTAGAAACCTTTAGTTTAGTTACTTCAACCTCTCCAGTTGTCTTTGAGTTAGCTGTGGGCAGAAAACTAATTTTGGAGAGGTAATTATATGAGTGAGAGAACTCTATTTCTTATTGCTAATCTGGCAACCTCTGCGTCATATGTGCGTGAAAGGGTTAAGGTTTTTAGTGAATTGTTTACTCTGACTGTACCGTATATAGGCTAATTGTTTTGTGGTATACATAAACGATTACAAAGGAGAACAAGCAACAACTGATATATTGATCCGGACGAGGCTGCTTATAGCTAGTCAATGTAGAAGAAAAGTCAAACATTTTGGGAGGATATTCAATTGTATAAGCAGTTAATGGAGGGGTCAAGAGCGAAATATTTATCAAGGTGGGTTTTTGAACGATTGAGGAGTACAACATTCCTTCTCAAATGGTGTTTATATAGTGCTTCTGCCAATTTTACAAAGTTAATTTATAATTTATCAATACAAAATTGGATAACTTTCAGGAATGGACGTTGCACGTGAGGTACGCCCAACTGCACGACGCGGGTGTTTACGAGTGTCAGCTGTCTGCACACCCAACTATCGGCGTACTTACCACACTCAATGTTATAGGTTAGTAATATGTCTATCAAAATAATAATTATTGTCGCTACTCGAGGGGCACCTCGAGATATATCTGAAACGCAATCAATATGCTAGATGATTGCAAAAACCTGTAATAATTGGTAGCCTAAATAAATAACCTACATGAATCGATCGGAACTAATGTATATATATATATATATATATATATATATATATATATATATATACTAAACCATTTCCTTTTCCCTCCTAACAGAAGCCGTAGCCAACATATCGGGTGGACCAGAACGGTACCTCCAGATCGGGAGTGTAGTGAGACTGACCTGTACCATCACCGACTACACCGAACCACCGACCTATGTGTTCTGGTACCATGCTGATAGAATGGTTAACTACGATACTAATAGTAGGATAAGTAGGGGGGGGGGGGGAGAGAGAGAGAGAGAGGGGAGTGTGTTTGTATGAACCACCGACCTATGTGTTCTGGTACCATGGTGATAGCATGGTTAACTACGATACTAATAGTAGGGTAGGTAGGGGGGGGGGGGGGGGGGGGGGGGGGGGGGGTGTATGAACCACCGACCTATGTGTTCTGGTACCATGGTGATAGAATGGTTAACTACGATACTAATAGTAGGGTAGGTAGGGGGGGGGGGGGAGGGAGAGAGGGAGTGTGTGTATGAACCACCGACCTATGTGTTCTGGTACCATGGTGATAGAATGGTTAACTACGATACTAATAGTAGGGTAGGTAGGGGGGGGGGGGAGAGAGGGAGTGTGTGTGTATGAACCACCGACCTATGTGTTCTGGTACCATGGTGATAGAATGGTTAACTACGATACTAATAGTAGGGTAGGTAGGGGGGGGGGGGGAGAGAGGGAGTGTGTGTGTATGAACCACCGACCTATGTGTTCTGGTACCATGGTGATAGAATGGTTAACTACGATACTAATAGTAGGGTAGGTAGGGGGGGGGGGGGGGGAGAGGGAGTGTGTGTGTATGAACCACCGACCTATGTGTTCTGGTACCATGGTGATAGAATGGTTAACTACGATACTAATAGTAGGGTAGGTAGGGGGGGGGGGGGGGAGGGGGTATGAACCACCGACCTATGTGTTCTGGTACCATGGTGATAGAATGGTTAACTACGATACTAATAGTAGGGTAGGTAGGGGGAGGGAGTGTGTGTATGAACCACCGACCTATGTGTTCTGGTACCATGGTGATAGAATGGTTTAGGGTAGGGGGGGTGGGGGGTGTATGAATCACCGACCTATCATGGTGATAGAAGGGTTTAGGGGGTGGGGGGGGTGGGGGGTGTATGAACCACCGACCTATGTGTTCTGGTACCATGGTGATAGAATGGTTAACTACGATACTAATAGTAGGGTAGGTAGGGGGGGGGGGGGGGGGGGGGGGGAGAGAGAGGGAGTATGTGTGTGTATGAAGCACCGACCTGTGTTCTGGTACCATGGTGATAGAATGGTTAACTACGATACTAATAGTAGGGTAGGTAGGGGGGGGGGGGGGGGTAGGGAGAGAGAGAGAGAGAGAGGGAGTGGTGTGTATGAACCACCGACCTATGTGTTCTGGTACCATGGTGATAGAATGGTTCCAACTACGATACTAATAGTAGGGTAGGTAGGGGGAGGGAGGGAGAGAGAGGAGAGAGAGAGAGGAGGTGGGTGTGTGTGTGTGTGTGTGTGTGTGTGTGTGTGTGTGTGTGTGTGTGTGTGTGTGTGTGTGTGTGTGTGTGTGTGTGTGAGAGAGAGATTTTTAGTTTATTTGAATGTATTAGAATGTATGTATGTGTGCTTCCATGCCCTTTAAGGTGGTGTTATTTGTATGTATATATATATATATATATATATATATATATATATATATATATATACAATATATATATATACACACAATATATCTTCATCTTATAAAATACCCTCAATACTCCCCTTTCAGATACATTTTTAATGTTTCGGTATAATGTATTAGGCCAGGATTTATGTGGTATGTGTAGGTGTATGGATCTCCCTTTATAACCCCAATAACCTCACTAATCCCCCCTCTCCGTCATTCAGTCTAATCTTAAGGGGAAATGGTTAATTTGTCTTCCCCCCCTCCCACTCCATTCCAACTCCCGTCTCCCTCATGAATATCCCCATTGCTTTTGAAATGTTAAGACGTTCGCATTGTATGGAGAAATCCGGCTTCGCCGGAGACATTTTTCCATCGAAAATTGTACAAATTTAGCTTGCTGTCAAAACAAAAATATATATATGCTGGCTCGCTACCGCTCGCCAGGAAAATATTGACACCTGGATTTTAAGCGTCTTAAAATAGTAGGCTGAATGGGTCCGAATGGATACAAGCCAAAGAGAGAAAGAGAAAAAGGCGAGGTGGGCTCCCTTAACCCTCTCCGACATATGACGCGACTTTGAGCCTATTGGGGATACTTTAAAGCCTTTGTTACCATCAGGGGTATTTAGAAACCTTTAGTTTAGTTACTTCAACCTCTGGAGTTGTCTTTGAGTTAGCTGGGGGCAGAAAACTAATTTTGGAGAGGTAATTATAAGAGTGAGAGAACTCTATTTCTTATTGCTAATCTGGCAACCTCTGCGTCATAAATGAGTGAAAGGGTTAAGTTGACTTTGTAATGTTACACAAATAACTGTGGTGAACAGAGAGTGTGAGAGTGAACTATGTGTATGTGTTACTGTGTATGTGTGTTATATGTATGTATGTATGTTAAATGTATGTATGCTATGTGTATGTGTATGTATCTCCCTCTCTAACCCCTTTCTCCCTCATGTTTAACCCACCAGATCACCGTACTGGACAGAGAGGGAGAGAGTGACCTACAGATTACCCAGGTCACCAAGACAGACAGTGGGAACTATACCTGTCAACCCGCTAACTCTAGACCGGCAAACTATCACTACACATTATTACCGGTAAGTGTGAGTGGACCGCCTTTTCCCTCATGTTTAGCCCCATAGTTTTTGAGATTTTATGTAGTTTGACGAATCTCTACACATTATTACTGGTAAGTGTGAGGGGTTTTATTCTGGACCCCCTTCTTCCTCATGTTTAGCCTCATTAGTCTCCAGGTCACCAAGGTAAACAGTGGGATCTATATCTGTCAACCCGCTAACTCTAGACCGGCAAACGTATCACTACATATTATTACCGGTAAGTCCCCCTTCTCCCTCATGTTTAGCCTCATTATATACCTATCAACCCGCTAACTCTAGACCGGCAAACGTATCACTACATATTATTACCGGTAAGTCCTCCTTCTCCCTCATGTTTAGCCCCATTATATACCTGTCAACCCGCTAACTCTAGACCGGCAAACGTATCACTACATATTATTACCGGTAAGTACCCCTTCTCCCTCATGTTTAGCCTCATTATATACCTATCAACCGCTAAGTCCCCTTTCTCCCTCATGTTTAGCCTCATTATATACCTATCAACCCGCTAAGTCCCCCTTCTCCCTCATGTTTAGCCTCATATACCTATCAACGCACTTGGTAAGTGTAGGAATATGTTTGTATATTTCATTCGATATGAAGAAATTAAGCTTATATATTGCTGATAACAATTATTATTGATCAAAACATACTTGGTGCCGATACATGACTTATTAGCGCGACTGTACATAAAAGGCAATACATTACGGGAAGCGAGTTAGAGCAAATTATACCCCAAACTAAATTATAGCCTATTAACAATTGGCCTGTGCAATCAAATAAACTTTGATCATGTCGATTACCCTCGTTAAATAACCAATATATGGAGCGGTGAATGTCACTGATAAATTACCTTTTTATTGGGTCAGCAGTGAGGGAGTAATTCAGTGATATATCCCATTCAGTACCAGGGACGTCTTTGTTATCCTATTCTGGCAACTATTAGACGATAATATTCAGCTTAGGAAGGACCTCTAGCAATATATAAGGCTTCAAACTCTCTCAACCAACCTAAGCTCCCCACAGATCCTTCCTAAGCTGCATAATATCGCCTGAATAATGCTAGAATAAAATATAACACGTCGCTGGTGCTCAAAGGGATATACAGTATATGACGCCAATATCGTCATTATCGCTAAGTGATCCACCAATGGCGTGGCTGATGGCGTTATGTGCTCTAATGTTAACGGGGGTCACCGGCATTTTTTTTATCTTTCTCTTGTTTTCTCTCTTTCCCTGGCTTGTAACATTCGGCCCCATTCAGCCAAATGTTTTAAGGCGTTTATCCCCATCCAGGTGTTGATTTCCTCCTGGCGAGCGATAGCGAGCCAGCATTGTATGAAGAAATCCGGCTTCGCCGGAGAAATTTTTCTATCGAATAATGTACAAATTTAGCTTGCTGTCGAAACAGCAAACAGGTTTGCTACCGCTCGCCAGGAAAATATTGACACCTGGATGAGGGTAAACGTCTTAAAACAGTAGGCTGAATGGGGCCGAATGGATACAAGCCAAAGAGAGAGGGAGAGAGAAAAAAAAAGCCAGGTCGGCTCCCTTAAAACATTCAAAGCATAAACAAATGTTCTTGAGTTGAAGTTAATAGATTTGCTTATGGTAAAAAGAAAATCCAGGGTTCAATTTCAAAATATTACTGAAAAACACCAACTGGGCACAATTTTCGAGAACCATAAAATACTCCTGAATATAATAATAAAACAAACAAAAAATTATCAATTGGAATATATGATACGAGATCGTCAACCTGGGGAAAAGTCTAGCATATTACCTACTGAAACAGAGAGAGAGAGAGAGAGAGAGAGAGAGAGAGAGAGAGAGAGAGAGAGAGAGAGAGAGAGAGAGAGAGAGAGAGAGAGAGAGAGAGAGAGAGAGAGAGAGAGAGAGAGAGAGAGAGAGAGGGGCCGAAGGCCGATTTCTTCTAACTTGTAATAACATACGACCGAAAGTTATATAAGATAATAGGAAAACTGTGTTACATTCCCGTACGCACCTGGTAAATATCGTACACCTGGCAACTGCTGTTATCAGCTGTTGTCACTGAAGGTCGGGTGAAGATATTGAGGGATAAGCCTTTACAACGGCACCTCGTAGCTACTTTCTACTTTTCCTATTTTTTAGAATCGTAAGATTCAGAGTCGTAAAGATTCCAGGACGACGAGCTCAATAGAAAATGAAAATGAAGAGGTTAGAGAGGGGAGAAGGGGTGTTGGAAAGAGTGGAAGCTGTTGGAGAGGCTTTGTTATGTGTGTTATTAGTCTGTATACGTCGTCGTCACTGAACACGGAAGCAGGAAGCAGTGTTGCCAATTTACCTACTTTCCTGCTAGATCTACAGTATAGAGGTGTTTACTTTGGTCTGGATTCTAGAGGCATATTTTTAGATCTAGCGACATGTAGTCTAGCATATTCTGGAGATTTGAGCCATTTAGAGCGATATTGTAGAGAATGTGACATGAATTCTAGCGATATTATGGAGATTTGAGCCATTCAGAGCGATATTGTAGAAATGTTGGCATTTTTTTAGACCTAGTGACATGTATTCTAGCGATATTCTAGAGATTTGAGCCATTCAGTGCGATTTAGTAGAGATTGTGGCATTAGAGAAAAAAAAATGCATTTTTGGGTAGAAACATTTCCCAGCCGAAGGCCGGTTCCTAGAATTTACAGGATCGCTCTCGCCCGCCAGGAACAAATCGACTCCTAAATGACACGAAACAGTTTTAATATGAACAAGGAAATGGGGCAACAGGTCTTAAATCGCAAAACTAATGGGATGAGTGTCTTAAAATATCAAAACTAATGGGACTAAACATGAGGGAGAAAGGGGTCCAGAATAATACAACAAATACCGGTACATCCCCTTAGGTTAATACCGGTACATCCCCTTAGGTTAATACCGGTACATCCCCTTAGGTTAATACCGGTACATCCCCTTAGGTTAATACCGGTACATCCCCTTAGGTGATACCGGTACATCCCCTTAGGTTAATACACATCCCCTTAAGTTAAAACATAAGTCAAAGTCAAACGTTAGTCATTCCCGTATTATTAGGAAACGTTTCTGAATTATCTCAACATTAATGCTACGGGAAACAAATGGTACTTCCCCTTAAAGTAGAACATGTAAGTCAAAGTCAAACGTTAGCCATTCCCGTATTATTAGGAAACGTTTCTGAATTATCTCAACATTAATGCTACGGGAAACAAATGGTACTTCCCCTTAAAGTAGAACATATAAGTCAAAGTCAAACGTTAGCCATTCCCGTATTATTAGGAAACGTTTCTGAATTATCCTAGCATTTCTACTACGGGAAACAAATGGTACTTCCCCTTAATTAACCCCTTCTGTACCGGTGACGTCCGTCTCATCATATTATGGACACTATTAGACGATTTAATTAAGCTTGGGAAGGATCTGGGGTAGCTCAAAGGAGTAAATGAGATATTCTGTAGCTCTTTAACTGATAGAGATCATAGAGGTCCTTCCTAAGCTGCATACAATCATCCAATAGTTACTGAATAATAATAAGCCAAAAATGTATCACCATAAAAGGCTGGAATAATCGACCTGATAATTCTACCAACTGGGAGGAGTCAGCCAGGGAATAGGTGTGAACAATTACAGCCCATTTGCTCTAGCCCTTTTTGAGTTACAGGCACTATAGGGTTTACGATTTCTGGCCTATCTTATAATGAATTAATTATATTTAAATGCTATTTTAAGGGGTAGTAGTTATTTGTTGGTCTATATATTGGTTATAGTTTCAAAGCTACTCCTCCATCAAGCTTTAAAATAAAACATACTCCCCTTTAACCCCTACTGTACCGTCGATATGTATTATATTCTGGCTCTTACTAATCGATTTAATTCAGTTTAGGAAGGATCTCTAGCAATTATAAGCCTACAAACTATCTCAATCAACTCATTTATCTATCAGAGCGAGAGCTGAGCAATCTCTGCCGTACCCATAGCTTACTCTGACTGTTCCTTTAACTTATATATTTTCTAGATCTCAAGTGACGGCGTCTCTAACGTGGATTGATCTCCCAATCTACCAAGATTGGAAGCCAAAGCGTCAAATTTTTCCCTTGCCCCTCAACTTTCTCTTCATAATTGCTGAGGGGCACAGGGCCCTGGGTGGGGCTTTGGTTTCCCGGGCGTTTCCGCACCCTCCTCAGCTCCCCGCCATGGAGTGGCTTCGGTCACCCAGGCTTTATTGTGGTCGGCGGGGAGGGTTCTGTGGGGGCGCTCGGTAATGGCCTTGGCCTTGCTCGGGGCCTTGGGGCTGTTCGGCCAGGCAGCTTGGGGAACAACAACAACAACTCATTTAACGACCACAGACTCTTCCTAGGCTACAGCAAATCGTCGAAATATAGCTAGAATAAAATATAAGAGACGTCGCTGGTACAGAAAGGGTTAAGATAAATGTCTACATTTTGGGTAGACAAATGTTCCTCGGTTCCTACGAGAATTAAAGGCTCGCTATATTTAACCAGAGAAAACATTGACACCTAAATGGCGGCACGAAAGGTCTATATATTGACAAAGAAATGTGGTGAAAGGACTTAAGATCGCCAAACTAATGGGCCGAACGTCTTATAATCTGAAAACTAATGGGACTACACATGAGGGAGAAGGGGGACCAGAAAACCAACCAACTCGTTCAGTATTGGGGCGCTATTCTTCATTATAATCACCTTAACCCTTTCAGTACCGATGCCGTCCTTTTAAGGGGAGGCAGACCGTTTTTCTGGACCCCCTTCTCCCTAATTTTTAGCCCCACTAGTTTTGATATTTTAAGATGTTGGTTCAATTAGTTTGGGGATTTTATGACCTTTTACACCACTTCGTGCCATTTAGGTGTCGATTTTTTCCTGGCGAGCGATAGCGAGCCTGTAATTTTAAGAGGAATCGGCCTTTGGCCGGGACATTTTTCTACCAAAAAATGTACAAATCTATCTTGAAGGGGGTCTAGGTGGTGTTTCTCCAAGTTTGATGGAGGTCTAGGGAGGAAACTAAAAAAATATATGAATAAATGAATTAATAGACCAAACAAACAGCTACTGTCCCCTTAACTTTGCTCTGCCTACTATTAATCGATTGTATTCAGCTTAAAAAGGGCCTCCGGCAATTAACAGGCTTCGAACTATCTCACTAAACCATCTTTTGCTACCACAGATCCTTCTTAAACTGCACACAATCGTCTAACTGTAGCTAGAATAGAATAAAGGCGTCGGGGGTACAGAAGGGGTTAAGGGGAGGCATTTGGTTTCTCTCAACGACCCCTTTCACCCTCTTGTTTAGCCCCATCAGATTTGGCGATTTTCAGACCTTTCGTCCCATTTCTTTGTCAATATCTTTCTTGCCATATACGTAGGTGTCGATTTTTTCCTGGCGAGCAATAGCGAGCGCTGTAACTTAAGAGGAACCCAGCCAAAAAAATGTCTACCGAAAAATGTAGAAATTTATCTGGAAGGGGGATCTTGGGGGTGTTTTGTCACCGTTTTTTTTTTCTCTCTCTCTCTCCTTTTCTCTCTTTCCCTGGCTTGCATCCATTCAGCCTCATTCAGCCAACTGTTTTAAAACTTTTATTCCCATTCAGGTGTCGATTTCTTCTTGGCGAGCGATAGCGAGCCAGCATTGATGGAGAAATCCGGCTTCGCCGGAGACATTTTTCTATCGAAAAATTTACAGATTTAGCTTGCTATCACAACAAAAATATATATATGCTGGCTCGCTACCACTCGCCAGGAAAATATTGACACTTGGATGGTGGTAAAAGTGTTAAAACAGTAGGCTGAATGTGTTGGAATGGATACAAGCCAAAGAGAGAGGGAGAGAGGCGAGGTGGGCTCCCTTAAGCTTGATAGAGGTCTAGGAAGCGAACTAAAATAATGATAAATAAATAAACAAATACAAACACCCTTGCCCCTTAAGCCAGCCCACCTCGCTTGTTTTATCTTTCTCTCCCTCTCTCTTTGGCTTTTATCCATTCGGCCCAATTCACCCTACTGTTTTAACACGTTTACCCCCATCTAGGTGTCAATATTTTCCTGGCGAGCAGAAGCGAGCCAGCATATATATATTTGTTTTGACAGCACACTAAATTTGTAAATTTTTCGAGAGAAAAATCTCTCCGGCGAAGCCGGATTTCTCCATACAATGTGCGCCTACGGGGCACACACACAGAACGCCATCATCATAACTACTGCCACAGAAGAAACACACATACAATGTGCGCCTACGGGGCACACACACACACACAGAACGCCATCATCATAACTACTGCCACAGAAGAAACACACATACAATGTGCGCCTACGGGGCACAGACACACACACTCAGAACGCCAACATCATAACTACTGCCACAGAAGAAACACACATACAATGAGCGCCTACGGGGCACACACACAGAACGCCAACATCATAACTACTGCCACAGAAGAAACACACATACAATGTGCGCCTACGGGGCACACACACACACTCAGAACGCCAACATCATAACTACTGCCACAGAAGAAACACACACAAACACGCAAAGTTTGGTGAAATTTCATCGGGCGGCCTAGGAGGAGGTTCCGGACAGCAGTGTACCAGTATAAGGGGGGATACCACTCTGCTTACGCAGAGTTTATTATAGATGTTGATCAGAAGACTTCTCCAATATTCCAGATCGAAGAATGAGACTTGACACTCCAATTTTGTTTTCTATGTGAATGAGACACAAAAGGCAGAATATGCTAAGGTTACCCATTAACAACAGTTTTCTTTAAATAAGGTGATTGTAGAAAATGAATACAGTAACTTCTTAAAATAAATTAAATTCCTGGTCTTAATTATTTATATTTATCCTAGAAAGCGCTGTTTTAAATATAAAATCGTCTGTTTTAGCAACTCATATAATATTACGTAAATATTTATTAACACTAACCCCATTATAATGCAAAAAAAAAAAAAAAAAAAAAATAGGCTACAACTAGGTAAAACCCCCACACTTCACTCACTCCCAGAAAGTCATCACAGCAACATCTAAAATTTCCATAGCTATTTTGATTAGTTATTTTGTCTTTTTACTGTGTTCGTATACGTTTTGGTTTGTTTATATTGCAAGTTTTACATAATAATTACTTTGCAGTACATTTGACGATGACGGGTACCTGTTCTGAAGTAAGCATTCTGCTTAAGAAGGCTACAATTAGTGTATTTGGTAGATTTGGCCATGAGTGCTACGCATGTTTAAATGTATACAATGGCAAGATATGGTTTGTGATAGACTCAGGCAGCTGTACATCAATGATAAGTTTTAAAAATGTGATAAAATGTGGAATACCTAAGGAAGACATTATTCCCATTAATAACAAAATTGAATTTACTAAACAAAATTCAAAAACTTATGAAAATGATAGCCAATATTATATGTTAGGTCATTTATATGGGGTTAGTGTACAGGAACGGCAAAGAACCTCCTACGACTTTCATATAGCTGGAAGGGGAAGGCAATCTTAGCCAATAGATTAGTTCCTGTTATGTAGGTAGGCAGGGGGCTAATAATGATTCAAAATGACTAGGGTTAAAATAAAAGTTAGAAATAATGATGCCAATGCAAAACTAAAATTTCTAGAAGTAGTAGGACCAGCAAACATCCAAGTATAAAAAATAACCCATCACAATGACATTCTCATCATATCAACACTCTCAGACAATGACACTGACCTTCTCCTCACCCCCCCATTAGTGGAAACCCTCGAGAATGAGGGTTTCACTCCAATCCTCCCACCCCACATCAAAGCCAAAAGATGCATAATATGCTCCAATGTTGATGAACATATTCTCCAAAATGGCCCAGAAGACATAAAAATCGAACTAGAAAGGGTACAACAACACCTAGAAATCAAGCACGTTGCAAAGTTTGGAAACCACTTTCTAAAACTTGAATTCTCAGATGTGAAGATGGCAGAAAAAGCAAAGGAAGGGCTGAAGCTTTTCCACCTAACAATACCAAAGAGGAACATCCAACAAGAAGAATATATCCATGTAGAAACTTGTATGAAGTGCTACAGCCTCGATAACCATCCCACCGATAATTGTAAAAAAGGAGATCAATACAAAATATGCTCTGAATGCAGCTCCCTAGGACACACATGGAAGGAATGCACACCACAAGGAAGCAAAACAATTATAAACTGCGGGGACAATCACAGGACCCTAGCAATGAAGTGCGGAAAAAGAAAGGAGATAGTGAAAAAGAAACAAAAGGAAAACAGAGAAAAGAATAAACTCAACTATGCACAAATAGCAGCCAAACCAAACACTCACCAACCATGCCATAAACTCATCAACAACTCCAGACATAGTACTTACAAACAACAAAACATTCCACAACATACACCTAGCACCCGGCCCCTTGACACCAAGTGACCATGTCCCCATAGTAGCAACCATTTCAACGTCACCCATTATCATACCATCACCTCCAAGACCAAACTTCAATGCAGCAAACTGGGAAAACTTTAAAAACGAAATTGACAACAAACTGATAGAGACAAATAACATTGATACAGGGACACTAGACGAAATAGAAGATGCACTCGACGACTGGTACAGTATCATACAAAACACCACAAATACTCACATCCCGAAAACACACAACAAAATACTACACAGTACTAGATTCAGTCAACAAACAAAAAACACACAAATACAATACAATACACTAAGACAACAAGCCCAGATATATGGATGGACATACGTTTAGTACATACAATACAAACAACTCCAAGAAACACTACAAAATACTATGACACAAGATCATACTGAAATGTGGTCAAATAAGATCATGGAAACAGCAAACACCTACAATGATCCGGCAACATTTTGGAGAAAACTAAAAGCCCTCCAAGGACATGACTCTCATGAAGCTAACTACACAATAGATAACCAAGGGAACAAAATCTACTCTCACACAGATCAAGCAAACAGGCAGATCAGATCAGATGATGTATTGAGGGATAAGCCTTTACAACGGCACCTCGTATCTACATTCTACTTTTCTTATTTTTCTGAAGAGTGTAGAGAGGGGAGAAGGGGTGTTGGAGAAAGAGGAAGCTGTTGGAGTGGCTTTGTTATGTGTGTTTAGTCTATTGTAATAGCGATAGAATAGCGCTTTTACATATACTGTACATATATTCATAATATTTGGGAAGAGTACCTTCTTTCCAATGAATTATCACCTCAAACGCAACCCTACTTGAATATATTAGCGTTAACCCCTTCTGTACCGGTCATGTACTATTCATTATATTCTGGCCACTATAAGACGATTTTGTACAGCTTAGGAAGGACGTCTACTCATTAAAAGGCTACCGACTATCTTAATTATCCTTTAAACTACCATATATCTTTCCTAAGCTTAATAAAATCGCTTAAATGTAACCGAAATCAAATAATTAAGACGTCTCCGGTATAGAAGGGGTTAAAGAAATGTCTATTCAATGGCATAACATCATATCAATCAAAGTCAAGACTCATTAGGGTTAAGTGTATAAAAGGCAATGAATTATGGGAAGCGAATTAGAGCAAATTAAAGCCCAAACTAAACACTATATTACAGTAACAATTGGCCTGCGCGATCAAATATACTTTGATCATGTTTATTACCCTCGTTAAGGGTGGGCACCGGTTTTTTTTTATATCTTTCTCTCCCTTTCTCTCTTTTCCTGGCTTGTATCCATTCGGCCCCATTCAGCCAACTGTTTTAAGACGTTTATTCCCACTCAGGTGTCGATTTCTTCCTGGCGAGCGATAGCGAGCCAGTATTGTATGGAGAAATCCGGCTTTGCCGGAGAAATCCGGCTTTGCCGGAGAAATTTTTCTATCGAAAAATGTACAAATTTAGCTTGCTGTCAAAACAAAAATATTTATATTATGGCTCGCTACCGCTCGCCATATTGACACCTGGGTGGGGGTAAACGTCTTTAAACAGTAGGCTGAGTGGGGCCAAATGGATAGAAGCCAAGGAGAGAGGGAGAGAAAGAGAAAAAAAGCGAAGTGGGCTCTCTTAAATAACCATTATATAGCCGGAGTCACACAAGCCTTTTTTCGAGCAATTTTTAAGGGCAATTATGGTCTGGCAGCTTCAAAAATTACACTTTATCATAATTCAGCCGCCTAACATAATCTACCTTCAGTCTAGTTACCGATACCAGTGCGAAAATGTCTCGATATAATACGCAAAAAACTTGCTCTTGGAAAATTGACGGAATAGGCCTAAGCGTTTGAGTGACAACGGCTTAATGGGCCGGTTTTCTGGACCACTTTCTCCCTCATGTTTAGCCCCATTAGTTTTCAGATGTTAAGATGTTTGCCGCATTAGTTAGTCGATTTTAAGACCTTTCGCCCCATTTCTTCGTCAATATTTAGACCCTTAATCGTGCTATTTAGGTGTCGATTTTTTCCCTGGCGAACGATAGTGAGCCTGCAATGTTGGAAGAACCGCCTTCGGCCGGGACATTTTTCTACCGAAAAATTTACAAATTAATCTAGAAGGGGGATCTAATGGATTTTTTTTTTTTTTTTATTTGATGGAGGTCTAGGGAGGAAACAAGAAAAATAATAAATACATGCAAAAATCGCCCAAAACGTGAACCACCCCCCTTAATTCAGTGATATATATACGGCGCCAATATCGTCATTATCGCTAAGTGATCCACCAATGGTGTGGTTGATAACGTTATGTGCTCTAATGTTAACGGGGAGGCAGACCGTTTGTTTGGTCTATTAATTCTTTATTCATATATTTTTTTAAGTTTCCTCCCTAGACCTCCATCAAGCTTAGAAAAACACCCCCTTCAAGATAAATTTGTACATTTTAAAAATGTCGCGGCCGAAGGCCGATTCCTCTTAAAATTGCAGGCTCGCTTACTCTCGCCAGGAAATAATTGACACCTAAATGGCACGAAAGGTCTTAAAATTCACAACGAAATGGGGCGAAAGGTGTTAAAATCGCCAAACTAAAGGCCCGAACGTCTTATAATCTCAAAACTAGTGGGCTAAACATTAGGGAGAAGGGGTCCAGAAAAACGGCCAGTCAGTGATATATATGGCGCCAATATCGTCATTATCGCTAAGTGATCCACCAATGGCGTGGCTGATGGCGTTATGTGCTCTAATGTTAACGGGGGTCACCGGCTTTTTTTATGTTTCTCTCCTTTTCTCTCTTTCCCTGGCTTGTACCGGTATCCATTCGGCCCCATTCAGCCAAATGTTTTAAGGCGTTTATCCCCATCCAGGTGTTGATTTCCTCCTGGCGAGCGATAGCGAGCCAGCATTGTATGAAGAAATCCGGCTTCGCCGGAGAAATTTGTATATCGAATAATGTACAAATTTAGCTTGCTGTCGAAACAAAAATATTTATATGCTGGTTTTCTACCGCTCGCCAGGAAAATATTGACACCTGGATGGGGGTAAACGTCTTAAAACAGTAGGCTGAATGGGGCCGAATGGATACAAGCCAAAGAGAGAGGGAGAGAGAGAAAAAAAAAGCCAGGTCGGCTCCCTTAAAACATTCAAAGCATAAACAAATGTTCTTGAGTTGAAGTTAATAGATTTGCTTATGGTAAAAAAAAAAATGCAGGGTTCAATTTCAAAATATTACTGAAAAACACCAACTGGGCACAATTTTCGAGAACCATAACATACTCCTGAATATAATAATAAAACAAACAAAAAATTATCAATTGGAATATATGATACGGGATCGTCAACCTGGGGAAAAGTCTAGCATATTACCTACTGGTTCAGAGAGAGAGAGAGAGAGAGAGAGAGAGAGAGAGAGAGAGAGAGAGAGAGAGAGAGAGGGGCCGAAGGCCGATTTCTTCTAACTTGTAATAACATACGACCGAAAGTTATATAAGATAATAGGAAAACTGTGTTACATTCCCGTACGCAACTGGTAAATATCGTACACCTGGCAACTGCTGTTATCAGCTGTTGTCACTGAAGGTCGGGTGAAGGTATTGAGGGATAAGCCTTTACAACGGCACCTCGTAGCTACTTTCTACTTTTCCTATTTTTTAGAATCGTAAGATTCAGAGTCGTAAAGATTCCAGGACGACGAGCTCAATAGAAAATTAAAATGAAGAGGTTAGAGAGGGGAGAAGGGGTGTTGGAAAGAGTGGAAGCTGTTGGAGAGGCTTTGTTATGTGTGTTATTAGTCTGTATACGTCTTCGTCACTGAAGCAGGAAGCAGTGTTGCCAATTTACCTACTTTCCTGCTAGATCTACAGTATAGAGGTGTTTACTTTGGTCTGGATTCTAGAGGCATATTTTTAGATCTAGCGACATGTAGTCTAGCATATTCTGGAGATTTGAGCCATTTAGAGCGATATTGTAGAGAATGTGACATGAATTCTAGCGATATTATGGAGATTTGAGCCATTCAGAGCGATATTGTAGAAATGTTGGCATTATTTTTAGACCTAGTGACATGTATTCTAGCGATATTCTAGAGATTTGAGCCATTCAGGGCGATTTAGTAGAGATTGTGGCATTAGAGAAAAAAAATCATTTTTGGGTAGAAACATTTCCCAGCCGAAGGCCGGTTCCTAGAATTTACAGGATCGCTCTCGCCCGCCAGGAACAAATCGACTCCTAAATGACACGAAAAGTTTTAATATGAACAAGGAAATGGGGCAACAGGTCTTAAATTGCGAAACTAATGGGATGAGTGTCTTAAAATATCAAAACTAATGAGACTAAACATGAGGGAGAAAAGGGGTCCAGAATAATACAACAAATACCGGTACATCCCCTTAGGTTAATACCGGTACATCCCCTTAGGTTAATACCGGTACATCCCCTTAGGTTAATACCGGTACATCCCCTTAGGTTAAAACATCTTAAGTGTGAAGTCAAAGTCAAACGTTAGTCATTCCCGTATTATTAGGAAACGTTTCTGAATTATCTCAACATTAATGCTACGGGAAACAAATGGTACTTCCCCTTAAAGTAGAACATGTAAGTCAAAGTCAAACGTTAGCCATTCCCGTATTATTAGGAAACGTTTCTGAATTATCTCAACATTAATGCTACGGGAAACAAATGGTACTTCCCCTTAAAGTAGAACATGTAAGTCAAAGTCAAACGTTAGCCATTCCCGTATTATTAGGAAACGTTTCTGAATTATCCTAGCATTTCTACTACGGGAAACAAATGGTACTTCCCCTTAATTAACCCCTTCTGTACCGGTGACGTCCGTCTCATCATATTATGGACACTATTAGACGATTTAATTAAGCTTGGGAAGGATCTGGGGTAGCTCAAAGGAGTAAATGAGATATTCTGTAGCCCTTTAACTGATAAAGATCATAGAGGTCCTTCCTAAGCTGCATACAATCATCCAATAGTTACTGAATAATAATAAGCCAAAAATGTATCACCATAAAGCGACTGGAATAATCGACCTGATAATTCTACCAACTGGGAGGAGTCAGCCAGGGAATAGGTGTGAACAATTACAGCCCATTTGCTCTAGCCCTTTTTGAGTTCCAGGCACTATAGGGTTTACGATTTCTGGCCTATCTTATAATGAATTAATTATATTTAAATGCTATTTTAAGGGGTAGTAGTTATTTGTTGGTCTATATATTGGTTATAGTTTCAAAGCTACTCCTCCATCAAGCTTAACAAAAAGAAAAAACAACCTACTCCCCTTTAACCCCTACTGTACCGTCGATATGCTATGTATTATATTCTGGCTCCTACTAATCGATTTAATTCAGTTTAGGAAGGATCTCTAGCAATTATAAGCCTACAAACTATCTCAATCAACTCATTTAACGACCACAGATTCTTCCTTGGCTACAGCAAATCGTCGAAATATAGCTACAATAAAATATAAGAGACGTCGCTGGTACAGAAAGGGTTAAGATAAATGTCTACATTTTCGGTAGACAAATGTTCCTCGGTTCCTACGAGAATTAAAGGCTCGCTATATTTAGCCAGAGAAAACATTGGCACCTAAATGGCGGCACGAAAGGTCTATATATTGACAAAGAAATGTGGTGAAATCGCCAAACTAATGGGCCGAACGTCTTATAATCTGAAAACTAATGGGACTACACATGAGGGAGAAGGGGGACCAGAAAACCAACCAACTCGTTCAGTATTGGGGCGCTATTCTTCATTATAATCACCTTAACCCTTTCAGTACCGTTGCCGTCCTTTTAAGGGGAGTAAGACCGTTTTTCTGGACCCCCTTCTCCCTAATGTTTAGCCTCACTAGTTTTGAAATTTTAAGATGTTGGTTCAATTAGTTTGGGGATTATATGACCTTTCACCCCACGAAGGGTCCCTTCGTGCCATTTAGGTGTCGATTTTTTCCTGGCGAGCGATAGCGAGCCTGTAATTTTAGGAGGAATCGGCCTTTGGCCGGGACATTTTTCTACCAAAAAATGTACAAATCTATCTTGAAGGGGGGTCTAGGGGGTGTTTTTCTAAGTTTGATGGAGGTCTAGAGAGGAAACTAAAAAAATATATGAATAAATGAATTAATAGACCAAACAAACAGCTACTGTCCCCTTAACTTTGCTCTGCCTACTATTAATAAATGAATTAATAGACCAAACAAACAGCTACTGTCCCCTTAACTTTGCTCTGCCTACTATTAATCGATTGTATTCAGCTTAAAAAGGGCCTCCGGCAATTAACAGGCTTCGAACTATCTCACTAAACCATCTTTTGCTACCACAGATCCTTCTTAAACTGCACACAATCGTCTAACTGTAGCTAGAATAGAATAAAGGCGTCGGGGGTACAGAAGGGGTTAAGGGGAGGCATTTGGTTTCTCTCAACGACCCCTTTCTCCCTCATGTTTAGCCCCATCAGTTTTGGCGATTTTCAGACCTTTCGTCCCATTTCTTTGTCAATATCTTTCTTGCCATAATACGTAGGTGTCGATTTTTTCCTGGCGAGCAATAGCGAGCGCTGTAACTTAAGAGGAACCCAGCCAAATTTGTTTCTACCGAAAAATGTAGAAATTTTTCTGGAAGGGGGATCGTGGGGGTGTTTTGTCAAGGGGGTCACCGACTTTTTTTTCTCTCTCTCCTTTTCTCTCTTTCCCTGACTTGCATCCATTCAGCCTCATTCAGCCAACTGTTTTAAAACTTTTATTCCCATTCAGGTGTCGATTTCTTCTTGGCGAGCGATAGCGAGCCAGTATTGATGGAGAAATCCGGCTTCGCCGGAGACATTTTTCTATCGAAAAATTTACAGATTTAGCTTGCTATCAACACAAAAATATATATATGCTGGCTCGCTACCACTCGCCAGGAAAATATTGACACTTGGATGGTGGTAAAAGTGTTAAAACAGTAGGCTGAATGTGTTGGAATGGATACAAGCCAAAGAGAGAGGAAGAGAAAGATAAAAAAGGCGAGGTGGGGTGGCTTAAGCTTGATAGAGGTCTAGGAAGCGAACTAAAATAATGATAAATAAATAAACAAATACATAAACCCTTGCCCCTTAACCCGGGAACTGCGGGGAGACTCTTAAGAGTTCCCCCGGCGGACTGCGGGGAGACTCTTATGAGTGAGTGAAAACAAAAATCAACTTTTGACATCGAAAAAAAAAAAAAAAATATTATTTTTTTATTTTTTTATTTTTTTTTGGCCCCTGGGCCATGCAAAATCTCAGTCCTCTACCTCCCCTCCTTCCCCACTTTCCTCCTCTCCTTCAGTTATCACCTATTTTCCCTGTTCTTCCCTTATTCTGAGGTATATTTTCGTGCTAACATTAGCGAGTTGCAAGCAGGGTGTTGTCATCACTGATGGCAAGCGAGTGCAAGAGAGAGAGAGAGAGTATCGATCGACTGTGTCTCAGTGGCATTGGGGGAAATTGGCGGGAAAGTAGCTTGCCTCACCCATACATTATACAACTCGCGGGCTATATCTCCAATTTTGACCATCCAAACGCTGTTTTCACTCGTTTTATTGTTGTTTCAGGTTAATCCCTTTATAATCAACCCATAATAGGCGCATATGGATAAGTATTAATGCTATTAATGGCACAATGAATATTTTAGTGACGGAAACACCTCACATACGTCAGCACAGGGGGACGTTTCCAATTACCCCCATGCGCACTTCAGAGGTTTAAGCCAGCCCACCTCGCTTTCTCTCCCTCTTTCTTTGGCTTTTATCCATTCGGCCCAATTCACCCTACTGTTTTAAGACGTTTACCCCCATCTAGGTGTCAATATTTTCCTGGCGAGCGGAAGCGAGCCAGCATATATATATTTTTGTTTTGACAGCACACTAAACAAGTATTGAGGGACCTCGTCACACAGAAATCACACACGAGTGAAATTTCGGTCACCATTCCTGCCTGGTCTATTTCATATATCGGGAAGGCGCCGGGACTGGGCAAATTCTCTGGCACAACCTCGCTACAACACCTATTGTGCTACACTCTAATTAGCTGCGGAGATGTAGAGACCAACCCCGGCCCTTGTTCAACGTTGAAGAAACCTCACCACCAAACAAGTAAGGCAGACACCGACATTTCAACAGTCCCTAGCAGTAAAATTCGTTATAACAAACTGGGCCAGCAGGTACCCCAGCCTCCGGCCGTCACGCTCCAACCCAACACAATCCAACACTATCGGTGGCTCAACATGTAACTGGAACAGCTAGGAAGAAAGGCATCAGTCGCAACAACATCAACAATGGAGCAGCATTAGCAGCCAGGAATAAGGACAACATCATCAAACAGCAAATACAGGTGGGGCAGGGAGGGGTCACAGGGGGAGACATAGCCACAGACAGTCCCCACCCTAGCAGCACAGCTGATCATCACACCGCCAGACGTACGACGAACAATACAAAGAATCTATGTACAGTGTGCGATATTAGATTCAACAAAAGGAGTCCAACATCACAATGTAGTATTTGTAATGAAACAGCACACGATCGATGTTCTTATGTTAACAGCAGAAAAGAAATGGAATGCGATAAATGCAGGGAACTAGCAATAACCCACTCCACCAACTCTACATTACCCACAGCATTACCATTAATACCACAGATATCGGCGACCCAAGTAGCACAACATGCAACAAGAACAACAATAAAAACAGGTAGCACTCGCAAATACATCTACAGGGAAGCAGCATCAACGGACAATGAAAACAACAACAGCAAACAACCACAGCCCGACCGCGAGTATCCCCTACTCTCTCCCGCACAAACAGCTGATCGATGCGGACCAAACCACACCTCCAGTCGTATGATAAACAGTAAGAAAAAACTATGTATAGTCTGTAATATTGGTTTCAACAATAGGAGTTCACTTTTACAATGCAATAATTGTAATGAAATTGTTCATAACCGATGTACTTACGTTAACAGTAGAAACAAAGTTGAATGTGTTAAATGTAGGAACTCAGCTGTACAACATCGCGAATCTATTTGTTTTATTTGTGAATCACTCATAACACGACGTCAGAAGATCCAAAACTGTGTAAAGTGTAAACAGGTAGCTCACATGAAGTGCATCTCTAAGAAGACCAACAGTGAAGAACGGGAATTCCTTTGCAATAAGTGTGCCTTGCATTCATTACCGAATATTAATGTAAATGATCCAAGTATTAACAACTCAGAAATCCAGCCAGGACACATTCAAAATCAAAGATGAATACTGAGTGTTCACCAACAAAGGGCTCCATCTTATCCACATTAACGCCAGATCAATGTACCATAAATTGTCAGAAATAAACTTGTTAGCTAATAAGGCCAAAGCTTCAATAATTGCAATCACAGAAAACCTGGCTGGATTCAAGTATAAACGATGGTGAAATAAACATTCAAGGTTTCAACATGGTTAGGAATGATCGCAATAGGCATGGGGGAGGAGTATGTCTGTATGTAAAAAACAACCTCACACACACAACTAGGACCGACCCTCCATGTAGAAAATCACGAAGCTCTGTGGATCGACCTACACCTGCCGAGGACAAGACCCATCACAATTGGGGTATGCTATAGGCCACCAGACGACACACAATTCTTGACCAAATTTGAACGAACTTTGTCATCGCTAGACCCTCGGAATGAATCCATTATACTAGGGGATTTTAACCTGTGTTACAAACAACGAAATAATAGGCTTGTACGAGAATATAGGCACATACTGACAATGCACAATCACAAACAACTCATCACAACCCCCACACGTATCTCTGAGAACACTGCCACAATATTAGACCACATAAACTGTAACAGAGAGGACAAAATATCACAATCAGGGGTTATACAGACTGGGATAAGTGATCACTTCGTCACATATTGCACACGGAAAACCACAAAATTACCCTAGAGACTCACAAGGTTATCAAAATAAGGTCACTCAGAAACTACAACAAAGAAACATTTCTGGACATTTTATGGAATACAGACTGGTCTCCAGTGGTTGGAAGTACAAACGTTAATGACGCATGGGTTGGCTTCAGAACCATCATCACAAACATCCTAGACGAAATAGCTCCTCTGAAAGACATACGAATTAAAGCAAGGTCAGACCCATGGATCAACAATGACATACTACACCATCTGGAACACAGAGACAATCTGTTAAAAAAGCTAGTGAAACATAGACAGGATCAAGGTCTGAAACATGAGTTCAACAGGGCCAGGAATAAACTAAGTAGAAAAATCAAATCAGCTAAAACTAATTATTTCCACAATAAGGCAGAGGAATATCAGAATAACCCAAAGAAACTATGGAGGCACCTAAAACAACAGGCTACAGCAACAAGGCAAGGGATTCGTCTAACACTAATATTGCTCTCACCATTAATGATCAGGTTTGCCACGATAAACGACAAATTTCAACCTACTTCAACACCTTCTTCACCTCCATAGCAAACACACTTGCACAGAACCTACCGCAACCTCTCAATAAATACACGACAACAACGGCCACCTTTCGAAATTTCTACAGAGATAAAGGCATACACCCGAACACATTTGGATTGCAAAATGTTACACCAAAATACACTTTTGACGAGCTCTCTAACCTAAATGTACATAAAAGCACAGGACCAGACAAAATTCCTGCCAAATTTCTACGAGATGGAGCCATTGGTATAGCAGGTCCACTAACCCACATCATCAACCTGTCAATTAATACCAACACTGTACCTGCTGAACTGAAGGAAGCTATTGTAACTCCTCTATTCAAGAAAGATAATAAACTAGAAGTTGGCAACTACAGACCATTTAGCATATTATGTATTGTATCTAAAATCCTTGAAAGAGCGGTATACACCCAAATTGAACACTACCTCAAAGAAAATTATCTATTTTATAAGTTTCAATGAGGTTTCAGATGCATGTACTGGACTGACTCCTGTCTCATCCACTTAACAGATCACATTCGTAAAGAAATGTCTAAAGGTAACTACACCGGTATGGTTCTTCTTGATCTACAAAAAGCGTTTGACACAGTAGACCATGATATCCTATGTAATAAACTACAAGCAATGGGCATTGGGTCTGTGAACTGGTTTAAATCTTATCTTAGTGGTAGAACACAAAGAGTCCAAATTGATGATAATATATCTGATCCTATGCCAATTAACTGTGGGGTCCCGCAGGGAAGCATCCTTGGTCCCTTACTCTTTCTCTGTTATGTAAACGACATGGAACTGAGCGTGCGTCTCGGGTAAATTATTACTTTAAGCTGACGACAGCGTGCTTCTGGTTTCAGGAAAAGACCCAATAAGTATTGCCGCTTCACTTTCCAAAGAACTAGAATCATGTAGTGAATGGCTAGTTGACAATAGACTATCTCTTCACCTGGGCAAGACGGAAGCCATCTTATGTGGAACAAAACACAAACTGAAAGACATTGTGGGCTTCTCGGTCAACTGTAATGATATTCCTATAACAACAGTGTCACAAGTTAAATATCTCGGACTAAAACTGGACTCGAGTTTGTCAGGTGAAACAATTTTGGAATCTATATTGTGTAAGTGTAGAGCACGTATAAAATACCTGTATAGACAGGTGGGATGCTTGCCAGCGGCGACCAAAAAGACCCTTTGCCAAGCGCTTGTTCAATGTCATTTTGACTATTCTGTGTCATCCTGGTACTCTGCATCATCTAAATCAGCACAGCACAAACTTCAGGTCACTCAAAATAAAATGGTTAGGTTCATGCTGAACCTAGGACCCAGATCACATGTTGGCCAGGAACAACTTCAGTCACTAGGTATGCTCAATGTCTATGACAGAGCTCCAGAGTTTCTTAAGAGTGATTTTGTTAAAGCAAATGAGAGGAGTGGACATAATACAAGAAACAGGATGTTTAATTTTAAGGTCTCGAGAATCCAAGGACAGGGTAAGCAAACATTCTTCTTCACTGCCATCAAAGACTGGAACGACTTACCCCAGTCAGTCCGTGAAAAGAGAACACTGTTCCTTCAGACATAGCCTGAAGGAACACCTGAACCGGACAGCTGCGAGAAGGGAGCACCAAGCTTATGTCTACTACTAAATACGACATAAGAGATAGGCAAACCAAACTGAAATTATTACTGATATTTACCATAGGATGTAAGGTATCTTAAAATAACCCCCCCTAGAAATACTTTCTCTAAAGTATCTATTTCTGTTATCCTCCCCTTTTCCCCAGCTAACCTAATCCCACAAGGACCCCAATGGAAATACGCCTAACGGCCTTCTTGGGCTATCCTTAGTTGGAATTATGCAAAGCTGGTACATGTCATATTTGTAACATACTATGCGGTACCAACTATGTAAATTGCTAACTGAATAAATATTATTATTATTATTATTATTATTATTATTATTATTATTATTATTAACAATATATGATGCCAAACAAGCTCCAGTGAAAAATAAGACCTATTGAAAAGACCCAAGAAAATATGATGGCAAACAAGCTCTGCACAAATTACGCCGACGAATCAAACCCCAAGACATGAGAACGCTATCTATGACCCCGGAAAATGACTCCGGACAAGCACAAGACCCCGGAAAAGCGACCAACCAGCGTGTGATTATGGGAAGTAGTAGAGTCTGAGCGGGTAAGTTACGAATGACTGTAAACCCACAAGATTATACAGCTCCTTGCCGGCCACCGACAGAGAGTACAGGGGCCGATACCGAGGGGATTATCGACAACCCACTTAAGACCATTCCTACAACCCACTTAAGACCATTCCTACATATGGCTACACCTAGGCCTATATTAGTTAACCTAACCTAAACTCTATTCACGAGAAATAGGCGAAGATGTGTCCTCTGAATGTAATTGTTGATATTAAATGACTGAAAACGAGACTATTAAACCCCATTCTGCAATGTCGTTTTTTAATCATTACTACTAGAGTAGATCTCGATAGCTATCTCTTGTCACTGTTATATTGCAAGTTTAGGCTAAAATAATTTCTTCATCTACTTTTAGCGAACATTGCATTGACTTAGCTTGCTACAAAAGCGTTGCTCCCCTATCTACGACTGTTGAGTAGTGGGTTGCGAGAAAACAGACTGTGGTCAGAAATGTTGGTGTGTGGGGTAATAGGATCGGCTGTTGTGAGGAGCCTTGTACTGCCTGGTCCTTATACTGTCCCTTCACTTCCTTCCCAGGCTCGGTCCGTGGTACAACAGGATGGGAGAATTCGAACACAGCCTAAATGGAAAACTGTATAATGTCAATCGGAAACTATTTATTTCTGACGACATTTTTTCAGTCGTTTCTAATCATGCATTAATGTGTTTGTTTGTGTTCGCATTCCTTTGTAATATGATTAGTTTACCTCACCGTTTTATGAAAAACCAAGTCAATAGTTTGACTGTACTGTCATGCTCTACAGTCGTGCCATGCCTCCGCTCTTTCAAATTTAATGTCCATTGATGATATAGGAAACATAATCCACAACAAAACCTAATACATCTTTAAACTATTTATAAAGATTGCAATCAAGGCTATTCATTTTCTGTTTACTTTAATAACCGAAGTTCATATTGTAGAGATACATCTGTAACACAATTATTAAACGTGACTATGCAATCAGATATAGTTGATCACCGATAATTTTACGAAATTGACTGGGAACTGTCAAGATAGACGAGTTACTATGTTCATGATAATAATTTCATTTAAATTGTCAATTATAATATAAAATGCGACTGTACCATTCTAGGGTTGTGTAATAGACATAGATGCAAGTATTCCTGTGTGTGTGTGTGTGTGTGTGTGTGTTTGTTTAATAGGGAGGAGGGGGAGTTAAAGAGAGAAGAATGAGTTTGATAACGAAGGAAGAGTATATGGAACAATTATTCATCATCAGGAAATGGTGCCGTATGGTATAATTTTGTTTTCTTCTGCTCTTGTTTGTCGTTTGTTTGAAGAGTGCTACGCTATATATGTTTAAACACGCTCGCACACACACACACACACACACACACACACACACACACACACACACACGGTGAATTGGTGTATCAGTTATACATTATATACATTGTACTTGCTTCTACGAATTAAGGTCATCTGTATCACAAATAATTATTGGCAAGTATAATTATCAGTCAAGGCACTATATGTTAGGGAGCTACGATATGCCAAATAGGTTATGTTAGCTGTGTAGATTAATGATTAAAAATGTGTTTAACAGACGCATCTATATTGATAAATAAGTGTTCGAATTAGTGCTTGCTTACGAATTAAGAACATATATATTTGTATGGTTTGTTCTCAATTTAACAATAAAATACGGCCATAATCCTAGTCCGACTTCAGTTAAACCTTCGCCTTTATGAATGAAATGAAAATAATTTAATAAATGAATTAACATATTTAAGGAACTATTGTAGGTGATATTAAGTTGTATTTCATAGACAAACATTTAGTTCGATATGAGATTACTATTGCATGAGCATTCTCCTACAATGATCGTTTCATTGACAACATTTCTATCGTATGTCAGATTTTGAAATATTCCGTTCAGCTACATGCACCAAGTCTGCGTATTCCATCAATTATTGTTTGCTACTTGCCCAGGCGATTGCACACTTTATATTTGTATATTTTTAAATATCTCAGTACTTTTCGTTAATATTGTACAAACTAAGATAATGAAGGTAGACTATAGATTACCTGGAGCACACCAGATACACGATAACGCGCGTGTGTGTGTGTGTGTGTGTGGGGGGGGGGGGGGGGCAGTAACCCCTGCGTATAATAACACACACACACATACACCACTCTCTGTTGCATCCTGGGCCCCACCACCTGCACGGCTAGGCACTCCTCCATACACAGGTGCATAACCCCTCTTTACATCTGCCACCCCAGACATACAACAGGTGTGACGGGACATAAGGTACGATTCGGTGACGCTCCTCTTCGGCAACATTTATGGGAACAAATCTGTGATAATTTAATTATGTCATGTAGGTCAGTAGGTATGTTATTTGCATTAATTTGATTATATTATTTGATTTTCGGTTGTTGGATGTTAGATGATAAGTAAGTAGGAGTTATACGGTAATAATCATGGCCTTGTTGACAGAGCCGGGTTGTTGATATTTCCCAATCCTCCCGATCCATCGTAGGGACACTCACCCCTGCATAGTAGCTGTAGTAGTCGAGGTTCACTGACTGGTGTGTGTGTGTGTGTGTGTGTGTGGAAACAAGTAATGTGGATGTACAGCTCCTGTGTGTGTTGTATGTATATACTGTATTTATGTGCAGTGTGTGTGGCATGCATGTGCATCAGTTTAAAAGTTCATGAACCTCTCATGTATTACATCGTGAAAGAAAGTGTATGTACTTTGATGTGTGAATACAATTTTGTATGCATTAATATCATTAATTATTTAATTTGTATGTGCATTCACACTCCTTATGGCTATCTTTGCAAATAGAAAAAAAAATCAAGATGTTCACGATTTATTAGAGTGAGGATCTTGAGGATCTAAGACGCAGTTATATTTATTTTGGTTATAAATAAACGATTGTATGTAATTTAGGGAGGATATTTAGGAATTGAAGGTGTAATTACCATCTCAAGTAACGTTTTAGCTCCCACAAGTCCACCCTAAACAGAATAAAATCGTCTAATGATAGCCAGAATAAACTGTCAAAACGCGTCATGATCCTTAAAGGGTTAGTATCCTTTTATGTCTCCGTTGGGTAAAGTAACCTACAGCTATACCTCTGGCACGGGTGGTAACATGCATTGAATGAAAGCGTAACTCGACAAATCCTTATTATTTTTCACTAGTTGTCTTAATACTAGGAGAGAGAGAGAGAGAGTATGTGTGTGTGTTTGTATGCGTGTGTTACTTCCCTTGTCGTGTGTGTAATTACCTAGTTTCCAGGAACATATACAAAATAATTGGCTGTATAAATTCTGAGTGTATATTGACATCACCCCCTAACTGTCGTGGTCTTTCATCATTCAGCCATTATTTATTATGTTAAACAATTTATGTTGGTTAGGGAAAGCCTTTGGGAATATAAGAGTTAATTAAGATAATGTACTTTGTAACCCTTTGCTTCTTGGATATCATTCCAAAGCTGAATATATTGGTCTATTGTTAGCTATTTTACAACGAAAAAGGGAAACCATCGTTTTGCAGGGTATTGAAGGTTGGGGTAATTAAAGGAGTGGTTTTATTTATTTACTTTTATTTACTATTATTGTTATTGTTTATCAGCTTGAATTTTTGTTTTTCTATGTGGATGAGGGAGACAAAAGGCAAAACTGCCTGTAACGAGTTCCTCCCCCAAAGTTAAAAATGTGACGTGGCCAAAATCAAGGAACGTTCGAGCCAAAATGTAATTATTTATTAGATACCTGCGATTAGAAGCGATACCCAGAGGTGGGGGTTCACATATAGCATTAGGCTGCTTGTTTATGTCTACACACGCCATCATATATATTAACCCTTTCTGTACCGGCGACGTCTTTTATATATATAACAGCTAAATTTAGATAATTTGATCAAGCTTGGGAAAGATATATGGTAGCTAAAAGGATTAATTGAGACATTCTGTAGTCTTTTAATGGGCAGACGTCCTTCCTAACCTTATTATGATCGTCTAATGGTTGCCAAAATGTAATGAAAAGGATGCCACCGGTACTGTATGGGTTAAGACGAGTAAGTTGGTAAGCTTATAATTTTGGTAAGTAAGAATCTGCCAGCTCAAGCGTGAATACCGGCCTGGGTAGGTTATCTGGCGTCCGGCCAACACAGCTTGTCGGCTTTTCTGCTGGCTGATAAGTTGATAACCTTTCCGAAGGTAAGAGGTAACCTGGATATTATGCTGTAATCCTTCTGTACACTCGGATGCCATAGTCTATAGCCCACTCTTTGCAATTCGTGGACCCCCTATGTTTTACTTTGGCAATTATGACTAATCTGCTTTGATTTTTTGGATAGAACTTGCTTTCAATGAATAGTATTTATAGTTTTGTAGTTGATGTAGATAATATTATATTCATAAATTCGTTCCAGTTATATACAAATTAAGATCACGAATTTGTATAAGTCTGCTAGAGACGATGGCATGCTAGTCTACCTGGCTGGGTAACTCACCCACCACAGGTTCCAACAAACAGAGATACAAGGATGAAGGCCGCAGGAAAGGACAGCATAGCGTATGTTATCCCTCTTTACGCTTCACCTTTATCAGTGCATTCACCCTCAATTATGGTTCACCATTATTTTATTTCAACTTCCCTTTACTCATAATTTATTCATTATTGCATGGTACAGTCTCTCACATAAGTTTTGTTTTTCAAAATGTTCTTATGTATGCAAGTAATTTATACAAAGTTGGTGTAATTGAATTAAGAGTAGTTTGTTTTGCAGTCGTCAATTTACATGATTGGTCCAGTATTATAAATAAATACACTCGTATAATCACATTAATTTCACTTCCATACATAAGATAATGTGAACGTAAAAAACATATGTAGTACACTGTACATGATTTAATACGTAATGCATATAAATGGGAGCATATAATCAAGGCTTAAACAATACAGATACATAACAAAAACATTAGATGACCATTGAAACACCAGGGTGCAGTATTTATAAGGCAGTCAGTCAGTAGCCACATTCTTTAAATTAATTAAGGGAAACAAACAAAATTTGCTATAGGATTTGATTGTGATGATAAGTCCTACGATTTATATACTCTCCACTCTATGTTATCCCCTGTTACAGGTGAATTCAGAAGTTCCCTTTCTCTACATAATATACTAATTTGTCTTTAGACCAATTTCAAGCTTTAATGGAACTGCTCGAGCTTTAACCTAGGTACTAATTTGGTTTATTTGTGTGTAATAGTATGGTCATTAATAATCCTCAAAACAAGTAGCAACATTATCATTGTAAACCTAGGATAGGGTACCGGTAATATTTTGAGCCACCTGCACAAGGCCAGACGACTCTGTGTAGTGGAGCTGTCATTGACCTCCAGGACAAGCTGCTGTGTGGTAGTCGATAGTACACACAGGCGTACAGTCATTGTTTATTTATTCATACATACCACTCACATATGCTAATGTTGCTACTGCTTCACAAATACACATATACACGACCATTAATACAAATACATATACAATTCATGCATAGATAATAACTCATTTCAAAACAT
>CM064517.1:30103695-30198695 GCA_032716605.1 Paralithodes platypus | reverse complement strand
AATAAAAATGCATACATTGCTATGTATGATCCCGGACATTCACCCAAAGTTAATAGATTTGCTTAAATATTCAAGTTATTATATCCACTGATTGGCAACGCATATAAAACCTGCTGGAGTAGACTCCATACCTTAGACAGATTGCCTGCCACACCCGTCCCTTCGTGTAATTTCCAACGACATATACAGTATAAGTTACATGGGATGTATTTTTATTTCCTTGTGATGCAATGCCGACAAATCTTGGCTTGATATTCGTTTATGTATTACCATAAAATGGAAAGCAAAATTGTTTATAAATATTTCCCATTACCAACCATGATCAATATGAAGCTGTGTCTGTGACGTCACCCAAATGGACCAGTGTTGCATTGCAAAAGCTGCACGATGACTTGGAAAAGCTTGACTGGTCAAAAAATTCGCTTCTCACTGCCAATAAGACTCGTTCACACCAGAGTCTTGAATTGCTAATGCATTATATTTCTACTCATTTTACTTTCATAAGCCTCGTTTTTACCGCCTCAGGCACGCTTCCGAGACATTTTATATTATCCACTGAATTGCCTTATTGATTTTGTAGAAATCATAAGATGAGTGTGTGGTAACACATAAATTCACGTCTGATTCAATTATTTGGGGTTTGGATACTTGTTAGTTGGGTATTTGAGGTGCCAGACAAATGTTGAGAGCTATGACAGTTGTATTCGATTTTTGTTCTTATAGCGCGGTTGGGAGTATGAACATGATAGATTAATATCCAGTATTCGAGAATGGATAATAAGTCGTAGGCGTGTGCAGAAACCTTTAACCGTCCTGGTGGTGTAATGGTTAAGGTGGCAAACATCTGTGTGATAACCCGGGTTCGAATCCTGGCGGATCATATATACATTAATTAATTTCATTGGGAGTGTTTGGTGTTGTGGTGAAATTAATAAAATATAGATAAAATATACTGTGTATATAAACTGTATACTATATATATAGTATATACAGTATATATATATACAGTATATATATACTATATATATATATTTTTTTCTTCAGAGAACTATTTCATTATTGTATTCTGTCAATACAGTGACTATGTTATTCAGCTTGAAGCTCTTTTGTACGTGGAGGTTATTGAATATGTTTTTATTTTTATTCTACTCTCACAAGGCTCTTCCTTAGTTAATACAATCCTGTATCAGCGGGAATAAATGATATTGCCGTGATCTGACTGATAGGTTGTATAATGAACAGTTCATGATTTTGTGATAATACTATATTAAAGACATCATCTGATTGTTACAAGTAGAACAATATATGAGTTAGATTTTGCGATTTGGAGAATGTAAAAAAATAATAATATATATTTAATAACACGAGAGGGTTTATCAGTTGCACAAATATTGAATTATGTGCAATTTGATCACAAAGTGGCCATTGTCAGCGGAAAGGTTAATGGATAGTTTTGTTGATTTATTACTATAAAAGTGGAAAATAGGTGCTCGAATATTCTGATTGCCGTGGAGTGTAAACATTGCAATATTTCAGCTGCCTTTCCCACAACACTCACTGCACGAATGATCTGGAAGTAACATTTTATGTATTGGGTCGTGAGAACCATTACTCTTTTATATGCTGTAGTTGTTTTTGTTGTTGGTGTTAGCTGATTGTACTAAAATGAGGGCGATGTGTCCCCCTAACTCTCGGGGTTTACATTTGTCTTTATATACTACAACCTATGATACTATATTTTACATACAGAGTAAGTTAATGAGTTGTTTTAATTTTGTATTTGGTTGTTTACTTTTTGGTCTTGGTAAAACCTAACTTTGAATGTACGATGTATATGTCTGAGTCAATGAAATTAGTTTGGCAAATACCGTATATAGATATTTTTTTAGAGAAACATCACAAGTGACAATTTTCGTGATGGGATTGGAAAAAGGGGGGGGGGGGGAATTCACACTATGACGCCAATATTGTGCACGCTCGTATTCTAATAACTTAATTTATCCCCAACACGTTGTGAGAGGCATACATCGTAAGGGTATTGTTTTCACTACCGTTGTATGTCTGTCTGTCTGTGTTCGTAAAATATCTCGAGAACGAATGGATATTGTTTTTGTAGGCAACTTGGTCAGTGCTTTCATTTGAGAGCAGAATAGATCCCATTAACTTTTGGTAAACATTGGATGATTTCCCTGCCCCTCAATTACCACCAGTCTCATAAAATAAATTCGGTCTCTGTCCACACTTGTATGACTGCATGCTGGAGACACGTGCTCTACTGAACTAACTCAGCAGTGTTGGCAGAGCGCAGGGTCTCTTTTATGTTCAAGCTTATATTGTTCACCAGTCTCGGGAAAACTGATTATTAGGGTAATAGTATAATCAATAGTAGTAGTAGTAGTGTTCATTTGTTTATTCATATTTACTTGTTGATGACTTTATCATTCTTGTTTCTCCCTGAATGTGCTGCACAGAGAGAGAGCGCGCAATATTAAAAGCAATGATATGGTGATTCCCGAAGGCTGTGTCATGGCCGCTGTCTTACGCTGCTTCATGGTGAAAACCTTAATTCACACACACACTTTCCAACACTTTCTTATTACTTTCCCTACCTCTCATAGTCGCAAATTCCCCCATCTCTCTCTCTCTCTCTCTTTTACTGCTACTATTACTAGAACCCCTTCGCCGGTATAGTAAAGTTTAAGGTTTGTGTGATCAGTGTATTGATATCATGAATAATCAAATTTATATTAATAGTCATGATTAAAGCACAACACCAACAACAATAATTGTACTGTAAAAGTATTAATATTGCTGGAAAAGTACCCGCTACATACTTAACCCAATTAATACATTAGCTTCTTTTTGATCTGATAAATATATTTTAATTATCCATAATTGTGCTTTTGTACTGAACAAGTTGCTCAGGATAATTTTGTAATCGTATAAGTAGAGGCTCTAGATTAGCTTAATGGATTTTTTTACATTTTAAGAACAGCATGAGAATGTTAAGTGGTCTTAATGAAAGGGTTAAATATTTCTCAAACACCATCATTTGTCTTCTTACTGTCCAGGGTTATAAATGTGTGTTAACACTCAGTATTATCATCTTCCACCCCCTTGATGACGCGCATATTATATTTATTGTTGTATTGTTTTATAATTCCATGTTAAATTTTCATTATTCACACTCACTAGTTACAAGATGAGCCTTTCTTATATATTGTTTTAATGATTGCAGAAACGTATTACAAGCCAAACACTTTCTTGTTTTGTTAAGTTTCTTATTTTATGTATGTACAGTATGTATGTTTGTATATACTCAGGCACATACCCCATAGCTTGGGGTGGCTGACTCTAGACAGAGCCCTAACAGGGACAACACAGCACAACATTTAAAACATAGACAAATAAATAAATAATACATTTATAAATAAACAAATCACACACATATAGGTCGCCCAGGAGAAGCCCCAGAGACCTAGGCCCATTTGGGGTCTCCAGCAAAAGACTCCCAGGTCCCAGACCTCCTGGAGATGTTCCGGGCTCAGCAGGCAGACACACAGCAAAGCTCACTACCACAATACATCTCTCCATCTTATCCAAGGTCTTCCTCTCCCTCTACTTCCCCTTGTTTCTGACTCATATACTCTCTTTGTAAGCGTTTCATCTTCTATTCGTTCAACATGTCCATACCAGCACCACACCCTTCTGTCCACTCTGGCCGATAAGGGTTCCTGCTGTCCCACGTACCTCTTCATTCCTCAATCTGTCACTCCACACATACCTTCAAAGCCCATGTCTCAGCCCCATACATAACTGTTGGTACAACTATGCCTTGGTACAATGCACTTTTTGCATTCATTCCGAGATTTCTCACTTTCCACATACTTCCCATTGCTCCGAAAACTTTCCTTCCTTCGCATACTCTGTCTTATCTCCATTTCCACACCTGCGTCCCTGCTTATCACTCCTAGATATTTTAAACACTCCACTTGTTCCACTATTTCCCCATCCAGTTGTACATTTAGATTTACCCTACGAGCATCTCTATTGCATCTAATATGTTATATACAGTTGAAATTATTTGTATTATTTTAAAAAATAAAAATAAAAATAGTTATAAATAACTATTGTAATATAAACAGTATAATATGTGATAGTAGAAATCGTTTTAGGATTTATCCAGAAAATATATGGTCCTAGTATGTCACTCAAACACAGTCCCTTTCGACCGTAGTCACGTTTAGATATCGTGTGATACCGCCAAAATGAGTTGATACATGTTTTGTAATTCTACTTACCTACAGACTATTTTGTTCCGATAATGAAGGACTGGGGTATCAAAAAGGTTCAAGACTTGCTCAACTAACAGACTTTAGCTCTAAAATATGCAGTACTTTGCAAGTTGAATACAAATCGCCAGAAGGTAGCTAATAACCATCTTATTGAAGGTGTTAAACATGTAGGAAGAGTGGAAAGTGGAGACAAAGGAATCGAATATATATTTATTGATGAGTTTACTTGCTTACAGGTCACATTTATCCTCGGTTTAGTAAGGAGCATGAGGGAGTTATGCATTACTTTCTCTTTAACAGTGCTCTCTCACTTTTCGCTCGTACACACTGAACCAAGTTTCCAAATATATATTTTCGTTTTATTAATTACGAACACATTCCTAGCTGTACGTTCTTATTTTGTCTAGTTAATAGACAGTCAGAACTATATTAATTAATTACACGAGTCCTGGTAGAAGTATTTATAACTGAATATTTAATAGATAATACAATGGGATTATATGTAGTGTCTGAATAATTTCGTAAAACCTAGACCGAAAAAGTAGTTTAAAAAAAAAAAAAAATTAGGGAAAAAAAATCCACCGGCTCTGGTTCACACTTTCTCCCTACTCGAACAATTGATCCACCGAACGCTACCTTCCTGCTCTACCTCCTTTTATATTTATACATATTTATATTTATATATTTATACATATATTTATACATATATTTATACATCTTCCCAGCTGAGACCAACTGTGTGTTAGAGAGATTGAATAAGTGTGGAGATAGTGTATGTGTGTGTGTGTGAGTGTGAGTGAGTGCGAGAGTTGGATTGTGTGTGTGAGAGAGAGAGCGCCAGCCTGCCATTTATTTACCTCGTCCTTTTCTCCATTCATAAGGGTCTAGTGTAATGCCTGTCTTTTTATTCTCCTTTTTTTTTTAGTAGTGTGAATTTTCTCATGCTTGACGTTCCTCCTCTCAGCCTACTTAGCATGCAACCTTCACCCTCACATTCTTTCCTCCCACATTATCATTCTTTGTCTGTTTCCAATCACTCGTTATTTTCTGTGATATTTCGTTCCTGGCTCAATGAAGTCTCTCAGGTAATGTTTATGTTATTTATTTCGTCTTTCTCTCGGCAGCAATAACCTTCACGTTCGCTATTGCAGGTAGATTTTTTCTAAATATTTCATTCATCAATTTGTACATGCCATTACCCCTTTTATGCCATCCTTACACTGTAATAATTAGCTTGATAGAATCGACTAGAAATAGCTCCTGTTCTATGCGTAGTTTTATTTGGATATTATTAGCACGTTTTTCAAAGGCACAAAGCGGCGAATGTCTGGTAATCTATAGTAATCTTTGGTGATTTTACCAGACAGAAGCAGACAGCCTCCCGAGATTATTTTGGTAGTGTCTGGTCAAGACCAGACAATACCATAGAATGGGCGTGGCCAACGGTCGGGGGGGCAGGGCTCTGATGACGACAGAGGGACAGACACAACGAATCAGAGCCCTGAAAAAGCGGAACGGAATGAAACAATTCAAATATTAGACAACTGAAAGGGAAGAGCTATTACTGCATCATGCATTTACCTCAAACTGATTATTTTGAATAAATGACAACCATTTGTATTCCTACATAGTTGGAAGCAATAATAATGTTAAATTAACAAAGCTTACACTGAATTATGATTCTAAATTAGATATATTGAAATATGAAAAGTTCGTTAGGAGCAAATTGCCTGTTTTTCAAAACAAAATCGCTGTCTGGTCCAGTCCACATTGTCTTTGAAAAATGCGCTATATGTTACTTTATCATAATTGTTTGTAATTTCCTTTGTTGTTTTTATTCAACCTCTCGGGTGGTCGGGGGCCGGGGGAGTGCTGGAGCGACCTTGGTGACCCTGGTCTCTGGGTCTTCTCCTGGGTGACCTGGATGTGTGTGATTTTGTGTTTTTTATCTGTGTTTATTCGTTGTTTTATGTTGTTTTTGTGTTTTCCCTGTTCTTGCTCTGTCTTGAGTCGGCTACCCCCAAAATGGGGATTGGGCCTGAGCATATAGATAGATAGATAGATAGTTTTTATTCACCCCTCCCATTCAGGCATAATCTCGTGAGTTGACTACCATATCTTGTGAAGTGCAATACATTAAATTGACACTATAAGTATATGTAACTCTAGCGGCCATGGCAAACAATATTTGTTTCAACAATTCGCAATTCAACAATTCGCAAGGCATCTATATATACAGTATTTAGTCGTACATTATCATCACTTCCCATATCTCTTGACTATATCTCTTGCTCACTTTATATTCATTCTTTACCTACTTCTTTTAATTAAACCATTATTCCTCATCTTGTATCAACTCTAACATATGTGTAGTACATAATACATTTTAAGTGTGTGTGTGTATGTTGTACTACTTTTAGATTACATTGCCGATTACTTTCCATTTACTGTGTGTGTACCTTCTTACCTATATATATATATATATATATATATTGAAATACGAGAGAAAGGACAAGACTCAGGAGACAACAGCGACGAGAGCAAGAGAGAAAGAAAACTTAAAGATCATCAAAAATAGGAAGATGCCAGTAAGAAAGAAGGAAGAAGAGAAAGACAGAAAATGGGAGATCAGCAAGAATGGGAAAGAACACCAGAGCCCCAAGAATTAAGGACAAACACCATAAGGGAAGTCACCCTACCACCCAAGGAAAGGCAGAATAAACACCATAACTCTAAGAAACACCACAAAACCTCAAAGAGACGCCGCAGCCCAGAAGAGCTCCAGAGAAGAAGCGAGCCAAACACAACGCCAGCCCGGACGCCCACCAAATTCAAAGGAGAGCGCTCGGACCCTTCTCGCTCTTAGCTCAGCCATCCAGGCTGTGCTCGCACTGCGGGGGTCGACCCGAGACATTTAAAGTTGACACCTTAACCCCATGCCCCTCTTACTCACAGATACCTCACCTCTGACTACGATGCTGAAGATATGACTTGGTAGGCAAAACCAGCAGAGGGCAGACAGGGTGGAGTCGGAGTAGCTGCCGATTCCAAGGTGCAAAGTGATCTGCCCATACACTGGTCAGTTCAGTCTATCATCATCTAGCCCTATCCAATCTCCTGGCCTAAATCCATTTGCCGGTACATTGGTCAGTGCAAAAAGCTACTTAGACTTGGAGCATCCTGAACTGTCCCACTTGCCTAAGGATAGTAAAGGGGAATTGTATAATAACAACAAGTTGTCTGAACACTGGTCCATACGACTTTAGTTATTGTACAGATCCTGGGTATTGACTCACTGCCAGAACACTGGTCTGAGTAGTCTATTTAGCCCGGTTCTTGAGCTTTAGCTTGCCGCCAGAACACTGGTCCGTGTAGCCTGTTATAACTCAGTCCCTGGGTATTGACCCAAACTCTAACCAAGAAATTGTTAGGTGGACAGAAAACTGGTCCGAGCCACCTAATAGATTCTCTGGCCCTCCCCAATTTGGGCATCTGTAGATGTCCAGGCCTTAAGGACATCTCCCTTGCTCAAGAGAGGAATTGCTAGGTGGACCGCACTGGTCCGCGCTGCCTAGTAAGTTTTCTAACCCTCCAGGTTTGGGTAAAGGCTATCACCTGAACACTGGTCCGTGTGGTACCTGAAACTTGAGTATAGGAGTTGCTAGATTGCCAGTACACTCCCTAGTAACTTCTCTGAGCCGTCCCCCCTACCCCTCAACACCTGGATGACAAGGAGCCAACTCACCACCGTGTCAAGACCTGCTGGAGGACGTTACCGGAGGACCAACCACGACCAACCCTGGCGTTGAAGCCACTACACGGACGAGCCAGAGGAAGATCCGTAGATGTTGGACCACGACATCAACACAAAGACTTAGCTTACTGAAGGCTGTATAACAAACTTCCCTTCTCTATGATTTTATTGTATTGTATTTATGCCATTATATGTGTGAACAATCAACCAAATAAGCCATCCTATGTTGTTATCTATATTGAATATAATTATTTTAAATTTACTCCTGTGTTGTCCTTACACCACTGCATTTGTGTGTGTGTGTCTGTGTGTGAATTCCTTCTATATATATATATATATATATATATATATATATATATATATATATATCGGTTACTTATTGCCTTGCCGCACTATGCAGCTCACCTCAAGGTCTCTTTCTCTCATCAACTCCTTCCTGTTAGTTTTATGACTGGTACAGATTGGTACCTTCATAGACTGCCTGGACCACAGTATGCCTTCCAGTCAATAATGTATAAGGTGACACAAAGCAATGCCTCAACAGAAGTGGCGTGGCAAGGTCAGACCCTCTTATACCAACCTTGAAATTTAGAAATAACTTGATAAATCTGGCGTTCTAGTAGAATAATAATTTATTAAAAGCTAAATTACAAAAGTATCCATTGCTTGATGTTTGCGGGTAGTTGCCACTAAGCTTAAAATCTCACTGAACCGACAAACCGACGGTGAATTCCTCGCTAATCTAATTCAAGTAACGTAGAATTTATCCTTTCCTATTTTACTCTTATTTTTGCTAATATAATAATTATATTTAGTTACTATGGCAACATCTTATACTGTAATGGATGGATCTGCAATGCGGATACAATCTTAGTATTTTTCTTAGCAAATGACAAAATGGTATTTTGAAGTTATGCATACAAATTATAACCCAACTTAATCTTAATTTAATGTACCTATAGCTTAACGTAATCTAACAAACTTAATCTTAATTTAATGTACCTATAGCTTAACGTAATCTAACATGTAGCTATGCAATATATCCTAACCTGACTATTATAACAATATATTTCTGATCCACTATTTCTAATTGTTTACGTCTCTGATGCTTCCATCTCAGGTATGTCATTGTTTCATATATCTTTCCTGTACGCCAATCTTTAAGTTATACTTACGTTACAATGTAACTTCCTAATTAATATTTTTTCTTTTCAGGTAAGGTCTGCTGTTGACAAATTGGTTTTACCTGAGACACAGAAGTAAGTAACCATTCGAACGTATAAGAGTCATCGTTTTATAAAACATTCGGCAATGTAAGTTTTCAAAGTAGGGAAATCATAGAATACTGCGTCATATCTAAGTTTAACATTCATACTATAGATAAAATATAAAGTACATTAAATTATTGCTTCATGACCGGGTATATTGTAGCTTAGTATTAAAATTTAAGTCCGGAGATACAGGATATTTAAGAGTTTTGCATGAGTTTTAACCTTTTTCACTACCACAGATCCTTCTTAACACCTAACGAGCGGCCTAGGCGGTAAATAATATGTAGCCACCAGCGGGGTGTTTTTACCCAAAATAGGGTTGTTTATGTGATCATTTTCATGCCTAAATAAGACCCAGAGCGTAAAACAAGTTTCTATCCCTGAAAGGGCATAAACAGAGCTTTCCAATGACACCCCAACGATCCTTGTACTACCGCTAGTTTTCTTGCAACAATCGCGCAACACGAGTGCAAAAACCATGTAATTCGGTACTTTCCCCACACAATTCACTGTGTAGCGAGTGTGAGAGGGTGGGATTCATGTCAGTTGGTCCACCGCGGTGGTCTGGAGCAGTCATACGCTCGCTACTCTCCTGCCACCACTTGTCTCTCTCTCTCAGCAACATTACGTGCTGAAATTGGCACACGACTTATGTTGTGAGCCGCCACATAGTCCAAATTTCTTTCACTCGACTTATGTTGCGCGCCGCCAGTTAAGGGTTAAACTGCAGAAAATTTTCTACATATAGCTAATTTTCAATTATAAAGACGTCGCCGGTACAGAAGTGGTTAATTTGGATAAATGTAGCATATTTTAGGTTGTTTTAGTAAATCATTACAACAAGTTATTTATTTTCCAGTACCGGTACGTTACTTGAGTGTTAATCATAGATTCGATTTCGTTAGGTTGGATTATATTAACGTATTAGGATTTTTATCATGAAAATGTACAATCAATTATTAATATTGCAGACGCCATATTTTTTTATAGGCATACCTTATATATGGTGAAATTGGATTTGTTAAGGCTACAACAGAATATTTTCGTGAATAATTTTTAGCAAGTATTTTGTTACCTAATATTTATTATTTGTTTGTACTCGGCAAGTATTATAGGATATTATTGGTTAGGTTGGATAAGATTAGGTTAGCTTACTTTAGATTAATATCGAAAGTTTGGTTGGCGCCTCATATATTTTGTAAACATTATTAGTTATAGATTAGGTTTTCTTAAATTGGATAGGTTATTTTCCTGAATAATTAGTGCAAGTTATTTATTTCGATAACGCTGTTTATTATATGTTAATTTTGGTGTGGTTGGATTAAACTACATTAGGCTTATTTCTTAAACATGATATTAATTACACATCACTTATTTATTAGTCATTACTTATCTCGCATACTCCATTTACTTCGTAAAAGTGATTGATTTCGTAGATATTAATAGCTTAGATTTGGTTACGATGATTGATATTAGCTTACTCGAGGTTAGTTTGTAAATATGTAGAGGAATTATATTTATGATGAGACATTAATTTGGTAGCCGTGCTTTACTTAGCATGCAGCAGACTATCGTAAAGGACCAGAGCCTTGAGAGTGTGAGAGTGAGCTTCCCACGCTATCACTGTCTCGCCTGGCTGACTCCTTGCTCTGCTCTTGATCCTTACCTGCTCTCTTACTCTCGCACTCTTGCTCTTCTCACTCTTGCGCTCTTTCTCACACTTGCGCTCTCTCACTCTCTTGACCGCTTTTAATATATTACGCTCTCTCTCTCACTCCCTTACTCTCGTTCTCTCTCTTGCTGTCTCTCACATTCTAGCGCTCTCTCACTCTCTCTTACTCTCATGCTCTCTCTCACTCTCATGCTCGCTCTTGCGCTCTCTTTCTTTCCCATACCAACAATCAAAAGGTTATCTTGTTGTCCACTACCTTTCTCCCCTTCATAGTCACCGCCTCTATTAATAATGGAGATAACAAAATAATATTAATTAAATAAATACAAATAAATATTTACATAAATAGAATAAAACAGAGAACCAAATCAAACGTAAATATAATTATGTATAAATAATTGGTAAGGTACATGCATGCGTGCCTACATTATATCCAAGTGGTTGTACAGCTGTCTCCACTATTCCCTGGACACCCTACAACTTCGAAACATATAAGTAAATCTTTGAACTTTAGTACTATGATAATCTGTTTTTCTTGTATTATTTCTATATCTTTTGTCAGTCTGAAATGACGTTTTTGCAACCAATTTCGACAACCTAGAGTGTTGGCAGACAGTTTGTATGTGATTTATCAAGTTGATTATACGGATTTTATTCTGACATTGACTACAGACATTTTCTTTTCGTAAGTGCCACATTTAAAATGAGTAAAATCATATTGAGGATCAATGAGAAACATTTATCAAATCTCTGGATTGTCAAAATGTATTGCGGAAACATAATTTTGGGCTGACAAAAGGTATACAACTAAATTATGTTATTAAGCTTTGGAAATTTTCTTAGTAAAAAAAAAAAACAACAACAACAACAACAACAACAACAACACACACACACACTCCGAAACGGCCACAATCAGTTCGGCCTGTCTCCTAACTTAACCTTACTCACTTTAACCAACCTAATTTATTCTAACCAGATTTAACCTAGCGTAACCTAACATAACCTAATTTAATTATACTAATCAAGCCTAGAACCTATTTTTTTTAGAATTGTGGTTGGTATTGTTGTGGTCGTTTAGGAGTGTGGACGTTTTGATATGCTTCCAATAAATCAATACCAATTACTTCTGTGGTAACCTCTCTAATTCCATCACTAACAAGACCACTGTTATAGATAGGCTCGGTCACCTTTCTAATTGTCTTGTCATGCTCAATAAATATCGCTTTATTTCAGTCATGGCCATTAATATCACCCGATAAAATCTCCTAAGAAAAACATTGCTGAGAGAGAGAGTGAGAGTGAGTGAGTGAGTGGAGAGAGAAAACAAATGGTCTAAGTCATGGAGGTCTAAGTCATCCACCATTCTGCAACTTCATTCTTCACTTTTCCCCTGAACCCTTTTCTATCGGTGGGCTGTCTGGAAACTCCCCCCGCACCATCCATCACCCCGGGTGTCGCCTTTTCACACCTTCCCCGTCGTCATTCTGCGTGACAGTGTGGCCTCATTCCGCTAGATGTATTTATAGATGGGCTCATTAAAGGCCCCGTCGTTTCTTTACCTAAGAAAAATAATTATTATAAACAAACCAATACAACATATACCCTACGTTTAGACCACACCCTAGCCCTCCTTTTCTATTATATTTAGGCTATATTATTATTATTGTTTGTATTATTATTATTATTATTAGTAGTAGTAGTAGTAGAAGTAGTAGTCGTAGTATTAGTAGTGTTTATATTATTATTATTATTATTATTATTATTATTATTATTATTATTATTAGTAGAAGTAGTAGTCGTAGTATTAGTAGTGTTTATATTATTATTATTATTATTATTTTTATTATTATTATTATTATTATTAGTAGTAGTAGTAGTAGAAGTAGTAGTCGTAGTATTAGTAGTGTTTATATTATTATTATTGTTATTATTTTTATTATTATTATTATTTTTATTTTTTTACACGCTCCTTGATTTATATATATTTTGGTGCCCATTACCTTGGATGACCCTCATACTCTCCTTTGTTTACTGTTCCTGAACTAACCATCCACGGGTACACAAGTTTACTATAATTAATTAGAGTAAATTTACAGTTATGGTTTATTTCCAATTTCCTATATATTAAATTTTGCTCTTCACAGATTCCAGTCAGAAATCGTGAACCCTAAACTCTGTAATTCAAAAAGGGCTGTAAATATTCACTCCTATTTCCTGGCTGATCCTTCGCAAATGGTAGAAATGTTTGCTCGATTACTGTAGTTGTTTGTGAGTTATAGAGGTTAATGTTCAAAAGTTTTGGTATACATATTTGGAACAGGGTATTATAGTAGCTATATATTGTACTAGCTTTCCATTAACCTTTCCTGGTAAATATAACATCTTTGCTATAAAGCTTTGGTAATACGCAATATTTATTTTTATTTTTTCTATGTGATTGAGGGAGGCAAAAGGCATAACTGCCTATAGCGAGTGCCTCCCCCATAGTTGAAAGAGTGACAGGGCCAAAATCAAGGGACGTTCGAGCCAAAATGCCTGGACACACAGAGTTTGAAACAATTTAAGTCATAGGAAGAGGGAAAGACTGATTCTGGGAGAGAGTTCCAGAGCTCAGCTGTTGAGTAGAAGAAAGTTTGAGAGTAACGTTTCACTCTTGGGTTGGAGAGTTGCACAGAGTAGGGGTGGGATTGAGTTGCAAGACGGGTACCACGTGCCCTACGTAAAGGAGGTGGTATGCACTGGGATAGCTCTGAGGAACACTGATTATTATAGTAGCGATAGAATAGCGAGAGAGATGCAACATTGCGGTGGAGAGAGAGAGAGATTGCAGAGAGTTGGTGAGTGGACGGGAGTTAATGATACGAAAAGTCTTCCTTTCAAGTTTGTCTAGGAGAGCGGTGTGAGAGGAACCTCCCCGTACATGTGAACAATACTCAATACAAGGGCGCACTATGCCCCTGTACAGAGCAAGAAGCTGTGCAGGGAAAAGAACCCCCTAAGGCGGTTGAGCACACCCAGCTTCTGGGAGGCTGCCTTAGCAAGACTGGTAATATGGTCCTTCCAAATGAGAGCAGAAGAAAAAGAGACACCAAGAATATTGAGAGAAGATGAAGGGTTGATTTTTGTATTGTTGAACACCGGAGTTTATAGGGTGAGGAAGTGAACAATGGCCGTCCACAACCGCGGCTATGGAACGGCCGGAAAGGAAATTGGAGACAAAGGCACATATGGAGGGATAGAAACCGAAGGAGGGTAGTTTAGAAATTAAAGATTTATGCCAGACTCTATCGAAGGCTTTCGATATGTCTAGTGCAATAGAAAAGTCTCACCGAAGTCCCGAAAGGAGGATGACCAAGAGTTAGTAAGATATGAAAGAAGATCACCAGTAGAGCGACCCTTAAGGAAGCCATACTGGCGATCTGAGAGCAGATTATGAGAAGAGAAATGCTTAAGAAATTTGGAAGCAAGAATAGTTTCAAAAACTTTAGAAAGACAAGAGATGAGAGCAATTGGACGATAGTTGGAGGGTTGAGAGCGGTCACCCTTCTTTGGGACAGGTTGAATGTGAGCAAACTTCCAGCATGAAGGGAAGACGTTAGAGGATAGACAGAGACGAAAGAGTTTGCCTAGGCAGGGAGTTAGCACGGAAGCACAGTTTTTGAGAACAACAGGAGGAACACCGTCCGGACCGTACACCTTATTAGTGTTAAGCCCAGAGAGGGTAGAAAGTACATCTTTAGAAGAGATTAGGATATTAGGCATAAGTAAGAGAGAGGAGGGCGGAGAGGGAGAAATAGCACCGGAATCATCCAAGGTGGAGTTATTAGCAAAAGTTTGAGCGAAGAGTTTAGCTTTGTCAGAGGAAGAAGTGATGGTTGTGCCATCAGAGTGGGAAAGGGGAGGGAAAGACGAGGAAGAGAAATTGTTGGAGAGGTTTTTGGCTAGATGCCAGAAAGCTTGGGAAGAGCTAGAGTTGGATAGTTCAGTGCATTTATTATTGATGAAAGAGTGTTTGGCAAATCGAAGAACAGATTTGGCTTGATTCCGGGCAGAAACATATGAAGAATGAGAGTCTTGAGTTTTAAGGCGTCGGTACCGTTTGAATGCTTCCTCCTTATTGCGGACAGCAGTAGAACAGGCGTGAGTAAACCAAGATTTTTTAGCATTAGTCTGAGAGAAAGAGAATGGAATGTATGCTTCCATGCCCGATAGGATTACCTCGGTAATGCGTTGAGCACTTCCACGGAAGCAGAAATAATTCCATGGGAAATCAAAGAAGTACTGCCGAAGAGCCTCCCAGTCGGCAGCGCCAAAGTGCCACAAGCGCCGCCGGCTAGGAGGATCGGGTGGCCGTACTGGAGAGATAGGACAAGTGACAGAGATAAGTTTATGGTCGGAGGAGCCCAAAGGAGAGAAAAGATCGACAGTATAAGAAGAAGGGTTAGAAGTTAGAAACAGGTCAAGAATGTTGGGCCGATCTCCGATGCGATCCGGGATACGGGTGGGTTGCTGAACTAACTGCTCTAGGTCATTTAGGATAGAAAAGACGTAGGCTTGTTCACCAGGTGGATCAGTAGTGTGAGAGGAGAGCCATTGGCGGTGGTGAACGTTGAAATCTCCTAAGATGGAGATTTCTGAGAAAGGAGAAATGGATAGAATGTGTTCCACTATAGAGTTTAGATAGTCAAAGAATTTGGGAAAGTTGGTAGAGTTAGGGGAAAGATAGACAGCACAGAAATATTTAGTAAGAGAATGACAGGAAAGTTTGAGCCATAAAGTTGAGAATTCAGAGGAGTCGAAATCGGGAACACGAGAGCAAGTGAGTTTGTTGTGCACATATGCACAACATCCGCCTCTGGCTTTGAAACTAGGATAGAGAAAGTAGGAGGATACAGAGAAGGGGCTGCTGGATGTTGCTACAGACACCTGAGTTTCGGTGAGGAAGAGAAGATCAGGTTTGTAGGAGAAATGTTATATTCCCCTCCTACATAATTCACACATAACCTACGGTTATCATCCTTCAGTATACTTCATAGCTTTCAACTGACCCTGCCTCTTACTATATACGGTATAATCTTAATTGAACACATAACCGAACGCTAATTCACCCCATTAAGTTTGTTATTACTTCTCCTCACTACTTTCACCTCTCTCCTATCCATAACTCACCTCGATTACTTCCTTTATAACTTTCCAAAGACTTTCCCTTCAAAAAATAAACTTCCTCCAACCCATAAAGTTCATAAACTACTTCATGATACACACCCATAGTTTTCCTGTACTTCCTTTCTACTTTCACACCTCATCAGTTCACGATTTTTTTTCCCAGGCGTGCTCCTGTATATTATTTCCTAGCGAATAAATTTATACTACCTAGACAATACTTCAAAGAAACACTACCACACCGCAAAGAATGAACAGGTGAACAATTTACACCTCACACTTAAAATATAGCAATTCAGCACGATAACGACTATTATATTTAGCTCCGTGAGGATCTGTGGTAGTATTTTGATTATTTGAGATACAGTAGTTTGTACCCCTTTAATGTCTATAGATCCATCCTAACCTGATTCTTGTGATAGCCAAAATACAATAAAGATGCCATCGTATTGAAGGGGTTAATAGCACACCTCAAAGAAACCGCATCTAGACGAAAAAGTACTTTATAAAAATACAACAACAACACACTCTACCAACAAGACAGCTTTAGGCAATAACAAACCCGTCATAACTACCCTCTTGACTTTCCAATACTTCCCCCACTAACACCTTATTTACACCTAGTAGGCTCCTACAGTTTCTAACCCTACAGCTTGTCCCTCCAGCACATTTTCGACACTTCATTATTTACAATTTATCAGAAAGCCTCTCCAAAACCCTTTCATCATAAGTTATGACGCAAGACATGGTAGACAAGTATAACAACAGCTTTACAGAAGATAATGAATCACACATACTCAATAATTAGGCTAATCCAGAAACAACGAAAATGCGATACAACTACTATATGAATATGAAAATACAATGGTTACAAGTAGTGTTTATGTAATATAGGCAACTGGCTTGATGCAGTGTCGCTTCGCTTATCTCTGTGTTTTTACCGTTTGAAGCCTGTGGCTGGTGTGATACCCATCCTGGTACACATAATCTAAAGGTTAAATATCTTGCAGATTATCACAGTTTACCTTCGTATGGGTTAATCTGGCACCTCAATATCTCCAAACCGGCCAGCTGAGTGGACTGGATGCCAGTAACGCAGGCTTTGGATTCATCAACGAATTCACACACACACACACAGCTCATCAGGCTGCCATTCTTTAATAAACCGTTATTATTATTATTATTATTATTACACAAACACACACATACATAAACCATAATATTTGGTAAAGTCGATGGTAACTCGAAATGTACTTGCACTAAAGCCTATTAATAAGTATTTACGCACTTGTTTGGATCTTAACCATCGAGGACGCTTATTAACTGTATTCTGGCTAACTTTAGACGATTTTATTCCGTTATGGAAGGCCCTCTACGAATCATTGGATAAAAGTATATCTCAGTTAACTCTCTGACTCCCACAATTCCTTCCTAAACTGAATGAAATCGTCTACTCATAACCAGAATAAAAGAAAGCAAGGCGCCGTCATATCTGTAAAGGGTTAAGACTACGTCCCCTAGTGTAGCGGGCGGGGAGAGAAGGAAATGGTTGCTGTGTGTGAATATGCTCACTATATGCAATGATACTACATCATTACCTTTTTTTTTTTTTTTTTTTTTAAGAGACAATGAACGAAGGAAGGAAAAACACAGATAAAACAAAAAGGTCCATGTGCCTAAAGGCATCCTCCATTCATAAAATGTTTGTAACAACTGGATTTAAACATTTGTTGATTGTAAGTTTGTGGAAAGCAATTCGAGGGAAGTGAATTCCAAAGAGTAGTAGCTCTGGGGATAAATGAATTCTGATAAGCAGAAGTTCTGCATTGTGGAGGAGAAAGCGTAAATTCATGGGCGCTCTCAGCTGCCCTAGTTCTACGGGGAAAGATGTGGAGAGGCGGCACAATTGAAGCAAGTTCCTCGGAACAATTTCTGTGAAAATATCTGTAGAATAATGCAAGGGATGCAACGTTTCTTCGTATGGCTAATGTAGGAAGGTCCTGTGTGATTGCAGGGTTATTGATTAATCTAATAGCTTTATTTTGAATTTTGTCCAACTGCCTCAATGCAACCACTCCACTTCCACCCCACAGAGGTGAACAGTAATCCATCTGAGAGCGCACATGACTTTTATATATTACGGCCAACTGCTCGTCAGTGAAGAATTCTCGAACTCTGTACAGGAGTCCCAGTTTTTTAGAGGCATTCTTAACAATGCTTCTAACATAATGTGTCCAGCTCAAGTTAGTAGTTAATGTTACACCGAGAATGTCAATACTAGGGGAAGTGGGAATATTTACATCATTAAAAAATATATGGGAGTCAGTGAGATTCTGTCGGTTAGAAAATTGAATGTACTTGGTTTTCTGTGCATTAAAGGAAACTAGATTCTCTTGTCCCCATTCATTAATTCTAGAAAGGTCCTGGTTCAGAGAAATTGCAGTGTTTATTTTTGAATTTATAAGATCGGGTTGGGTGAAAGAATTGGTAAATGTGAAGGAACTGTGGAGTGTTGAGTCATCTGCGTAGGAATGTATTGGATTATGAGTGGTAGATATGAGATCATTGATATGAATGAGGAACAGAGTTGGGGCCAAAACTGATCCCTGGGGAACACCAGCATTTATTGAGTGAAATTGAGAATAAAGGCCATCTACCATTACACGTATTTTTCTGTTATGAAGATAAGAAGAAATTAGTGGAACTAATGATGCAAGGCCGTAGTGTGACATCTTCGACAATAATGATTGATGCCAGACTCTATCAAATGCCTTTGATATATCCAGTGCTATTGTATGTGTTTCACCATGTTGGTCTGTAGCTTGGTTGATTTGATGCGTAAGAAGGCAAAGAATGTCTGCAGTTGATCGACATCGTCTAAAACCATATTGCCTATCACTGATTAATTTATTATTCTCCAGATGCTTAATTATGTGATTATTTAATATAATTTCAAAAACTTTGCCAAGAGTGGAAGTTATAGCTATTGGTCTGTAGTTTGATGGATCTGAAGAGGCACCTTTTTTAGGAACTGGATGGATGTTTGCTTCTTTCCAGGGTACTGGGAAGCATGAGGTATGAGTACACAGACGGACAAATTTTGCCAATACAGGAGCGAGCACCAAGGAGCAATTCTTAAGTACTATTGGAGGAATTTCATCTGGACCAGGAGCCTTATCTACTGAGAGATTCTGCAAAATAGTTTTGACATGTCTGGTGTGGATCTTAAGTGAGGGAATTTCAGGTGAATTAAAATTAAGTACAGGGACATCTTGATTTATTTCATCTAAGGTTGAGTTGGTGGAAAAAATATCTGCAAGAAGGTTAGCTTTACCTCGTGGGTCACTTACAAGATTGCCAGTCGGAGATTTTAATGGTGGAATGGATGAAGCAGTAGTGAAGTTGGATTTGAATGAGTTAAGAGTAGACCAAAATATTTTGTTATCATTTGGATTATTTAGAAGTTTATTTGCCTGCTTATGGAGAAAGTTTGATTTAGTTAGGTTTAATACAGTTTTGGCATGATTTCTGATGTTTCTAAAGTAATTAAAGGCTTCATGTGTTTTTGATCTTGTGTATGCATTGTAGGCTATGCTTTTTGTTCAGTTATTCTAGCACAATTATGGTCAAACCATTTAGGTGAATTAGATCTTTTACTGTACTTTTGATGAGGAATAAAAGTTTCCATTCCAATTTTTACAAAATCTTGTATGTGGCTCAAGGTGGAGTGTGCATCATTAGAAAAGAAAGAGGTCCAGGGAATATCAATAAAGAAACCTTGAAGACCCTCCCAGTCTGCCCTATCGTAATGCCATTTAGTCACCAAAACAGGTTCAGAGTGGGAAGGTGTGGTAGGTGATAGACAGGTGGCCTGTATCAGACAGTGATCAGAAGATCCAAGTGGGGACCTCACTGTAACATCATAATTTTCTGAATTGGTTGTTAAAAATAAGTCCAGTAGGTGGGAATTATGATTAGGATTATCTGGTACACGGGTGGGTTGGTTGACTAGTTGAATGAGATTAAATGAGTCTGCAAATAGCTCACATTCAAGACCAGCATCATCAGTCCTGGCTGAATGAGTGAGCCATTCAACATTATGGACATTAAAATCACCCAACACAGTGATTTCAGAAGAAGCATTTAAGTTGAGGACACTGAGTTGTGAGGACAGAGAATCAAAAAGACTTTGCTCTGGAGGAGTATTTGGGGAACGGTAGATGCAACATATGTATTTAAATTTACCAGCAGAAATTAATTTGTATATAGAATAATCAAAATAGGGACAATTGAAACTAGTAACCTCCTCCAGGGCAATTTCAGATTTTGCGAAGCAACATACACCACCTTTAGGTCTGAAATTTTGGAGCAGTTGATAACCTGGAAAATTAAATCTAGATGTGTCAGATGTGGATGTTACTTGAGTCTCTGTCAAAAAAAGGAGAGTAGGGGATTCTGCTTGAAGAAATTGGTGTACAGAATTGATGTTAGAGTGAAGTCCCCTTATATTACTAAAGAAATAGCTGTACTGACAAGCAGCTTTGGGACGTTGCAATGCTCTTGACACAGTCAAGAGCATTACATACTCTTGAAATGGTAATAATAATAATATAATACTAGCAGTGTAGGCAATGGTGTAATAGAATGCGGTGTTGCGAGCATATACTACATACCTCCGACAGTAAACCTTCCCCCTTCCTTTCTCATTCACCCTACTACTCCTTATACCCCCCCCCCCCTCCCTTTCCACTCCCAATCCCACCACCCCTCTCCTTTCCACTCTCTCTCTCGCACTCCCTGCCCTCTCACTCCCTATTATCTTCCACTTCACTCCTATTCTCCTCCCATTCCCTTCCACTTCCCACTCCTATTCCTTTCATTTACCCTTCCACACCCCTCTCGCTCCCAATCCCACCACCCTCTCCCTTCCCTCTCCACTTCACCCCATGTATATTCTTATCCCCTCTCACTCCTACCCCCATCCCACCCCCACCATGACACGCCCTTCCCAGCCCCCCTCTTATTTTGTCAACACTTTCCAATTGAGAGTCCAAGGTGGCGTTGTCTTCACGGTTATTACTTCCTTCCTCCCTTCCTTTTCACCTTCACCTGCACTCACTCTCACTCTTACTTATTCACTTGATCTTATCTGTTTAATCTCACCCTTGCTTGATTTGCTTTCACTATCTTTCATTCACTTGTAGCTTATCTGTGTCTTCTCACCATTTTTTCTTTGTTTTCACTCTTGTTCATTCATCTAATTTTTTCTGTCTCTTCTCACTTTCTTCATTTGCTGTAATTCTTGCTCGTTCATTTCATACATCTGGCATTTCCGCCTCTCTCATTCATTCAGGTGGCGTTGTCTTCACGTTTTATTCCTTCCTTTCTTCATCCTCCTCACCTTCACCCTTACTCTCAATCATTCACTTTATCTAGGACGGTTATCTGCTTGTTCACACACTCTGTATTTGCGTTCACTCGTGCCCATTCACTTTATCTATCTTATTTGACTGTTTTCACCGTGTCTTTATTTGTTTTCACTCTTGTTCATTCATATTATCCGTTCCTCTATCTGTCTATTTTCATCTGCTCTATGTACGCTTTCATTAATTCTCTAGTCGCATCTCATCTGAATACGCTGTCAATTAATCATTCACTCCTCCATACTCAATCTAATCATTCACTTTATCAGTCTACCAACTCCTCCTCCACTTTCACTCTCGCTCGCACTCACATTATCCATCTACAGTATCCTCATTCCTTCTGTAATTTTTTCATAAATTCCCTTTTATCAGAATTCTTATACATTTTGTTTTCCAGTCGTACTTCTATTATTTTACTAGTCCATACCTTAGCGGCGTATGGTGGTGCCAAACCTGAAACTGGGTATAATTCCACTATTCGGCCCAATTCAACCACTTGAGCTATATTATATTATATCTATTTATTTATTTTTTAATAATATTTTGGTCATGTTCACCCCAGGAATTATGGTCTTGTATGAGACGGACGAGGGGAGTTTAGAGTGGTCTTGTTAGTGGTGGGAAAATGAGGTATTCGTTGATAAAAGCGCCAATATTAGTTACCCTCAAGGAAATTGATATAACATAGGAAATATTAGTGGCATATATATATATATATATATATATATATATATATATATATATATATATATATATATATATATATATAGTATAATTATAAAGTGCTTTATACTTATTCTATCCCCCCCCCCCCCTTGTTCACCTTCACCTTCCCCAATTATCTCATCCTCCCCTGGTTTTCTGACAAGTTTCTTCTCTCGTCAATCTTACCTTCCCTCTTTGTGCATCCTTTGTTTCACTTCAACCCTCTTTACGTTTATTCGTTATTCGTAATTTTCCTGCTTTCCCCTCGTTCTTCTTCCATCCTTAATTTTGTGAGGTAATTTTGCTCTGATTGGTCTCTCTTTCATCTTAATGTTCCAGTACCCTTATTATTATTATTATTTTGTTTTATTATTATTATTATTATTATTATTATTATTATTATTATTATTATTATTATTATTATTATTTTTAGTATTATTAGGGGTTCGTCCCCTACGGGGAACCCCTATTGTAATCATTAAACCTACGTTTTCATCCAAATTCTTCTTACGCGCCGGTTTCGACGCAATAACTCCAGAACCGCTTTTTGGATCGGGATCAAACTTTCACAAGAGGTGCGTTTTTGTATTGGGCAACTTTTGATATGCTAAACATCCGGCATGGCGGCCAAACAGGTCCGTGGCAGCCGATTTCCCGAAAAACTTGATGCCTAAATACCGTCTCTCCCACTCACAGGAAACGACTGGGCTTTGGCATACGCACTCCCCTACTAATGCTCCGCAAATTTTATAGAGAAGGTTTTGCTTTTGCACGTGGGTTTTTTCCCGGCAATCTTGAAAAAAACTCTAATTCCACTTAAAATTCCACATCTTGAAAACTACGCCGATGATCAAAGCCATGCTTGCGTAGTTGGGTGAGGCTCGCGATTCCGAACGTTTTGATACCAAAAAAATATAAATGGGTGGAATAGTTTGGCCGCAGCATTGAAAACTGTCTATTCTTAAATTACTTTAAAACCGCATTCGCTACCCACACAAAGTTTACCGTCTACAGTCTATAGGCTTCCACGCATCCCCCAGTTTTGCTTAATAACATAATCTCTTTATTATTCAGATCTATAATTTGTTTTTTATTTAAACTCTCTCAAAACAGTTCGAGTCCCTACGAATTCCAGCAATTATTTAGCCAACCTACCTATACATACCTACCCTACCAAATAATAATGATAAATTCAAATTTATTTTTGGTGAATGACAGAGTATTGGCTAAGGTTTTTAACAATTCCTCCCTTTGCCAAATGCTTAGTTTAATAATCAATGATATTGACCTTTAAAGTTTTGGCAATTGCCCGTGTGACTCGTATTTTAACCCTCCTAAAGTGTTACCACGAAATACCGCTAGATCCTTTCTCAAAAGTCGCTAGCATGTTGCTACATAGCCAAACAATGTTAGGATAATGCTGCAATTTCTAAAGAGTTTTGGTTGGTTTGTTTTGCAAATTTTACAATGTAGTATGACTAGAATGTCTGAAATTTTCAAATGATCCCTAGTAAATGTCTCTAGATATAAAAAAATGGCTGCTAGATTGAAGTAAATAGCTCTACATTTAGCGGTATTATGTAGCTTTACAACTGGCAACACTGCAACCACCACCTCCCTCCCAGTATGTCTCCACAAAATACCGCTAGATCCTTTCTCAAAAGTCGCTAGCATGTTGCTACATAGTCAAACAATGTTAGAATAATGCTGCAATTTCTAAAGAGTTTTGGTTTGTTTGTTTTGCAAATTTTACAATGTAATATGACTAGAATGTCTGACATTTTTAAATTATCCCTAGTAAATCTCTCTAGATATGAAAAAATGGCTTCTAAATTGAAGTAAATAGCTCTACATCTAGCGGTAATATGTAGCGATACAACTGGCAACACTGCCTAAGTGTTACCCCAAAATACCGCTAGATCCTTTCTCAAAAGTCGCTAGCATGTTGCTACATAGTCAAACAATGGTAGAATAATGCTGCAATTCCTAAAGAGTTTTGGTTTTGTTTGTTTTGCAAATTTTACAATGTAATATAACTAGAATGTCTGAAATTTTCAAATTATCCCGAGTAAATGTCTCTAGATATGAAAAAATGGCTGCTAAACTGAAGTAAATATAGCTCTACATCTAGCGGTAATATGTAGCAGTACAACTGGCAACACTGCCTACAACCACCACCTTCCCCCACCCTCCCCAGAGACTCCCACCTACAGTACGTCTCTCCCATCCCCATTCCATCACTTTGTATGTACGATATTATTTCCGTCTTTTTTACTGTGTATGGATTAAGTTATTGGTGTTCACTCTTGACATATGTGTCCTGCTACTTCTGTATGCATACATAATAGCATGAAAGTGATCAATACGCGCATATGAAGCTATGTATCTCGTATATCGGGGTTCTCTTCCCTTCCATCGGTCCACCCCTTATACCTCCCTCCCTCCTCCCTATCCCATATGTGTAAACATTATATTTTAGCTTTACGAAGGCAAATACGTACTTCCGATAAATATCTAGCCTTGTATTTAAATCATGAATCCTGTTTAATGTCATTATTTAATAAAAACATGTGTAAGGGTTACATTTATACACAGGATAAGATAAGCAAATACAAACCTCAGAGCATAATCATTGGCGATGAGTGTGTATGATATGTAAACAGGACAGTTCGTCGCTAGATAGGCGTGCTTGTGTGATAGTCTTGTGTAGCTATGTGTGTGCTTGTTTGAGTGTTGCTATAGGCTACGCATTAGTTCTCTCTCTCTCTCTCTCTCTCTCTCTCTCTCTCTCTCTCTCTTATTTATCGCTGTCTTCCATACGATTACGACATACTGTACTAGTGCATGAGAACAGGAAATAGGGAGCCTCGCTCTCTCTCTCACAAATGAGAACATAAGTAAACAGGAGTCTGCAGAGAGGCGATTGGCTATAGGACTCGGTAGCCTAATTCCACATATCTACAACTCTGTTGCTAAACGAATACAGGCAGATCCCTTACACACCCGTCTCTCTCTGTAGCTCGTTTGTTTGCACACCGGTACAAATGAGGCAGATTCCTTAAATATGATGAACATGGGAATCTGCAGAGATACAAGTGGCCCACAATAGGCAGATCCCTTTCACATCTAACCCATTTCGTCCATATGACTATCTGATTTTAACTTGAAATTCTCTATTGTTCTTGATCCCAGTATAGCACTAGGTAGCCTATTTCACATATCTACGACTCTGTTACGAGAGGCAGATCCCTTACACAGCCAATCTCTCTCTCTTATTTGCACACTGGTACAAAGGAGGCAGATCCTTACACATGCTACCAAGATGAAAATGGGAGTCTGCAGAGAGCCGATTGGCCCACACACGGCAGATCCCTTTCACACCCAATCCATCTCGTCTTATCAAATTTTATGTTGAAGCTCTATTGTCATTGATCCCACTATAGCACTTGGTAGCCTATTCCACATATCTACAACTCTTTTACCAAGCGAATAGAGGCAGATCCCTTACACAGCCAATCTCTTTCTCTCTCGCTCTTGTTTGTTTACACACTGGTACAAATGAGGCAGATCCCTTACACATGCAACCAAGATGAAAATGGGAGTCTGCAGAGAGCCAAGTGGCCCACATGAGGCAGGTCCCTTTCACACTCAACCCATCTCATAAACGTTATCTGTTATTTACACTACTTACTATACACCCATGTTATCATATACCTGCAACCAAAACACAATTGTAAGAAATAGGAACATAAGAAAATGGGAGTCTGTAGAGAGCCAATTGGCCCACACAAGACAGATCCTTTTCACACCCAACCCATCTCATAAAAACTCATTTATCTGTCTTCCTTGCATTTATGACATCCTAGTGACCTAGTCTCTCTCTCTCTCACAAATGAGAACATAAGAAAACCGGAGTCTGCAGAGAGCCGATTGGCCCACACATGTCAGATCCCTTTCACACCCAACCCATCCCGCACTCTCTCTCTCTCATATTTATCGCTATCTTCCTTACGTTTACGACATCCTATTCTCTCGCCATACTCCCTCTCTCCTTCACAAATGAGAAAATAAGAAAACGGGAGTCTCCAGAGACGATTGACCTACACATGGCAGATCCCTTTCACACCCAACCCATCTCGTTCTATCTAATTTCAAGTTGAAGCTCTATTGTTCTTGATCCCATTATAGCACTCGGTAGCCTATTCCACATATCTACAACTCTGTTACTAAACGGATAGAGGCAGATCCCTTTTACAGCCAATCTCTCCCTCTCTCGCTCTTGTTTGTTTGCACAATCTGCTCCTTCTGTAGTTTCTCCATGCCCGATAAGTTAAATGATCTTTTGATATCTGTGACACAGCATTTGTATCCAACACAATACCCTGCTTTGCAAAACCGTCGAACCCCGGACAACGTTGCTTGCAACTATAATTATTATTATTATTATTATTATTATTATTATTATTATTATTATTGTTGTGTATAGTGATATGTATTTATAACTGCTTTTTGTGAATTTCAACTTAATGTGTGTTTCACTTCTTATTAGAGCTGTTCCCTAAACTTAACCTCTCTCACTGTCACTCTTACGTTATTTTTCAGTAATATATTTTCAAGTCTTTTCAGTATTATCTTCTTGAGTTTTCATTAGATTACATATTCCCAATTAATGTTCCTCCTCTTATTTAGTTTTTCTTGCACGTGTTATCTTTTCTTTAGCATTTGTGTCTAAGGTTGTTAACTTTTTGTAATTTTTTCCATTGTTCTCTTTACCACTTTACTTCCCTTATTTCTTATCAATTATATCCTTTTTTTGCTTTTCTTTTATCCCTTGTCTGGATCTCTGACAAGTTTCTTAACCCCTTTTATAAATTAACCCATTGCCTTAGCCCGCATTTCATTGTTCGTTTCGTCAACTCATATATTTATTAGCATCCCTTTTGTTTTATCCGTACTCCGTATTTTGTAATTTGCCTTAATTATTCCTTGAATATACCAAGGATTCGTATGTTGAATTAGTATAAGATTGTCCTTATCATTTTGTCTCGCTGTACCATTCAATTCATGTAGCATCTTTAATCACTATTTTCCGACAGATAAACCTCTTTCCTTAGCATTCATTCGAGTCTTCACCCCACCTCTCCTACAAGCCCCCCCCCCCCCCCCCCCCCCCTCTCTCTCTCTCTCTCTCTCTCTCTCTCTCTCTCTCTCTCTCTCTCTCTCTCCTGTGGACCAGCAACGTTTCGACACCCACCTCCACCTTCCAATCGACTCCACTCGAACGTTTTCCAGTCGATTCTTACAAGGGTCACGCCAAGTGGTAGTGCGGTGGTTTATGTTGGCTGATGGAGGGTAACGATTGGTGTGTGTGTGTGTGTGAGAGAGAGTACAAAGGAAATCAAGCAACAAGAGGTCTAGTGACCCTTCTAGGCTGCTTGTCCTCCAAAACACTGAGGATCAAATGTCCAAACAGTGGTTTAGAGTGGGTAAGGGAACATTGGAAAGGGAACTACTGCCCTGGAACTAATGTCCGTGGCAGGATTAGGAAGTTAGTAGGGGACAGATGGGTTAGTAACTGAGGGGAGGATAAAATAAAGTTATTCATTTACAAACGCAGTCAGTCGCGGGTTTGATGCGAGATATTTGTCTATGCGAAGTTTAAATGAATCAACGGTGCTGCAGTCTATAACATCTCGGGGAAGCCCATTCCATAAGTTGACAACTCTATTGAAGAAGACATTTTTAGCTTCGTATGAGTTATAAGATTTACCAATAATTTTGCACCCGTTTCCCTGCGTGTAATTAATGGTCGATAGTGAAGTACTTACTACAGTTTATATTGTCGATGCCTTTGATGATTTTGAACACTTGAATTAAGTCGCCTCTTAATCTGCGCTGGGTTAAAGGAAATAAATTGAATTATCTAAGACGCTCCTCGTATGGTTTGTTCTTTAGGCTAGGTATAATTTTGGTAACTCTACGTTGAACTCGTTCTAGCTTGTCTATATCTTTTTGGTAATAAGGGCACCAGGATTGAACGCAGTATTCCAGAAGAGGGCGGACTAAGGAATTGTAAAGGGTTAGGATAACTTCTTTGTATTTATGCTCAAATGACCTGCCTATAAAGCCAATTATTTTGTTTGCCTTCTTAACAACTTTTGAACATTGTTGACTCGGTTTTAGGTTACTCGATATTGTTACTCCCAGATCGGTTTCTCTGTTTACATTCTTAAGCTGAGTGCCATTCATCAAATAGTTTGCTTTCTCATTTTGGTATCCGATATGTAGTACTTTACATTTATCCGCATTGAAACTCATTTGCCAAATTTGGGCCCAACATGACAACTTATCTAGATTGTGTTGCATATCGTCAACTTGTTCTTTTGAGAGTACGCTATTTGCAATTTTTGTATCGTCAGCAAATTTTTAGATTGTACAGGTGAGACCCTCATCTATGTCGTTGATGTAAATTAGAAATAGAATTGGTCCTAGTACCGATCCCTGGGGTACCCCACTACTTACATTGGTCCATTTAGATGCCTTATCGTTTATGACTACTCTTTGCTTTCTGTCGCTGAGCCAATTTTCTATCCATTTCAACACACCGTCTTGTATTCCATGCACTTTTAGTTTTAGCAGTCAACGTTTGTGGGGAACTTTGTCAAAGGCCTTTTGAAAATCAAGGTATATAATATCTACAGCTTTACTCTCATCGTAGAGATTGAGGATATCGTGGAAGAAGTCTAAGAGGTTTGTTAAACAGGATTTTTTTTTACGAAAGCCGTGTTGAGTATCTTTAAGTATGTTATTTTCCTCTAAGTGATTTACGAGTCTGTCTCTTATGAGTGTTTCTAGCATTTTACATACAACTGAGGTTAAGCTAATTGGACGATAGTTACTGGGTAGGGATTTGCTGCCTTTTTTGAATATCGGTGTTACGTTGGCTAGCTTCCACTGATCAGGCATAGTTCCAGACTGCAAGGATTTATTGAATAGCAATGTCAGTGGTTTAGAGAGCTCATCCTTAGCTTCCTTTAGGACTCTAGGTGAGATTGTATCAGGTCCAGGTGTTTTATTTACCTTGAGTTTATCTAAACAATTCATAATTCAATACTTCTCTCTCTGTAACGGTGATATTGCTTAGAACATCTGAATTATCAATCTGAATCGGCGATGGTGTAGGGATATCACTGAGGTCTTCTGTTGTAAAAACTGATGCAAAGAAGGTATTGAGGGCATTACTCATTTGTACTTCGTGTTTGGTGTATTCTTCATTTTCATCGATTGAAGGGGGTATCCCACTGTGCGATTTTTCGATGGCGAACGCCCAGCGACAGAGGGCGACAGGATTTTTTTGTCTATGTTCCAAAAATAGCCATATTCGCTTGAACATTCTCCAATTGTCGCCAAAATCGCACAACGGTCGCCCTAGCGTCGCCCAGATTCGCCGTTAAATTTTGAGCATACCCAAAAAACGGCGGCGAACTGAACATTTTGGCGAATGTTGGCGAATGTTCGACCTTTGTCTCACTTCATTCGCCCTTGGTCACACTATAGTCGCACAATTCGCACCAATTCACCCTGATTCGCCAATTTGCAAATTCCAATTATTGGCAACGCTGCTTTTTGAACGAATAGGGCGACAGTAGCGTGAATGCAGCGAAGACGAATTATTGCCAAGGACATGCGACATGTGGCGAACTGAGGTGATTGATGGGTTTTTATGTGACTGTTGATGTGTCTCTCACTATAGTCTGTTTCTTTTCAACTGACGATAAAAAAATGCAAAGTTCCCATCAGGATTTCTCAGTTATTTTGAAGATTTTGTAGTAAAATGTGGTGCTAATTATATAAACTTGGACTTAACCCCTTCACCCCCATAACTTTCATTCTGGCTAAAGATAGACAATTTTATACAGTTTCAAGACGGCCTATGTTATTCAGAGGGTTTATTGAGATCGTATTTCGCCATATGAGTCCTAGAGGTAGATTATATACTAAAGAAAATCGTATATTGGTAACCATAATATGATGAAAATTACGTCATGGTGGTGAAGGGGTTAATATGATGCAAAAACATTATTTCATATTTTTCCCATTAAGTATCGAGAAATGGGATTCAATACCGTCAGATGAAATGAAACTGAGTATACCGTATATACCGGCGTATAAAGAAACATTTCCTAAGCCTTAAATAAACCCTGCAAAACCATGGGTGGTCTTGTACAAAGAATATAATTTCAATGCAAGTGAATTTGGAGCGCCGAGATTCATCAGCTGATTTTCCGAGTGACCAAAATCGCCGAAATACGATAATTTAATCATAAGTACTATATACATAACAGTAGGTTATGTATACTTACTTAATTAATTCTTCATAATATTTCATAATAAACTTACATAACAAGAGTTATAAGTTCAAACTATGGTTCAAATTAAAAGTCAGTGTACCGGAACCATTACCGAAACACGTGTTGTGTGTGTTATTGTTGTGTGGCTATGTCGAGTGTGTATGTGAGGCATAGTTATTTCAAAAGGCCCTGTCTAAGCTGTATTTAAGGGAACGTTCGAATGGGGCGAACGTCTTAAAATTTCAAAAGGAATGGTGCTAAACATGCTGGAGAAAGGGGTTTAGAATAACATCCTTCAAGTGGAAATCTCCCCGTAAATCGACAAATAATAACTCGAATTAGAGGAAACAAACTATCATAATAGTGACAGTGTTAATTTAATAGTTACTTATACTTAACCCTTTGAAGATTAGGACGCATTTTGACAGTATATTCTGACTATCTTTAGAAGATTTTATCTAGCTTTGGAATGATCTGTGGAACTAGAAGGGTAAAGAGTATCTCAATTAACCCTTTGACCTCCATCTACACTTCCTAATCTGAATACATAGTCTTATAATTGCAAGGAAACTAAAAATAAATCCATAATTGTATCTTGAGTGGAAATACATCTATTCCATAGATGCACAGACACTCAGACATACCCACACAATTATATTTACATTTTGATTCGAGGGCATATGTTTTTGTAATAGACCTTATGTAAACGAGATTGTGAACTTATAACGAAAATATAAAACAAAGTGAATATTCTCTATGGGACTGTTAATTGTTCAGAATAATTCGTCACTGTATAATTGTTGTTCTCCCAAGTATTGTTCAGATATTCCGAGATAAGGCTTGTACACATTGATCCATAGACACACACACACACACCCACACACACAATGTCCAGCTTTTCCACATTTCGCCTTTTCACACACACACACACACACACACTACAGCACACATACATGCACAGTTGCACACACAGTCTACAACACACACACACACACAGAATGTCCAGCTTTTTCACATTTCGCCTTTTCACACACACACACTCACTACAGAACGCATACATGCACAGTTGCACACGCACTCTACAACACACACAGGTGACCGTTACAAAGTGGTGTACAATCTATTTATTCTAGTTACATTGTAGTTTATCTTATTGTACCAGTACCTCCCTACAATCAACCTAGTTGTTCCCCAATTCGTCCCTCCGCCACGACCATTTCAAAGTCCAAGTCTCTCACTCTTGTCCTCTGTAGCGGGGAGGACCTTGTACCCCTGAGACATAGGAGTGCAGACCTGAGAAGAGAGAAAGAGAGCTGGCATCTCATCCAAGTTATGACTTGGCTTCTATGCTGGCGCTTTTTCTCCGATATTTGTTCAGCTAATCTGGCATAGAAGACACTTGCAGAAGGTCCCATACCTCCCGACGATGAGAAGACCAGAGGAGTAAAGCTTCCTTGATCCCTGTTCAAAATTCTTTCTTCATAAGCGCGTTTTTTCTCACTTTGTTTCTCAAGTATGCCGCCTTGTGCTCTCGCTCACGATATGTTTGTGCTCTTGGGTTGAAGATTATGATGTCGAAAAAAGCCCGTTGTCCCCTCGTCCAAAAACCTCGAGCACTTACGTCCATTCTTGCTTCATTTGAAGTATTTGCAGTATTGTGGGCCAAGCGCTGTCCGTCCATAGGCAGAAGTCTACAACACACACACACACACACACACACACACACACACACACACACACACACAACACCCTTAACAATAGAACGCCCAGCTCTTCCATATTTCGCCTTCTGTCACACACACACACACACACACTACCGAGGATTAACCTCCCATTGTAGTACCTGCACCCTCTTTACCTGACCTTACCAAAACAGTTTCTGTATGTATGTATGTTTGTGTGCATACGTGAGCGTTTGTGTATACGGACATGTGCACACTTACTGCATGTTCTTATGTTCCTATATATGTATGTATATGTATGTGCGCACGTACGTGTATATACGTATGTTCTGTATATGAGTAAGTAAATAAATGTGTATATGTACTGTATATCACTTACTCTCATGGTTATTTTATGATAATTTGTATTCTGCACATGCATCATTATTGTATTTATTTATTTTGTTTGTAAACTAAGCTTACCATCCTCATATCTGTACATCTCATGTTCATCCACTAAATTGTAAAATGTGTATTTTCAGCTCATGAGGCTGCCATTCTTTAATAAACCGTTTATTATTATTATTATTATTGTCCAGCTTTTCCACATTTCGCCTTTTCACACACACACACACACACACACACACACACACACACACACACACGGAATTCGCCATAAGTCTCACAACCTCCGCGGTTTTATCACATTACATCGTCCAACAATTCGCCTTTTTCGCTTTCATTCGCTTCTGAAAAAACCCTATTCGCCGCGAATTTTGGGACATAAAACAAAAAAACACGGTCACACGGCATTCACCATCGAAAAGTCGCACAGTGGGATACCCCCTTAAGGGTCCAACAGTTGAAGTAACTACTTTTTTCTTTCTGATATAACTATAGAATTCTTTCGGGTTTGTTTTACTTTGATTCGCAACATGTAACTCCAGGGTCTTTTTACTTTGCTTAATTAACTTTTTGGCTTTGCGTCGTACCGCTACAAATTTCATCCGTTCTTCGTCATTTTGTAAGGATTTTAATCTATCATTAGCAAACTTTTTAGCAAGCAGACAGTTTGAAATATCTTTATTCCACCATTTGGGCTTATTATTATGGCCTGTATGCCGTATTTTCGATGGTATGCAGTCCTGCACTGCTTTTAGGTAAGTGGTTTCGAATAATTCCCAAGATGTATTTATGTCGTTATTGTTAATTAAAAAGCTCCAGTCAGTTTCTTTAAAAGAGAGAGAGAGAGAGAGAGAGAGAGAGAGAGAGAGAGAGAGAGAGAGAGAGTGTTATGATATATGTTGTACATGTGAAAGTATGGCACACAATAATCCAAGTCTATTGAGTGCTTAGTTTATCATCAGCTTGCCGATAGTGTGTTCTCACATTATTGTAGACAATGCACATAATCAGATTTATGGTTATGTTGTATAGAAATAATAAAAGGAGAGAAATAATTGTTCACATCTACTGGTCTATTTAGTGGTGTGTGTGTGTGTGTGTGTGTGTGTGTGTGTGTGTGTGTGTGTGTGTGTTACTACATTTGGGGTGACAGTGCGTGTGACAGACTGCTTGTGGGTGAGTGATTGTGTGTTGATTGCTTGCTTGTGTTGTGCAAGAAGAATCTCGGTAATAGCTTTGATGGAAGAAATTGGTGCAATGTTGTATGCTATTTTGGTGCGTGTGTTTGTGGTTAGTGTTGGGAGTATCAGTATATCATATGTTGTACCTCTGTTCATTCGATTTTATACACTTGCCTAACTGGTATTATGGTTGTTGGTTTATATATAAATATATACTGTATACCGCATATTCCTGTAGATAATTACTTTTTCAGTATTTTTTGCTTACACAGAAGACATTTTGCCTGTTAATATCAGGTAGTGATTGTTTGAAATATCAAAGTGGAATTATATATATATATATATATATATATTATAACATTATATGAGGTTTTGATTTAAAAAAATCCAATGATAATATAATCAAAATAATTATGTTCACGCATGTATACCATCTCTATAAAACACCTATTTATGAGTGTAATTGTGTAATCATTGACATAAAATTCCACCCATTATATATGTGAAGTAATAAATTACGTTGGTTGAATTTACATCCAAGAAAAAATTATGTGAAGTAATAAATTACGTTGGTTGAATTTACATCCAAGAAAAAAATAGAAAGTTCCCCGAACTTTCGTGACTGTACCAAGAACGACTTCCCATACTCACCAGTACGTATCACAAATACCAGTCATTTATACAGTTTAATATTGCAGTCATTACTACCACAACTACTTTACACTATCCCAAAACCTACACGGCTCCCCATACTAATGATAATTTAACTATGAACCATTTCCACGATAATTACTTGTTATTTTTCTTCCTACCACCACTGCCATTTCAGTCAGAAATATGTTCGTTTCTGTCTCACATCTACTGTCCCAGCGACGTACGTTGGCCGACAGTAAAATAGTCACTGGTCAGTACCAACGACGGACGACGTTCGTCCATAATATGCGGGGCTGTTAACTAACAATGTTACTTATTGTCGATTTTGTGTAATTTGTCTTAAAATTCAATCCCTTATTAGCTGATTTCTAGATACTAAGGGAAATATAAGAAACTGCGGTGTGTGCATCTTGTTAACATAAAGTTTTCAGCGTGAACACCATATACACCATATTTCGTTTTAAGATTTTCATAATAGCAGAGTATTAATTTATGAAGACAAGTCAATTTATCGCCCGCTTTAAAAAAAAAATAATACAAAAAAATATGAAGGTCTATAATACTTCCACTAACACCAGACATTACTTCCTACCCCCACAGCTTATACAGTCACAAATATCTTGATTTCTACTCAACCTTTTTACCTATTGCTCTTATTGTCGCCACAAACATCACACCATAACCTTGCCACCACCTCAAGGGAATTATAACAGACGTAGTCTAGCTAAACCTGAAAGTTATTTCGAAGCTATGTCTACGAGTTATTTTGAACAGTAACTGTAAATATAGGTTTTAATTTATTTCAGTCTTCAGAATGAGAAGCTAACTAATAGGCAATTATAAACAGTTATACTGTAATGTTAAATTCCACACTGTGATCTAGCTTCACGATATTTAGAAATGCTCGCAATCTGAAATTATACATGCTGTTCATTATTGGTAGACGAATGTTTGTCCTCTTTTTGTCGCTAATTGATTATTTGATTATTAGCCTATATGCAACAAACAATTCTATACTTGTAATTATGTCAAATAATCTTGTCTAACTATTTAGCACTATATTTCTTTACTTACATTTTTTGCATATCTCAGTAATCAAATTAGAAACAAGGCAACATCTTGCCCGGATATTATAAACTGAGTATAGGAAAACAATAGGCTTTCGGAAGAATTGTGAACAGTGCTTGTTTAATCACAGTTTTCTCTGCTGTTCCAATTCCCGTTCACCCTGCCTACCATAGCAACCACAACTACCCACCAACCAACCATCGCAACCACAACTCCTTACCTACCAACCACCACAACCTTTCCGAGAACACCTTGTTAATAGTAGTGGTGCCAGTCAGCACGCTTAACTGAGAGAGAGAGAGATAGAGATTACTAGTTCACTGAAAACTTATTTGATAATATGTGTTAAATATAGAAGAAAAGACGTTGCCTGGACAGTATACCGACGTGAAACAAATGGTACTAGTCACGGCTTAATATAAACACTCGATAACTGTTAGGGAAATATGATATTCACTTAAAATGTATCTGTGTATGTGTAAGATATTCGACGAACTATTGATTTTGACTGTACCATGACTACTATTGCTCTGGAAAGGTTTGTGTTGAGGTCACAGACGGACGTTTTTTTTATGATTATGCCTAATTAACTTATTGTTGGATTATGACTACTACCTTTCCAATGATATTCCACTCCTTAGGGGTTTGAGTTGTGTTATTTTAAGAACTTAATATTTAATATTTGTAAAAGCAGATGTTATTGAAAGGTTACTTTATTTCTGAGCTCTTATTTGTCATATGCACACATACATTCAGGGAGAAGACTGTCACTTACACGCCTGCTCATGTACACTCATATGCATATACTGTAGAACCCCCTCTCCTCTTCTTTACCTCCCCCCCCCCCTTCTTCTCTCTTTCTCCCCCCCCCCCCTCTCTCTCTCTCTCTCTCTCTCTCTCTCTCACACACAGTTTGTCACATGCACACATACATTCAGGGAGAAGACTGTCACTTACACGCCTGCTCATGTACACTCATGCATATACTGTAGAACCCCCTCTCCTCTTCTTTACCTCCCCCCCTTCTTCTCTTTCTCCCCCCCCCCCCCTCTCTCTCTCTCTCTCTCTCACATTAACTACCTCCGCCGTCACACAGACACACCTGTTCAATTCCAACAGGTGTTCGGGGAAACAAGTGTTCTCTTTGTAAAAATATTTAATATAAGTGAATGTTTTGGGGCTACTGTTACCCCTTTGACATTCAACATAACTATAAATGCCTTAATGTATCATAAACGTTTCTATAAATGTTCTATTTGACTCAGAGTGGCCCCTCCTAAGCTGACTAGATTAGCTACGCAATACCTGAATCAACGTGGAATGGGTAGGCTATACGCTATATATAGTGGTGGTTTTGGACCCAAGACTATAGTTCAGGGGTGTTTTTGGTTCCATTTCTATAGTCCAGGGGTGTTTTGGACCCAATACTGTAGTCCAGGGGTGTTTTTGGGCTCAAAGCTATAGTCCAGGGTGGCTTTGGGCCCAAGGCTATAGTCAAGGGGTGATTGTGGGCACAACGCTATAGGCCAGTGGTGTTTGTGAACTCTAGGCTATAGTCTAGGGGTGTTTTTGGGCCCAAGGCTATAGACCAGGGATGTTTTTTAACCGAAGTATATACTGTCTGTAGTCCAGGGGTGTTTTTGGGCCCAAGACTATAGTTTAGGGGTGTTTTGGACCCAAGACTATAGTCAGGAGTGTTTTTGGCCCCAGGTTATAGTCCACGGGTGTTTTTGGCCCCAAGGCCAGGGGTATTTTGAGGCCAACGGCTTTAGTCCAGGGGTGTTTTGGGGCCCAAGGCTATATTCCAGGGGTGTTTTTGGCCCCAAGTTTATTGTCCAGGGGTGTGTTTGGCCGCACGACTAGTCTAGGGGTCTTTTTGGACTCTAGGCTATATATAGTCCAGGGGTGTTTTTGGCTCCAAGGCTATAGGCCAGTGGTGTTTTGGGGCCCAAGGCTATAGGCCAGTGGTGATTTTGGACTCGAGGCTATAGTCCAGGGGTGTTTTTGAACCTAATACTACAGTCCTGGGTATTTTTGGGCCCAAAACTATAGTCCAGAGGTGGTTTTGGGCCCAAGATTATAGTCCAGGAGTGTTTTGGACCCAATGTAATAGTCCAGGGGTGTATTTGGACCCAAGGTTATAGTCCAGGGGTGTTTTTGAACCCAAGGCTATATTCCAGGGGTGTTTTTGGCCCCAATTTCTTTGTCCAGGGGTGTTTTTGGCCACAAGACTGTAGTCTAGGGGTCTTTTTGGACTCTAGGCTATTTATAGTTCAGGGGTGTTTTTGGGCCCAAGGTTATAGGCCAGCGGTGTTTTTGGATCCAAAGCTATAGTCCAGGAGTGTTTTTGGGCCAAAGGCTATATTCCAGGGGGTTGTTTTGGGCCACAAGACTGTAGTCTAGGGGTCTTTTTGGACTCTAGGCTATTTATAGTTCAGGGGTGTTTTTGGGCCCAAGTCTACGGCCCAGGGGTGTTTTTTGGGCCCAAGGTTATAGGCCAGCGGTGTTTTTGGGCCAAAGGCTATATTCCAGGGTTGTTTTTGGCCCCAAGGTAATAGTCCAAGGGTGTATTTGGACCCACGGCTATAGTGCAGGGGTGGTTTTGGCCCCAAGGCTATAGTCCAGGGGTGTTTTTGGATCCAAAGCTATAGTCCAGGGGTGTTTTTGGGCCCAAGTTTATTGTCCAGTAGTGTTTTTGGCCACACAACTGTAGTCTAGGGGTCTTTTTGGACTCTAGGCTATATATAGTTCAGGGGTGTTTTTGGGCCCAAGGCTATATATATATATAGTCCAGCGGTGTTTTGGGGCCCAAGGCTATAGTCCAGGGGTGTTTATGGACCCATGGCTATAGTCCATTTTTTATTTTTTATTTTGTTTTACCCAAGGGTGTTTTTGGACCAAAGATTATATAGCCCAGGTGTGTTTTTGGGCCCATGGGTGTTTCTGGACCCAAGGCGTCCAGGAGTGTTTCTGGACCCAAGACTATACTCCACAGGTGTTTCTGGACCCTAGACTATAGTCCAAGAGTATTTCTGGACCCAAGGCTATAGTCCAGGGGTGTTACTGGACCCAAGACTATAGTCGAAAACCCTTGTAAGTACCCCATAAGTACACTTTGGCAAGCTGAATCGAATGGCGCAAACATAATTAAAATCGGACCATTAGTTTAGGATTTCGATTTTGACTTTGCCTTCCTGGAGGGCATTTTTTGGACTTTAAAATTCCTCTGTAGCCCAAACTATAAGTCCTAGATAATTTATAACTGGTGCCATTCGTTTTTTCTCGCCGAGCTGCTTCTAGACATGGTCGTAATTTCATTTTCGCCCAGCCATTCGCCCAGAACCGAAAATATTTTGGTCGAAAAATCTTGGGTTTAGCCCAGGCAAATCGGTGATTTTGGTCGAATTTTGACTTGTCAATATTATTACATATTTGGATTCGTCTCGCCGTTGCGGTTTCAATTGTATAATTGTTTTTTAATTTTGGCCAATTTTTAGGCCCAATAGGCCTATTTTAAAGTTTAAAAACTCCATAGAAAAGTTATTTATGTACGGATTTTGTTTAAATTTATACCATTAGTACACTTTGGCAAGCTGAATCGAATGGCGCAAACAGAATTAAAATCGAACCATTAGTTTAGGATTTCGATTTTGACTTTGCCTTCCTGGAGGGCCCAGGGGACCGTTTTTTGGACTTTAAAAGTCCTCTGTAGCCCAAACTATAAGTCCTAGAGAATTCTAACTGGTGCCATTCGTTTTTTCTCGCCGAGCTGCTTCTAGACATGGTCGTAGATTTCATTTTCGCCCAGCCATTCGCCCAGAATCGAAAATATTTTGGTCGAATTTTGACTTGTCAATATTATTACATATTTGGATTCGTCTTGCCGTTGCGGTTTCAATGGTATAATTGTTTTTAAATTTTGGCCAATTTTTAGGCCCAATAGGCCTATTTTAAAGTTTAACCCTTAACTGGCGGCGCGCAACATAAGTCGAGTGAAAGAAATTTGGACTATGTGGCGGCTCACAACATAAGTCGTGTGCCATTTTCAGCACGTAATGTTGCTGAGAGAGAGAGACAAGTGGTGGCAGGAGAGTAGCGAGCGTATGACTGCTCCAGACCACTGCGGTGGACCAACTGACATGAATCCCATCCTCCTCCACCCTCTCACACTCGCTACACAGTGAATTGTGTAGGGAAAGTACCGAATTACATGGTTTTTGCACTCGTGTTGCGCGATTGTTGCAAGAAAACTAGCGGTCGTACAAGGATCGTTGGGGTGTCATTGGAAAGCTCTGTTTATGCCCTTTTAGGGATAGATACTTGTTTTACGCTCTGGGTCTTATTTAGGAATGAAAATGATCACGTAAACAACCCTATTTTGGGTAAAAACACCCCGCTGGTGGCTACATATTATTTACCGCCTAGGCCGCTCGTTAGGAGTTAAAAACTCCATAGACAAGTTATTTATGTACGGATTTTGTTTAAATTTATACCATAAGTACACTTTGGCAAGCTGAATCGAATGGCGCAAACATAATTAAAATCGGACCATTAGTTTAGGATTTCGATTTTGACTTTGCCTTCCTGGAGGGCTCAAGGGACCGTTTTTTGGACTTTAAAAGTCCTCTGTAGCCCAAACTATAAGTCCTAGAAAATTCTAACTGGTGCCATTCGTTTTTTCTCGCCGAGCTGCTTCTAGACATGGTCGTAGATTTTATTTTCGCCCAGCCATTCGCCCAGAATCGAAAATATTTTGGTCGAAAAACCTTTACCCAGGCAAATAGGTGATTTTGGTCGAATTTTTACTTGTCAGTGGTAGTAATTCATATTAAAAGTCTAATAGTTTTTAATTAGTCTCCCCATTATAAGTTTTTGAAATTTGGGTATACTCTACCCTAGACTTATGGTTACACTAATTTAATTGTTAAGAACTTTAAAATTATAATAGGCTCCCATTTCTACAGAAATGTATATAATTAAAAACGGATTTCACCATTGGATTCAGCGCGTAGTGACGATTCCAAAAGTATCCCCACATGTCCAAATCTATTTTTTCCAAAAAAGTTGTTCTATTTTAACTTGTGACCATATCGTTGGAATCCTCTCGAAGCGGAGTTCCCAAAAATTAATTCAGGTGATTCCGACCTATTTTAACCCCACAAAACACAAAAAACTGTTTTGGAAAATCTTAAAATGGCTCTCAAGGCCGCAAAAATGGATGGAATTAAAATCGGTTAGCGTCATTGGATTCAGCGCGTCGAGAGGATTCAGAATTGTCCTAACTTAATTTCTGTTTTTTTTTTTTGCCAAAATCCTAAGGCCTTAGTTTTTTTGGAGGTTGACCGAACATTTTCGATTTTCATATTTTTAACGGTATATTCGGATTCTCGACGCGAAAAATCCAATGGCGCAAACCGATTTTAATTCCGCCCATTTTTGTGGCCTTGGGAGCTGTTTTAAGATTTTACAATACTTTACAAGTAATTTGACAAAAATATTTTTGGGGGGTAGGGGGGTCCCTAGGGGGAGGGAGGGAGGGGGGGGGGGGGTCCCTAGGGAGGCCACATTCCCCAACTCTGGTGAAGTTTTTGCCCTGGGGGGGGGGGGGATGGGTAGGGGGGTCCCTAGGGGGTGGTGGTAGGGGGTATGGGTCCCTGGGGGGGGGGGGGGGTGTTTGATCCGGTTTTTTTGATCGGGGGAGGGGGGGGGGGGGGGGGGGGGGGGGGGGGGGGGGGTCCCTTTAGTCCAAATAATCACAAAAAACACCCATGTGCTCTCAATACCCCATCAAAGCACCTTTGGACTAGTCTTTGGTTTAAATTGTCACTCAAAAAATAAAATATAAATAAATATAAACAAGAGGACTATAGTCTTTGATCTCAAAACTCCATTACAGCACTCATGGACTAAAGTTTTTAGTCCAAATTAACACTTAATATCACCAAATGAGTGGATAAACGCACCTGGACTATAGTGCTTGGTCCTAAAACACTGATGGATTAGTCTTTGGTACAAATTAACTGCAAAAACACCAATGGTCAAAAATCAGTGGGAAAACATAGTAAAATCACCCATGGACTTTATAAAAAAAAAAAAAAAAAAAAAAAAAAAAAAAAACACATGGATACTCTTTGGTCGAAAATAACTAAAAAAAAACACACCAATGGTTTTCGGTCTAAAATCAGTGGAATAGAATAGCAAAAAACACCTGTGGACTAGACATTGGTCCAAAATCACTATTAAAACAACCATGGTCCAAAATTAATGCCAAAATACATCAAACACACACATTCATGAACTATAGATATTGGTCCAAAATCACTATAAAATACACAATTTTTGCTCTGCGAACAACTTGGGTCTTAGTGTTCAATGCTGTGGAGGCAACTGTTTAGGAGGAACAGTGCATGAAAAAAAAATATATATATATATATATAATTATATAATAAAAACAATATAAATAAATATATAAATAACGTCTCGCAGTGCAAAAGCCACCATAGTCGATAGCGGAATTTCGGCAGGTTCACTTTGTTCATTTGAGCTCTGCAAACAACTTTGGTCTTAGTATTCAATGTCGTGGAGGCAGCCACTTAGGAGGAGTAGTGGGTCAAAGTTACAGAGATGACAAAACTCAATTCAGCAAAACACAGCCCTCTTCTTAGCGGAATCTGGAAAATATATATGTAAAAAAGTACCCACGGGCTTTGGTCATAAACCAGTGGAGACTACCGACAGCCATTACAACAGGAACTCCTCACCACACACACAATCTGAACAAGGCGAAATAAAAAAACATGGCGAGATACATAAAACTGTCCTGTAGTGGACCAATTTAAGTAAGCTGTCCCTACAACACCAATACTTTAGATTCTAGAAAGATAGCATGCAATTATGATCTAGTCGATTGTAGCACATCACACAACTCAAATTGATATAGATTATGAATTATTTATATAACTTCGATGCCATAAGTAAAGAAACTTATTATTGTGCTGTATATTTAAAAAAAAAAAAAAAAAACAAACATTAACAGTAGCTTCATTCGTCCTATTCAAGGATATTCACACTCCATTTTAAATTGACATGAACATACTTGCAGGTAGAAAAATACTCACCCAAATAGAAAGCAACATCTAACGTTTCCTCGGAATTAACCCCACAGTGTAAGGCTCCCGTTTTCTGTAAATTACAAACATAAACTTAACATTAATGAAATATTTTATGGCATCACTAGCTTCTAAGCTTGTATACACTTACCTGTTAGAAAACAAAATCACAGTTTCTATAGTACACTGTGCCAAATTATCCTAACATATATAAAAATGAGTTATCAGCATGCGAGAGGGTTAATGGCTCGCTGACACCATCTAAACGACCATGAAAAATACCAAGTGAATTATAGTCTAAAGTTTCTAGAATAACAGAAGTTTGATATCGCTGAACCACAATAACACCCATGGAACACAGTTTGTACGTTAAATCACACACACTATAGTGTTTGGTGCCAACAATTTTGGAATAATCTAAGTTAGGATCTACTATAACATGTATAAAACATAGCCATGCATTATAATAGTCGATCTCAAATTAATCAACACACCTATGGACGAAATAAATAGAGTATATCATTGGTCGAAAAAAAGAAAAAAAATACATGACCATTGTTTTGGTCTCAAAAACACTCCTCGACTACCTCAATCAGACGACATTTTCATACTCTATATATTAGTGCTAATAGCCTGAAGATTTTACTCAACTTGGAAAGAACCTCTAATATAAGTAGAAAAAGGTTAAAGAATGTCCAAATATATCATCTTAATCAGACAGATCTCTCCTAAATTGAAACAAAATATAATCTAGATGTAGTTAAAATGAAAGTTTAATTGGCGACATCTGACGGAGTGGCTTAAAACCACTCATGGAGAAAAATTCGGGTTTAAAAACCCTTTTGAATTTGGTTATTGACATAAGACACATGAATTTTTAGTGACAAACCGCTCAAAGACTAGTGGGCTAGAATATTTGTAATTTTTACATTAATGGACTATAGTATACAGTACCGGTAGTCTGTAATCATTATTTAGGGGAAAATAAAAGGCTCTGGTCATTACACGATATAAATACTTATTCGCCACATATACACCTGTGAAATAGATTTTAAACACCCATGGTCTATACTACAGTAAGAATGGAATCTTTGGTTAAAATATATGGGTACAGGAATACCCATGTTAATCTACAGTATTTCGTAACAAAAACACCCATGAGTTATATTTTTTGGAAAACTTATGTAGAGTAAATATTTAGTATTAAGAATACTGCGACTTGTGAAATATATATATAAACCATTATTATATTTAGGAGTCACGAAAAGGATAACCAAACATGGAATATTGATTTCAGTCTTGCAGCTCCACGGACTATAAGTAAAATAATGGGGCTTACGTTACATAAGAACATAAGAACATAAGAAAATGGGAGTCTGCAGAAAGCCGATTGGCCTAAGCAAGGCAGATCCCTGTCCCACACAACCCCAATTCAATTACAAAGCCCAATTATAGGCTCCACACTCTAATACCCTGAGGATCATCTTACCAAAACGGTTAGGGATTAACGCAGGATTATGGGGGTCTGCAGAGTGCTGATTGGCCACACCCAACCCCTCTCGTCCATATGCTTATCCAATTTTATCTTGAAGCTCCCTACAGTTTTAGATCCCACTATAGCACTTGGTAGTCCATTCCACCCATCTACAACTCTGTTACCAAACCAATATTTGCCTATATCTTTTCTGAAACGAAATTTATCTAATTTGAAACCATTGGTACGAGTTCTTTCGCTATCACTGAGCTTTAGTACATTTGTCATGTCCCCTTTGTTAATCCCACTAACCCACTTGAACACCTCTATCATATCCCCTCTAACTCTGCGTCTCTCTAACGAATGTAAACCTAATTTCTTCAACCTTTCTTCATACGGAAGATTTCTAATATTATGGATCATTTTTGTCATTCTATGCTGTACTCTCTCCAATGAATCTTATGTCCATTCTGTAATAAGGACACCAAAATTGGACAGCATAATCCATATGGGGTCTCACTAATGACAAGTAAAGTTTTAAGATAACATCAGCAGTTCTGTTACTCACACTCCTAGAGATGAACCCGAGAATCCTGTTTGCCTTATTACGAACGCTTATACACTGTTTTCTAGGCTTCAAATCATTGCTAACAAACACACCTAGATCTTTCTCGCAGTCTGAATTTTCTAATTCTAAATTAGCTAGTTTATATTTAAAATTTGTTTGCATCTTCCCTATCTTTAATACCTTGCATTTGTCAATGTTAAACTTCATCTGCCAATTTACTGACCAGTCATGTAAGGTATCTAGATCCCTTTGGAGGCACTCTATATCGCTATCTGAATCAATTGATCTCCCTATTTTAGTATCGTCTGCGAATTTACTTATCCTACTAGTTATACCTAAATCTAGGTCATTTATGTATATAAGAAACAACAGGGGACCTAATACCGATCCCTGGGGGACACCACTTTCGACTGCACCCCATTCTGACTTGGTACCATTTATGCTGACTCTCTGCTTCCTACCAATTAGCCATGACCTAATCCATCCTAACAACGCCCCACCTATTCCATGTGCCTCAACCTTTCTCATCAATCTCTCATGAGGGACTCTGTCGAAAGCTTTACTGAAATCTAAATATATAATATCATATGACTTGTCATTATCTACTGCTTCATATACCTCTGAGAAAAAAACTAAGCAAATTAGTAAGGCAAGACCGTCCCTGAGTGAATCCATGCTGAGAAGAATTGATTAAGTTAAATGTTTCTAAGTGGTTTCTCATTTTCCTAGCAATAATTGACTCTAGTAGCTTTCCTATGATTGAAGTGAGACTAATGGGACGATAATTGGATGCTATTGATTTATCACCTTTTTTGAAGATCGGAACTACATTTGCAAGCTTCCAAGCTTCTGGAACTATACCTGTTTCTAATGACTTGTTAAATAGAAATGTTAATGGGTAACTTAACTCATCTCTGCATTCTTTTAATACTCTAGCATATACCTCATCAGGACCAGGCGATTTATGAGGTTTCAGTCTGTCAATTTCCTTAAGCACATCATTTCTACTTATAGTAACCGTACTTAACCTATTTTCTATACTATCGCTGTATACCTTACGGACTTCTGGAAACTGTGCCAAATTTTCATTAGTGAAAACGGAAAGAAATTGACTATTTAATGTACTGCACATTTCTAAATCATTTTCTGTCATTTCTCCTATCGAAGTTTTAAGGGGACCAATTACATCTCTAACCTTGGATTTATATAGTTGGTAAAAAGCTTTAGGATTATTTTTTGAGTCATTGGCAACCTTAATTTCATAATTTCTTTTTTCTTTACTAATATCCTTTTTTACCTGTCGTGATAGATTCTGATAGTAAGCAAGTAGGTGAATTTCGCCTTTTTTAATTTTTCTATATATTCCTCTCTTTTTTCCTAGAAGATCTAATAGTCTATTATTCATCCATTTGGGTTGGTTCTGTGTTGATCTAAATTTTCTTTTGGGGATATATTTATTTTGCGCATTGAATACTGACTTGATAAAATGATCGTATGTATCTACCAAGTTTGACGTCTCTTCCTGACTTAAGATGACAGGTGCCTGAAAAAGGATACACTCATTTGGACACCTGGATCGACTTAATTTTTTGACCATAGGGTCCGCTAACAGGGCTTCTCTTAACCCACCATAATTGGCTTTTCTGAAGTCAGGTATTAATGTTGAATTCTCTCTGGTATTACCTTTCCATTGTATATTAAAATACACAGAATTGTGATCACTATTTCCTAGGTGGTACCCGATTTCTACTCTATTTATCATATGTTCATTGTTACTGAAAACTAAATCGAGAATATTATCACCTCTAGTCGGCGTATCTATGAATTGAGATAAAAAAACTATCTTGTACTACCTCAATAAACTCCTTTGAATCAGAGTCGCCTATTTGTTGTTGCCAATCTATATTAGGGAAATTAAAATCCCCCATAATGCACACGTTGCTAAACCTTGATGCTATTTTAATTTCCTCCCATAATGATGTTCCGTCATTTCTACTCATATTTGGCGGTCTATACATAACTCCAATAACTAAGGTCTCACTACCTTCGTTAACTTCTACCCAAACACTTTCATTTTCATTATTTACTCTAATACCTGATTTAGTACAGCTTTTTAATGAACTCTTGACAAACACTGCTATACCGCCGCCCCTCCTACTTGTTCGGTCATATTTTAACAAACTATATCCCGGTATATCAAACTCTGCTAAAAAATGTCTGGTTTCTGTATTAATCCATGTTTCAGTTAGCGCTCTTATGTCTATATTTTCTTTGCTAACCAGTGCTCTAAGTTCGTTCATTTTGTTACATAAACTCCTGCAATTTGTATAATAAACCCTCAAACTATTACTTGTATTTGCAACTATTTTTCTATTGTTTTTAACTAATTTATTTTTACCTGTTGAACTACTGGACCTAGACGGAAAAGCTACGCTATCAGAATGTTCGTTATTACTATCAATTTCATGTGGCTGGGATTCTATTTTACTTACACACGTTAAGCTGCGCAATGCCACGACGTCCCGCTCCATATCCTTGCCCTTCTGGAGCTTGTGGTGAGTAAATCTAATAAATTTACCAGTCTGGAGCTGCATATTATCTAAGTTACCAAAGTTTACCTCCCTGGATGTAACGTCAAAAGTACCCTCTAACATCAGGTCCCTATTTAATGCTACGTGAACAAAGGCATTGGCTGTTAGGGAACTCGCGCACATAGTCTTGTCCTGCTTGGGAATCAAATTCTGGTCATCTCTGCTGAGAATCGAACGCGCTAACAAATACACTACAGGACACCCATGGACAATTGTTCTTTTTATAGTATACATAAACCATAGATAGCAGCCTTTGGTAATAATCATCCAAGATTATAGATTTTTATCATAAAACTTGTCTGGCTAACACAGACAAACACTTTAAAGTTGAAAACTTACAGAGAGAGAGAGAGAGAGAGAGAGAGAGAGAAGGGGGGGGGGGGGGACTACAGTAGGTGGAGCATGAAGGATTCCTATGAAGCATAACCAACTGCCTTTGAAATTTGTATTTTGTATATACTTATTGTTCAATTATTATTTTTATTTAATTTGTATTCTATCTTATTACATTTATTTATTTTAATATATTGTTATCTTTTCGAGTGAAGTTATTCTGTATTGGTAGATTGTTTGCTTAGAAGAGTTGTATCACATTTTTTCACAGCAAGGGAACCAAATACCTAACATAAATACCCGATCAAGCTGGGTCCCATTCTTTCGGGAAACAAAATTTAGGGGAAAAATCTCGTAGGAGGAGCTAATAATTCGCTGTACCTTTATGTTAAACTAAGGGTAGAAATACTCCCGCACTCCCACTCACCCACTCTCTTAACATCGTCTTCTAGAAAAGGTCACATCACACATACGCATATCCACAAAAATAGGAATACAGTTTAAACACATATGCTCATATGCTGAATGCAAATGAGGATATTCACATGCACTCACCCACAAAGACTAACTTACTGCTCCCCCCCCCCCCCCCCTCCTGTTATGTGTGTGCCCATGAAATGTAATGTTGATGCATAATAAACTTTAACACAAAGCAATCAACAAGTACCTCTCTCTCTCTCTCTCTCTCTCTCTCTCTCTCTCACAAACGTACACACGGTATTAATATCATAATATTGCATACACTTCAGGTCAAAATTACAAAAACATTCGATGATATAACACTAACACACAATGACTAGCTTATAAACCCACAACACTAACTAATGAAAAGTAATATCAGTTATACAAGATTAGACGGGTTCTTTCTTAAACCGAGTCATGATACCAAAGGGGCTCTTTTGACCCCTTGAGCTCTTTGACTACGCGATGATACTGCCACTATTTGTTATTTATGTGACAATCATATGTAAATCAGATGTAAGTTGATAAAAAGGATGTAAATCATAAATATATATATACAGACTGATGTTATTCATGACTAGCTATAATTACACGCTATAAATGTTGCCTTGCCACCAAAGAACGGAAAGCAATGCACTAGAATTTCATAATGGGTAAATTTAAATATTTCATCCATTATCCTTTCACTATTTGATACACACTGAGACCTAACAAAAGTGTAAACGTTTGGGAGAAGCCTTTGCCCTAGAGTGGACTAACAGGATCAGGATGATGATGATGGTGATGATGAAAATTATTATGTAAATGATGATGATGAGAGCATTACACATTAGTATACTATGGTGACAATGTAAACCAGCTATCACCTAATGTTTAAGTATTCCTTTAACGCTGCCACGTTAGGTCAGTTTTAGGGGATTACACATACCTTTTGGCGACAATGTAACCCACCTATCACCAAATGTTTATATACATTTTGATATGGCCAATTGAGGGAGAAAAAAAAACACCTATAGTTTCTCGTACAATATCTGCATGGAAGGAAATCCCAACACACATTTACAGACCCAAGCATACGCAACAGGTGCTTTGAATCAGATAAACATTACTGTATATATATATATACCCGACGTTGCCCGGGTACTACCACCACTACTACTACCATAATCACCTTCATCAATCACTACTACCACAATCTTCACAATACTACTACTACCATAATCACCGGCCTCGACCTCCCTGTGCCTCATTAAACGGCGACCTCGATTTCGGCCGCTAAATGACCTCCGATTTTGGATCTGACCCCATCCGTACCCCCATTTTGGGGGAGGCTGCGAACAACTTTCGTTCCATACACCTTTTCGATCGGAGGCCTCCTTCTGCCCCAAACGGCCATTTTTTTCAAATTTGTTTCAATTTCGGCCTCGAAACGACCTCCAATCGTGGCCTCGCCCCCTCTATGGCCTGACCCAGGTCAATTGACACCCACATGCAAAGTTTCAGCTCCCCAGGTCCAAAACTGCGGCCGCCTATTAAGAATGCACAGACAGACAAACAGACACACGAACTGATTTAATAATATATATATATATATATATATATATATATATATATATATATATACTGTACATACGCACAGTGTGCGAAAAACGGAATCTGAAGGTAAATGCGGGGAAGAGCAAGGTTATGGGCTTCGAAAGGGGTGAAGGTGAGGTGAAGTTGAACGGTCAGGCTATGGAGATTGTCAGCTCATTTAAGTATCTGGGCAGTGTACTGAGTATAGATGGGAGTATGGATGAAGAAGTGCGGGAGAGGGTGCAACAGGGGAAGAGGGTTGTAGGAACGCTGAAAGCAGTAACAAGAAATAGGGTGGTCAGCATAGAAGTGAAGAAGTCCTTGCATGACAGTGTGGTAATCCCGACACTGACTTACGGAAGCGAAGCATGGACGTTGGTGGAGAGACTCCGACCAAGAGTGAGAGGGGTGGAAATTAGTTACTTGAGAAGTTCGTGCCAGACGAATGAGGAAGTAAGAGGGAGGTGTGGTGTGGAGGTAGATGTGCTGGAAAGTGTGAAAGGGAACACCTTGAGATGGTTCGGCCATGTGGAACGTATGGGAAACGAGAGAATGACTATACTCTATTTTTGTCCAGCTGGGCAATTTTGACCCGGGCAATGCCGGGTACCCCTGCTAGTATCATTGAAAACAGATAAGTGTACAGCTGCATTACCATGAACCCTGCATTTAGATATCGCATACAAATTAAATGGATAGGAGAAATGGATAGGCGACGAGCAGGGAGGTTTTAGGAAGGGAAGAGGATGTGTAGATCAGATTTTTACTCTGAATTGTGTTGTGGAGAAGTATGTGGAGAACAAACAAAAGGTGTATGTTGCCTTTATGGACTTGGAGAAGGCCTATGACAGAGTGGATAGAGAAGGTTTGTGGAAAGTACTTAGAATATACGGAGTAGAGGGCAAGTTGCTGAAAGCAGTGAAGAGCATGTATGAGGGTGCAAAGGCGGCAGTACGTGTGGAGAGTGAGCAGAGCGAGTTCTTTGACCTGAATGTTGGTTTGAAACAGGGGTGTGTGATGTCCCCGTGGTTGTTTACTGTATATATGGATGGAGTCATGAAAGAAATACTATCAAGAGCAGTGGATGTTGGTGTATCACTGAAAAGGGAGGGAATTGAGTGGAAGCTACCTATACTGCTGTTTGCGGATGATACAGTTCTGATGAGTGATAATGAATGGGAGTTGCAGGGTCTGGTAAATAAGTTTGGAACAGTGTGCGAAAAACGGAATTTGAAGGTAAATGCGGGGAAGAGCAAGGTTATGGTCTTCAAAAGGGGTGAAGTCACAGAGTGTGAGGTGAAGCTGAACGGTCAGGCTATGGAGATCGTCAACTCTTTTAAGTATCTGGGCAGTGTGTTGAGTAAAGATGGGACTATGAATGAAGAAGTGCGGGAGAGGGTACAACAGGGGAAGAGGGTTGTAGGAACGATAAAAGCAGTAACAAGAAATAGGGTGGTCAGTATGGAAGTGAAGAAGTCCTTGCATGACAGTGTGGTAATCCCGACATTGACTTACGGAAGCGAAGCATGGACGTTGGTTGAGAGACTCAGACCAAGAGTGAGAGCAGTGGAAATGAATTACTTAAGGAGTGCGTGCGGAGTTACATGGAGGGATAGACAGACTAATGAGGAAGTAAGAAGGAGGTGTGGTGTGGAGGTAGATGTGCTGGATAGTGTGAAAAGGAACAACTTGAGATGGTTCGGCCATATGGAACGTATGGAAAGCGAGAGAATGACTAAGAGGGTGTACAAGAGCGAGGTGGAGGGACAGAGAGGGAGAGGTAGACCGAATGAGAGGTGGAAGGATGGAGTGAGGAAGTACATGAACGAAGGCGGTGCTGGTTGGGGGGAGGGGTGTCGACTGACTGGGGACAGAGGTGCATGGGGCGGTTCGTTCGTGGCCACCCCTTCGGGGATCACGGCGTCAGGCAATAGATAGATAGATAGATACAAATTAAAACAGAACCTAGACAAAAGGAGAAAAGAATATACAGAATACCAAACACACATGATCAATGAAATAAAATATAATAAATCTAATTATCCATGTAAGTAAATACACACGTAATGTTACCCCCCAAAAATAAGCCTACATTCGCTTCTGCATTATATATATATATATAATGTATATATATATATATATATACAGTATATACAGTACGGTATATACCGTATATATATATTTTTTTTCTTCATAGGATTGAAATTATAATTAAATGTAGTGCATCCCTTAGAATGCAATACGCACTCATAAACAAAATTCATCCACCTGGTGGTGCTTATTGGATGTGTTCATCTATTTTGAAAGGGTTAAATAAGAACTGAAAGAGGAGAGAGACAGCTTCGAGATTTGCTTGAAGAGCCAGCCAAGAGAGACCAGTAATGATCTTGACTGTTCGGGAAGATGATTGTGCTAGGATCGGATATATACCAGTTCATCTAAATACACAGAGTGAGGTACAGGGATATTGTATTATTAAATGACACGCGAGCTCCGGCGCACTCACATACAATTACTATAGACATGACAACATCAATATTTATAGTATGTATATATACAGTATATATATACTGTATATATATATATATATATATATATATATATATATATATATATATATATATATATATATCTGACATACGGAGCCCTGTATGTTAATTTAAGAGTTAGAATTAGAGTTAAAGGAGCCAAACTACCCAAACGGTGAAGCAGACTAGCGAACGAGCGAGTGGAACCAGCTCGCCCGCATACCTGCAAACTACCTCGATGACCGATGCTATGACGTATGATCGACGCCAGGAGCTGTGAGTGGACCAGGCACCTGTTATGCGACTCGAGGAGCTATGATTGGAGTAGGCACCATCCCCCGCCTCCTGATTCGTTCCTACACCATCATTGTTTGGTATATAAGACCCGAGTTGTGGGCATTCAAATCAGTCTCATTTGGAGTTGGGGAAGGTGAACTTGCAGCTGGAGGAAGACGGGGTGAAGTATTATAATGGGATTGTGACTGTCAGTCCGATTATATAAATGTGTGTTAAGTGTGTTCGGTGTAAACACTTACATTATGTTGGTTAGTGAGATATGTGATTGGGAATTAACGTGAACGCTACTATTATGTGTTTAACTATTTGATTGCGAATTAACGTGAACGCTACTATTATGTGCTTAACTATTTGATTGGGATTTAACGTTAACGCTATTATTATGTACTTAACTATTTTAGTTGACTAACTTGTGGACTAAAGCAACTCTTTAAGTAATTGGGTTATGATGAAAGTAATACTATTGTTTTATATTAATACTTACGAGTTCTTTCATTTTCTTTGAATTAAGCGTACATTGCTTAACGGTGCTTAGTACGGTGATGCTATTGTCTCTTATTAGTAATATCGCCTTAGACTAACATGGCTGTGTTAATATTACTTCTAGTGATTTCCTAAGCTGAAGAAAATTATTTTGCTTCAAAATATTATATTTTGCTTTTCATATTATTTGAGTGAGACCTGAATCGAATCTATGAAACGATCCTGTAACTTTATTTACTCATAATCAAACTTCAATGTTACGTGGTTAAGAAATACATTTAACTAATTATTAAATATATATCTAACTTTTTATGTGACTTTGATATTACTCCTGTTGATAATAATACTATAATACTATTAACGTAAGACAAGAACCAAGAATAATTACAATAAATATAAATAAAAGGACAGATAATAAAACTATCTATTCATTTCAAAAAGGGTAAGAGACAGAAATATTCTTACTTTAATATTTATCTTCCAAGACTTTTTATAGAATTAATAGTCCTTCTTTAGCTATAACTTATTCGGTTCATAACCATAGCCTACTAAGCTTCGGTTAAATAATAATTCTTTATAATACTACATGACTTTAATTAGTTTCAGTATTTTTCATAATTAAAGAGTATCAGTCAATAAAGGATACTAAGTCCTAAGATCCAAAAGGAAAGGAAGCAACAACAGGAAATAATTTTATTAGATTTTACTTTTGTTTTGCCTTCAGCTGACTGATACCTTAGTAATATATATATATATATATATATATATATATATATATATATATATATATATATATATAATTATATACTGTATATACTGTATATATCATATTTTATTATATTTTGTTTAAACGAACGGTGGAATTGTCACTGGCATATTGACTAACGCCAAGTCCAAATGTTAGTTATAAACGACACTACTTTATGTTAAAACCAATGGAGATTGTAATGAGATAGGATTATACAACTACAGCCTATTAGGCTACCAAAGATAACATATACAATGATAACGTACAGTGTATTGTGGCTAAACCTTTGAGATTTGTATTCAGATCATGAAAGGACGTCTCGTAGTCACTAGAAATAAACAATGCGTATGAAAGCAACTTGAGTCAATAAGGAAGTCTGTGCTTGTCTGCTTGCTGGCTCGGTTGAAGAAGCTCTGAGGAGGTGGTGGTGGAGGTAAGACGCATACAGGCACAGAGAAAGCACACCAGGTACATACACAGTAACACACACACACACAAGAAGCATACAGGTACAGGGAAAACAAACCTAGTCACCCTCACACAACCACAAGCATCATACAGGTACAGGGAAAGCATACCCAGTCACACACACACAAAAATCATACAGTTACAGGGAAGGCATACCCAGTCACCCACACATACACAAGAAGCATGCAGGTACAGGGAAAGCATACATAGTCACCCTCACACAACCACAAGAATCATACAGGTACAGGGAAAGCATACCTAGTCACCCTCACACAACCACAAGAATCATACAGGTACAGGGAAGGCATACCCAGTCACCCACACATACACAAGAAGGATACAGGTACAGGGAAAGCATACCCAGTCACCCACACATACACAAGAAGGATACAGGTACAGGGAAAGCATACCCAATCACTCACACATACACAAGAAGGATACAGGTACAGGGAAAGCATACCCAATCACTCACACATACACAAGAAGGATACAGGTACAGGGAAAGCATACCCAGTCACACACACACACACAAATCATACAGTTACAGGGAAGGCATACCCAGTCACCCACACATACACAAGAAGCATGCAGGTACAGGGAAAGCATACATAGTCACCCTCACACAACCACAAGAATCATACAGGTACAGGGAAAGCATACCCAGTCACCCACACATACACAAGAAGGATACAGGTACAGGGAAGGCATACCCAGTCACCCACACATACACAAGAAGGATACAGGTACAGGGAAAGCATACCCAGTCACCCACACATACACAAGAAGGATACAGGTACAGGGAAAGCATACCCAGTCACTCACACATACACAAGAAGGATACAAGTACAGGGAAAGCATACCCAGTCACTCACACATACACAAGAAGGACACAGGTACAGGGAAAGCATACCCAGTCACCCACACATACACAAGAAGGATACAGGTACAGGGAAAGCATACCCAGTCACTCACACATACACAAGAAGGATACAAGTACAGGGAAAGCATACCCAGTCACTCACACATACACAAGAAGGACACAGGTACAGGGAAAGCATACCCAGTCACCCACACATACACAAGAAGGATACAGGTACAGGGAAAGCATACCCAGTCACTCACACATACACAAGAAGGATACAGGTACAGGGAAAGCATACCCAGTCACTCACACATACACAAGAAGGATACAGGTACAGGGAAAGCATACCCAGTCACTCACACATACACAAGAAGGATACGCCTCAGTACAGCACATATCACAAACATATACACGAGATTACGTATTCTTCCGAGACATTGAAATAAATATCAGCTCAGATAATGACACATACAAACTCTCAATCTCTCATAATCCTCAAAAAGAAACAATAAATAAGTATATTGCAATTATATGTATATACAAGTAAACATTTATGCAAAAAATACGAAATAATACACACAACAGAAATGGTAAAATTACATAAAATAATACACATATACGCAATAGCACAATACATAAACATTTCGGATATAATCACACACAAACATATAAACACTTATGCAAATTGAAATCACCAAGGCACACACGAAAACGCACATGCAAGCCCAACAGAACACGGACACATACATGCACACAATCACAAACGCAGACACAAGCACCATCCTCACCCAGGGAGCGCCAGAGTCAATATTATATATAAAAACACCTCGACTTTCTCTGGTGTGCTTCATGGGTGGTGGAAGCTGGGACAGTGGGCTACCAGCTTCTCTGTCTCTGTCTGTCTGTTTCGGGCTTTCTTTCATATTTATCTATCTACTTCTCCATATTTGATTTTTGTTTTCAATAAAATATAAGGCGTAACATAAACACAAAATACACAAACATTCCCTAACTTTCTTTATCTACCTATCTACCCATCTCTAGCTATCTATTTTGTAAAGTTTAGTTACACTGAACAAATTAAATTTTAATTGCAACAAAAATGGTATATTACAACAGTGTTATGTGTATTAATACGAGTAGATAAAACGAAGAACACTGGTAAATTTTCAAATGTATACAGTTAAGGGGAAACAAGTGAGAATAAATCCAACCTATCCTATTGTAAACAAATCAATCCTATTATAACTTATCCCTCTCACCTATCTCTCTCTTTATGTGTGTCAACAATACTAACTTACCCATCCTAGTCTCTCTCTCTCTCTCTCTCTCTCTCTCTCTCTCTCTCTCTCTCTCTCTCTCTCTCTCTCTCTCTCTCTCTCTCTCTCTCTCTCTCTCTCTCTCTGTGTGTGTGTGTGTTGTGCGTGTCAACAATACCACCAGCCTCCCAGTGACCGTTCCTTGCATGCTACAGTCACGGTAGAGGATAGGCTGAAGACAGTCATCATGATACACAGACATGCACACGTGGATGCAGGACGGTCGACAACCAGTTATATTCAGATTCTGTTAAGTACAGGGAGCGAAAAGTCATCGTTTGAATGGGCGACAAGGTACACTTGGTTCTATATATTTTAAATATTTATTGTATGATATCGAATCTTCGGAATGTATTTGTGAAACTTTTTAGGCTATGATAAAATGTGTTGGGTTTCTCTCTTGTTTTATATAGCCTAGTACCAAGGGGCTTGGTAAGTTCAACTGCATAATTAAGGGTAAACTGTTATGAAAGTGGCCTATAGATTGAACCATTCGCGCCGCGTGAGCGCGCACAGTCTTTTTAGATGCAAGTAAAGCTACTTGTTATTACACTTTAACGAAGCCTTCATATTCATCCATTTATAGAGAGTTGATAAGCAATTATTTTCAAGAGAATATCATACAAAGGGTCGAGTAACTATGCATGAATAACTGTGCTCTGCATAATGTTGCAAAGAATGTGACTTATTTTAGTTTTTATGTGAGCAACTCAGTATGTGCTGTCATGACACTGTGTGTTGCCTTATACTTGCTGGTTCACCGTTCACAGGCCTTATGAAGGAGTAGAAATTGACAAATTGTCTATGTATAGTTGCTAGAATAAGTTTCACATCCTTCTATGAACCCTTTCATTTACATAAATATGGGTATTGTGTTTTACAACAGTTATCGCCAGACGATTTCCATCAATGTATAGGACTATCCAGAGTTTAAAAGAATAATAATAAACACTTCTATCTACGCGAATTCTTCCTAAGCAATTGATCTGGTTTAAGGGTTGACGAGTCTAATATGAAAAACTAATGCAATAGTATTATTGTCCAAGTAACGTTGTCACTAGTTATTGTTTAAACTGGATAACGATGAAATACTACCTTTGTATTAGCCACTTAACTAAGAGAGATTATTGTTAGGGTTTAATATACTGCATATAAGTCAAGGTAACCGTATCCACACAGTATATACGTACAGTATATACTCGGGCACACACCCCATAGCTTGGGGTGGCTAACCAAATAAATTCGCTAATGCACTGTTATGAGAGGCATTGTGAAGCTATTATTGATTGTCTGGAAAAAATCATTGACAAAATAGAACTAAATGCATATTAATAATATAAATGAAAATGAAGTAACGAGAGCGACTATTGTTTCGTGGAGCACGTACAGTACTTCTGCCATGTCTATATATATCTCATATCATTCCCTCTCCCATTTTCAAAACTCGCATGTTAAAGCCCATACTCATACTTCGGTGTACAGTCATGATCAGGAATACGTGGCTCATTTTACAATTCAGAATGACGCCGTGTTTTTAATTATCTCACTGTTATGGCGCACATATTTTATAATCTGGCTAACATTATATTATTTTACTGAGATTAGGAAGGATGTATGGGAGTTAGTGTTATAGAAGACAGTTTGTGTACTTCAATCGATCCCTACAGGTCCTCCCTCGTCAGAATGAAATCGTGTAATGTTAGCCAGAATAAATATAAATAGCATTACTGTATAGGCCTACTGAATGGGTTAGATAAATCAGTACACTCTACTTTATTACTTAATGAGCATTGTCCCATATGTATCGTTCAGTAATGCACTACGGTATACCTGTCGGCAACTGTACAGTCACTCATAACAAATAAAGGACCTCATCTAATTTCAATAATGAAAGTATATCTAAACTTTATTTGTTTTTAACATGTTTGATGTACATAAATAAAAGGGGATGTGTCGGATGGTTGAAAGCCACAGTTGCTCGCAACACGTATTATGAAAAACATGTATCCTCATACATTCACTGTCTCTGACTTCACTCACTCACCCCGTAATTTGCCGGAGGATAACAGGTTTTTCACAATACGTAGACGGAGGTCTTTAAAAAAAAAAATCTAAAAATCGAACCAAATAGCCATAATTAAATACAGAAAAACATAATGGGTCGACAAATTGTTATAAGTGACTGTACAATCCTCACACCATGGCGCCTACAAGCCCAAAGTCATGATGGCAACGGGGCCCGGATGCCAGAAGGACGCTTAGAAATGACAGCAAGCAAGCCAGGGATCTAGTCGTGACCGCCTGCACCGTGATAGCAGGACGACAGGCAAGCTAGTAGTCACGAGAGCAAGCAGGCAAAGGGATGGTACGATAAAGCAGACGGGTTAATGGTGAGGTGTGGGTAGCAGGTGGGCGGACAGATCAGCAGAGGAGGGACGGAAGCAGGCCAATAAGCAGACAAACCACCACTTACTACGGCAGGTGTACCTCAAGTAGCGACCCTTCACAAAACAGAGATCGGACATTTCATACTGATACCACCTGGGAGCTCAAATACATTATAGAATAAGATAGATACAATCATGAGCTATAATACCTATATTCTCACATGAATTTGCATCAAACTAAAAGAGCAAGACAATGTTTTAATATTTCCCATATTCTTCAAAACTTGACTTAGAAGGATTAAAGATTCAAATGAGAGAATATCTAATATGACTCACGGCTTTCAAGGATGGTGAGGTGGTTAATTCGCTCGTGTACAACCGATAAGGCCGGGTTCGATTCCTGGATATAAGGTCTAACTCTCACAGTCCCGGAAACAAAGTCTTATAAACATGGAAGAGCTAATGATCTGATCTATACCAAGTTTTGAGAGAGAGAGAGAGAGAGAAATAACAGTGGGGGGAGTATGACAAATAATTGAATCTACTACTAAATGTTGGTAAAGGTAGAGGGCTTAATAATAATGTAAGAACGAGGGGATTACAGATGAAGAAAGAAGAGTGCTACGAAAAAGAAAGCAGGAAAAAGGTAAGAAAGATATTACAGGAAAAAATAAAAAAAGGGGGGGGGGACTAAACATGAAAGGCGACTGGTGGACAGAGAGTATAGGAGAGAGTTAAGACTAAGGTGCCAGTAGTGATAACAGAATAATAGGGTCCTGCAGAAGGGAAGGATGGCAGATGTGATAATTGGTAATACGCTGAGAGAGAGAGAGAGAGTGAGTTAGGGTTACGAGGAATAGTTTGTATCATGAAGACCTAGCGCTCCATTACGGGGAGATACTCGAAGTGGAAGGAGAGATTGTTTAGTGGACTACACTCATTACCGAGTGTGTAAAATACTATCTACTCTCTTCTTGAACTGCTGTACTGAAGAACTGTTTACAACTTCTGAGGGAAGTTTGTTCCAGGTAGAACAGATCTTATGTGAAAAAGATTTCACAAATATTAGTGCTGAACCTTTTCAATTCTAACTTCCAGCCATAGTTACGTGTTGTATTCATAAAGTGGCTAAACACTTTGCTATAATCCACATTGTCAAACCCATAAAGTATTACAAAACTTAAATGAGCTGACCTCGTAGTATGCGTGTTTTCAATGGAAAGAGATAAGAGTTCTCAACATAGCTTAGTCTTCTAATCGATGAAACAAGCTTTCTAGCCCTTGCTTGTACTCTTTCTAGTCGCTCTCTATTCTTCCTGGGTGCTGGAGACCATAATTGAACAGCATGCTCCAGGAGAGGCTGCATCAAAATGGTGTAAATTGTGAGGACTATTTCCTTATATCTATACATAAAATACCTCTTAATATAGCCCAAATATTTCTGAGCTTCCTGCTCTACTTCAATGCACTGCTTTAAAAAGTCACTGCTGATCAAAACACTTAAATCCTTTTCCAAGTCAGTGACTTCCAGAGGTATTCCGAATAGCGAATAGGTTTGCTTGGCCGATATGCATCACCTTGCACTTTTGTAAGTTTTGTGGCATCTGCCATGTCTCAAACCATTCAACCAGTCTGTTAAGATCCATCCTGAGCTGCTCAACCGCTTTATGGTCCTTCATATTCATTTCAAGCTTTATGAGAGAGAGAGAGTACAAAGGAGTACAAAGGAAATCAAGCAACAACAGGTCTAGTGACCCATCTAGGCTGCTTGTCCTCTAAAACACTGAGGATCAAGTGTCCAAACAGTGGTTTAGAGTGGGTAAGGGAACATTGGAAAGGGAACTACTGCCCTGGAACTAATGTCCGTGGCAGGATTAGGAAGTTAGTAGGGGACAGATGGGTTAGTAACTGAGGGGGGGATAAAATAAAGTTATTCATTTACAAACGCAGTCAGTCGCGGGTTTGATGCGAGATATTTGTCTAGGCGGAGTTTAAATGAATCAACGGTGCTGCAGTCTATAACGTCTCGGGGAAGCCCATTCCACAAGTTGACAACTCTATTGAAGAAGAAATTCTTAGATTCGTGTGAGTTAAAAGATTTACTAATAATTTTGCAACCGTTTCCCCGTGTGTAATTAGATTGGTCGATAGTGAAGTACTTACTACAGTTCATATTGTCGATGCCTTTGATGATTTTGAACACTTGAATTAAGTCACCTCTTAATCTGCGCTGGGTTAAAGGAAATAGATTTAATTCTCTAAGACGCTCTTCGTATGGTTTGTTCTTTAGGCTAGGTATCATTTTGGTAACTCTACGTTGAACTCGTTCTAGCTTGTTTATATCTTTTTGGTAATAAGGGCACCAGGATTGAACGCAGTATTCCAGAAGAGGGCGGACTAAGGAATTGTAAAGGGTTAGGATAACTTCTTTGGATTTATGCTCACATGACCTGCCTATAAAGCCAATTATTTTGTTTGCCTTCTTAACAACTTCTGAACATTGTTGACTCAGTTTTAGGTTACTCGATATTGTTACTCCCAGATCGGTTTCTCTGTTTACATTCTTAAGCTGAGTGCCATTCATCGAATAGTTTGCTTTCTCATTTAGGTATCTGATATGTAGTACTTTACATTTATCCGCATTGAAACTCATTTGCCAAATTTGGGCCCAACATGACAATTTATCTATATTGTGTTGCATATCGTCAACTTGTTCTTTTGAGAGTACGCTATTTGCAATTTTTGTATCGTCAGCAAATTTTGAGATTGTACAGGTGAGACCCTCATCTATGTCGTTGATGTAAATAAGAAAGAGAATTGGTCCTAGTACCGATCCCTGGGGTACCCCGCTACTTACATTGGTCCATTTAGATGCCTTACCGTTTATGACTACTCTTTGCTTTCTGTCGCTGAGCCAGTTTTCTATCCATTTCAACACACCGTCTTGTATTCCATGCGCTTTTAGTTTTAGCAGTAAACGTTTGTGGGGAACTTTGTCAAAGGCCTTTTGAAAATCAAGGTATATAATATCTACAGCTTTACTCTCATCGTAGAGGTTGAGGATATCGTGGAAGAAGTCTAAGAGGTTTGTTAAACAGGAACGTTTTTTACGAAAGCCGTGTTGAGTATCTTTAAGTAAGTTATTTGCCTCCAAGTGATTTACGAGTCTGTCTCTTATGACCGTTTCTAGCATTTTACATACAATTGAGGTTAAGCTAATTGGACGATAGTTACTGAGTAGGGATATGCTGCCTTTTTTTAATATCGGTGTTACGTTGGCTAGCTTCCACTGATCAGGCATAGTCCCAGACTGCAAGGATTCATTGAATAGCAATGTCAGTGGTTTGGAGAGCTCATCCTTAGCTTCCTTTAGAACTCTAGGCGAGATTGTATCAGGTCCAGGCGTTTTATTTACCTTGAGTTTATCTAAACAATTCAATACTTCTCGCTCTGTAACGGTGATATTGCTTAGAACATCTGAATTATCAATCTGAATCGGCGATGGTGTAGGGATATCACTGAGGTCTTCGGTTGTAAAAACTGATGCAAAGAAGGTATTGAGGGCATTACTCATTTGTACTTCGTCTTTGGTGTATTCTCCATTTTCATCGACTAACGGTCCAACAGTTGAAGTACCGGTAACTACTTTTTCTTTCTGATATAACTATAGAATTCTTTCGGGTTTGTTTTACTTTGATTCACAACATGTAACTCCAGGGTCTTTTTACTTTGCTTAATTAACTTTTTGGCTTTGCGTCGTAGCTCTACAAATTTCACCCGTTCTTCGTCATTTTGTGAGGATTTTAATCTATCATTAGCAAATTTTTTAGCAAGCAGACAGTTTGAAATATCTTTATTCCACCATTTGGGCTTATCATTATGGCCTGGACGCCGCATTTTCGATGGTATGCAGTCTTGCACTGCCTTAACACCTTATTAGCGGGCTAGGCGGTCTAGCGGACCGTACCGCCCAGTGGGGTGTTTTTACCCTAAATAGGGTTGTTTACGTGATCATTTTCATGCCTAAATAAGACCCAGAGCGTAAAACAAGTATCTATCCCTGAAAGGGCGTAAACAGAGCTTTCCAATTACACCCGAACCATCCTTGTACGACCGCTGGTTCTCTTGCAACGATCGTGCAACACGAGTGCAAAAACCCTGTAATTAGGTAATTTCCCTACATAATTCCCTGTGTAGCGAGTCAGAGAGGGGAGGGAAGGGTGGGAGGCACCTCAGTTGGTCCACCACGGTGGTCGTGAGTGGTCATAGGGTTGCTAGGCTCCTCACACCGCTCAGCTCTCTCTCTCAGCAACATTACGTGCTGAAAATGGCGCACGACATAAGTTGTGAACCGCCACTTAGTCCAAATTTATTTCACACGACATAAGTTGCGCTCCGCCAATTAAGGGTTAAGGTAAGTGGTTGTGAAACACTCCCAAGATGTATTTATGTCGTTATTGTTAGTCAGAAAGCTCCAGTCAGTTTCTTTAAGCTTTCATTTAAGTTTATGAAAATTTGCTTTCTTGAAATTAGGGACTTTCTCAATGCTGCTATTTGATTTGTTACTAGTAAACTTTAAAGTGAAAGTTATCGTACGATGGTCGCTGTTACTGAATTCCTCACCAACATTCAAGTTCTCTATTAATTCTTTTGTTGCGAGTGGCACTTTATTACCACGGGTCGGAGATTGTACAAATTGAAAAAGTGAACTCTCTTGCAAGTTAGCATAGAGGTTGTGTCCAGAGTGTGAAGTAAGAATATCGCCCCATTTAGTCACGGGTAAGTTGAAATCGCCAAGAATTACGGTATCTTGTATGTTAGTTATTTCTGCAATTTGTTCATAAATTTCACTGTCAGTTTGCACTGATTGAGCTGGGGGTCTGTATAATAAAGCTAGTGTTATTTTAGTTCCTCGTTTATTATTTAATAGTATGTAAGATATGTCTATATTCGCAATTTGAGGTTTTGACATTAAGACGGGATTAAGACTTTCCTTTATAAAAAAAACAGAACTCCTCCTCCATTTCTATTGATCCGACTTTTCTCAAACATTGTATAACCAGGAAGCGTATTCGGCTAAAAAGTCTCTGTCTTCCGTATTTAACCAAGATTCTGTAATGCCGATTATATCATAATGTTCTGTAAACACGATTTCCTCTACTGTAGGTCTGAAAATTTATTGCGGATGCTACGAGCATTTACATAAAACACCTTAAGAGTATTAGAGTTGGATGTTACTGATTGTGCATTGTCTGAATTTTCAGTTCGTATTTGACTTACACTACCCTGTCTGGATACCCCCGATTGACCCCGTTTTTTGAACGGAAATCCTTGACTGCATCGTTCAGCAGACGACCAAGACATGCAGCTCCTACTTCATTGAGATGTACACCATCTCCTGAAAACAAAGATTTATCATAGTAAAAATGATCCCACGTGTCGACAAAGCCGATGTCCTCCTCCCTGCAGAGTTTGGCTAGTCGGCGATTTGTACTGGTAGCTATGTTGTAGAATCGGTTTTCTACATCAATCCGGGGAACAATTCCTGAAATTAAGATTCTATTGATTTTTCCTTGAAGGACCTGATCAGACGCCGGTACTTGCAAAGTAGTTCCTCTGACCGCGTCCGTTGGACATCGTTAGATCCAACGTGGATGACGTACGTAGTGCTTGCGGGGGCGAGCCTGGAAACCTCTTCCACAGCCGCAACAATGTCGTCCACGCCACCACCTGGGATACAGAATCACTTTCTGGTCTTGGGTGCCCTGGCGCAGAACTCGGTTAATTGGCCACGGACCATGGAGTCGCCCACAAGCCGAACTTCTTCTGTTTCCTCTTCCTCGTCAATAGCAAGAATTTTGAAGCGGTTTTGGCATGTTGTCGGGATGACCTTCCTAGTACTGGTACTGGGATGCACATTGGGTCTCACTAACTGAAAGTTGTCCTGGGGGGGAGTGAGAGTAGAGTCATTATTATTTTCTGCAACATCTAAGTAGCTGCTGGTGTGGGTACCGGTACCGGTACTGTATGCACTGGAATGGCGGTTGACATCGTAGTGGTTTCTTGGGCCGAGGGCACTCCTATGTTGAGTGTGGCAAATTCTTGAAGGGATTCAAGCTTCGTAGTCAGGGCATCGATCTTGCGATGCCCTGTGAGAGAGAGAGAGAGAGAGAGAGAGATGTAGAAGACATAAAAAGAACGACTTTACAAACGAAGATAGGAAAAGACAAAAGCCACGACAATGTTGAAAGCCGAGATTTATCGATAATGAGAGGAAATAGATATTATATAGTATAAATATAAATATGAATAAAATGGAAGAAGAAAGTAAGAAGGGATTAATCTCAACAAATAATAAATAAGAATACATTTACATTAATGTGAATAAGACACACCAAATGTATATGGAATTGAGTGGCGAAAAATTATATGGAGAGTGTAGAATCCTTGGCAGTTAGTGCATTAAAACGGTGAATACTTCCACTACTAGCGCGACTGATAACAACTTGAAATACTTAAAACATAACGGTATATGGAATATTATGCTATTAAAATGGAATCATTAAAGCACTATCATAAAAAATCGTGGAAAGCACACACAAACGCACTCGTTTTATCCCTGTCTCAAATAAACGAACATGTACTGACAATCGCATATTAGTACACATACATGTGAAACATGAGAAACAGGAGGTGCTGTTTGTGTGAGAGAGAGTGAGAGTGATTGTGTGTGAGGAAACACACTACTAACTACACACTAAATCCTCCACCACTAACACCAGCCAAACACCTTCACTACACGTACTGTATACGTACGTACGTGTGTGTGTGTGTGTGTGTATTTACCTAATTGTATTTTACAGGATTGAGATTACTCTCATAGTGTGTGTGTGTGTGAATTGAATTAAATTAAGTTTATTTTGCTCAGACTTTGTGTGTGTGTGTGATGCTAGACAACACTACCACTACACCACAACCAGCCTCTCTAACAACACACACATTGAGGGCCACTGTGACGCCTCCAAGAGATAACTCAGCCTATTGGAGTGAAGCTTGTATTTTACTTGGATGTGATGAGCTTTCGAGAGGTTGATGTTTTTGTTGAAGATGAATATGTTGATGATGTTGTTGTTGTTCATGATGATGATGAGGTTGATGTTCTTGATGACGATCATGTTGTTGATGTTCTTGATGATGATGATGATGTTGATGTTCTTGATAATGATGAAGATGCTAAATAATATAGTGATGTTAATGATGGTGGTACAGTGGTGATGATGTTTATTATCTTTTTATTTTATTTTTTTATTTTTTACATTTTGTTTTGTTTTTAGATATTCGATTATTATGTTAAACTTGGGGGTATACATGAATTACTGGATAGTGATACAATGCGCAACATTCATTAAGACATATGACATGCCCGTTAGAAAATACTTTAATGAGCCAACTAAGGAATCGCTGATAAGGAACTTGAATAAATATTACGAAAATAAGTATAATTTCGAAATAAAGAATATAAATTAAACGGTGAAAATAAATATACTGTATACGTGCTACACGATAAACCAATCAAATAAATAAAATTGAGCAATAATAAAAACTATATAAACCCCCAGAAAATAATGTTAAGATAGTAGGAAAAAGGAGTAGAAAACAAAAATAAGAATCGAAACCAAGAAAATTACAAAAAGAAGCAGGACAAAAGTATCACGAAGTCAACACGAAAACAAAATAGGAAAAAGGACACAATTTTTACGAAGTGAAAGTTGGTGATGCCCTCATACAAAAATCAAGGTATAAAAAAAATAAAAATAAAAACATTGGGTATACTGATAGTGATTTACCTTTCTATACCGTACATATAATAGATAGGTATAGTACTACCAATATACCTTGAGGAGGGTATATTATTATGAACAGTTAACCTTTTATGATTTTTGTCATACCTTCTCTATAACCGTAACTTTTGAAAGTGCACGTCGCGCGGTGGGAATTCCTGGTTATCCAATGTAAGATAATGCAGATAAGGCTGTTATAAATATGGTGAGGGGGGCCGTGCACGTTATACAAAAATGGGAAAAATAATAAAGTAAATTATAGGTAGAAGGCAGTATAGATAGCAGTTATAGCTATTGTTGTATTATTACTGGGGGGATAAGGGGGCTTTCACAATTTGGAATAAAGTATTTCGTATTACTGTAGTTAAGGGTAGTTTTAATTTGTGATGTCAACAACTGAGGTTATGTTTGAATCTTTCGTCTGTTTGTTGACTGTTTGTTTGCAATAATATCTCTCTCTCTATTGCCAGGCGGCTTGATTTTCAAGGGGGTAGCCACGAATGAATTCCTTCTATGCACAAGAATACAAACAAAATACATAAACTAATGATATAATAAAATCAGATGGATAGGAAATCACCTAATTATCATTATCTCTCTCGGCACGATGTACTGCACTTATCATGTGATCATTCAAACCTGAAATGAATGGTGTGTGTGTGTGTGTGTGTGTGTGTCAACATAAGGGGAATAATGGTGATAAGGAGAATAAAAACCGATACAGAATAAAGCAGAGAACATAGAGGCCAGAAAACAGAATTGTATTAAACACCCACACGCGATGAAGACTGTCTTACCCACGCCCGAATTATCGTAGGCATGAGTAAAGAGGTAAGGATACAGTAACCAAAGAGAGGGGAAATGGAATAATCTTTCACACGCTTTCTCTCCTAAATACATACCGGTAGATATAGGCCAGGAATCGTAACCCCTGATCTCTGTAACTCAAATAAAGGCTAGAGCAAAAGGGATGTAAATGTCCATACCTATTCCCTGGCTGATTCTTCCTAAATGGTAGAGATATCAGGTCGATTACTCTAGTTGTTTTTTAGTTATACCGGTTATTGGTTAAGATTTCTGGCCTACCTATAATGAACAGGGTATAGAGATATAACAATGATACAGTACATATAATGGGGATATGGAAATGGTAGATGAATATATAATAAAGGACTAATGCAAAACGGATAAATTAAATAAAAACTAAGCTAATACAGAACATGGGGACAGTATAAAACTTTCAAGAAAAATATATGAATTAATTTAATTAACAAAAAAGAATACTATATTACCATGAAAAAGAAATGTCATCAAATAATTTTAAAAGTAAATATAAAAGAAAACTATGAAAAAGGGTTAATCAAGAAAGAAGAGGAAAAGTCTGGAAAATATAGATAGAGCATTGTTAAAGTTGAGAATCAGAATTTATATGTGTGTGGTTGTTAAAAATATATAAATGAAAAGAGATACAGGTGATAATTGTAAGATATGATGGTGATAATGTTAGGTGTGATTAAACTCACTCTCTCTCATTTTGTTTTAGTAATCTTCATTCACGTCCCAATCCTCCATGTTAATTTTTTTTTTTTTTTTTTTTTTTTTTTTAATCTTTTTACCAATTTCAGTTTTCATCCTTTTTTTTTTTTTTTAAATAAATAAACTACCCTTGCCTTTACTCTTCTATACCCTATATTACCAATATTCACTCCTCTGCTTCTATTCCAACTTCCTTTTCATCTCTCTCTCTCTCTCTCTCTCTCTCTCTCTCTCCACTACCTGCTGGTCCTTTTGTGGGAACATGAACGAGGATGGGGTCACAATGGCCAGTCAAAGGTCACACCCCTACCACTCCCTCCCCTAACACCAGTTATCTCCACTACCACCCTCCCTAGTGTCTCCATAATCCAAACCGACATCTCCGCCACAGACACCATCTTCCTAATTACATACATCAATATTACAGCCATCTCCACCATTCCTATCACCACTTTCATTTCTACCTCCACCACAAACACCATTCTAATTACAGATAACATCAATCCTACATCATCTCTACCAATCCAACACCACCTTCATCATCTCCACCCCCACCAGTTTCCATAATCCCCACTGACATCTCCACTCCAGACACCACCATCGTAATCATAATAAACACCATCAATATCGCCATCATACTACAGCTATCTCCATCGCTTCTATACCCTGTACAAACACCAAGGATAAAGGGTGAGGGCTGGTCCTATTCAGAGTGGGGTTTGGCATCCTCTACCCTACCTTAGCCGTTTCTGTTTGTCTCTTTTTCCTCTACTACTTTTCCTTCTAGGTGCTGGCGAGATCGCCCGATTGGGTGGCACTGCAAGGGGGGCTGCGGACGGTGGGGACATTGGCCCGGGGGTGCAAGCCCATGGGCTGATGATGCCCTCCCCCGCTGCCCTCTCAGAGACAGATCTCATCTCACCCTGGCCCCTTTAGGGGTCCAAGCATCTGGCCCCTAACTCCCTCAGTTTTCAAGATGGAGAGCCCATACTTTGTCATGCATATTAAGGGGGTGCCAGAATAGGTTTTAAGCGATTTTGGTTTCATCGTGTGTTTTGGCCTGTGGAGTTTGTGATGGGCGAGATTCCCTCAAACCTGGTACAGTCACACTACAGAGTCCTCGACTATTGAGGAATGTGGGACATCGGCCCTGTAATGTTCGGGTTTTGCTTTTAAAGTTACTAAATTGTTTGTTTCACAAGTAGATCCAACATTTGGAGAGAGTATATTTGATTGAGTGGCCCATTATGTAGCCAATGTTTGACTTACCCTCTTTGGTTATTGACTTTTTGTTGTAACTGTACACAGAAGCGACTGCAATATCTTGGTTACCAAAGCTAAATTATGACAAGTTTAACATATATGTTTGTATAAACCCAGTACCAGCAAATTCAAATTTCCCTACTACCTTGATGACAAACTATGTATCATCAAAATGATAACTTTTCTCCCCAACATTCCTCAACTGCGGGCTCCCACAACTAGTGCTGCTGAAAGATATTTATTTAAATTAGAAACAAAAAAGACAAGACAAGAACTTTCCAATAGGTGAACAGCTTCAGCACTCCCAAGTTGTATAGCCAGCCCCAGTCACCACTTCCGCAGATACCAAGACGGATCACGGTACTTGCTAAGACTGTATACTAAACCTATTGTCCATCACAGTTTGGCCACACTTTCTATCACCACAATAACCACTTCACCAAAACCTCACATTTACCAATAGTACAATACATTTTAAAGATCCACGACATATTACTAATATTTACCACCACCTCATAATTTAATACTAATATGAGAATGAACTTTAAAAAAACATTAACTAATATTTATACTATTACCTGTACTTACCAAATACATACAGTATATAGTTAAACAAAAATAGTACATTATATTTATCAAAATATATATAACCGCGTATAGTTTATACCTAAACCAACTTTTATGTTACTTTATATTACTTCCTTTCAATCGATAGAGTCCTCCTCTCTCAAGATTGTTTTATATTCGTTATCAATAGTAAGCCACCCCTCTCCTCTCCTCTCCTCTCCTCTCTCTCTCTTTCTACTGAGTCTCTCTCTCTCTCTCTCTCTCCTTCTACTGAGTCACTACTCATCCATTATCATCTCGCTCTATCAATCTTTGTCGCCATCGCTCATCCCTCGCATCATGTCTTCTCTCTCTCTCTCTCTCTCTCTCTCTCTCTCTCTCTCTCTCTCTCTCTCTCTCCCCGCCCAGTCATTCAACCACCCATCCATCTACCGGCCTTCAATTTCCAGCTTGTTTGTCTTCCTAATTCCTACAGATATTTTCGTAGTCGTCGGATGCAGCTTTCTCCTTAGGCTTGAAAATGTTTTGTTCTCCGTCACACACACACACACACACACACACACACACACACACACACACACACACACACACACACACACACACACACACACTCTCTCTGTCATCTACCCTTTGTCTCCTATCCATTTCCATTGCTAATATCATAGTCGTTCGTTATAACTTTCACTTAATTTTTTCCTCAGTCCGTACATTATATAACTTTATTTTCCATGCCATTATCTTTTCTTCTTATTTTCATTTCCATATACAAAAGCAATTACATTCGTATATTTATCTTCCCTGTAGGAACGTTACTCGCACAAGCAAAGATATTTACTTTGAAGATGGTAAAATATATATGACGACCTGAGGACATAGCTCGTAGAGGAGAGAGAGACGTGTGTGTGTGTGTGTGGGGGGGGGGGGGGAAGCAGAACCATTTTGGAGTATTATTGTTCTCATCAATATTTATATTTTTATTTTGTTCATCATCGAGGGCTTAGATTGGTTTTACAAATTAATAAAACAAATTGGTTTGGCCCGTCGACCCTCTTCTATCTTGAAAAAAGTCCATCAGACACCTCTGCTTGCTAATTTTGTACATAATTCGTTTGAAAGTATGCCGGCTTCACCTAAATCACAGGCTGGCTATATTTCGCCGGAGAATGTATGTTTTGACCATATTATTTGTCTATGCGTAAGGATGCATGTCTGACTGTAGCTAGTGTCCTTTCAAATTGAAATAGTGATAAAGAACCAAAATTGAGGTACGTTGCAGTCAAAATGCCTGAACACACGAAGCTTGATGGAATTTAAGTCATAAGATGAAAAAAGGCGATAATAAGTTCACTCTTGGATTAGACAATTGGACAGAATGAGGCAAAATGTCTTATAATCCCCAAACTAATATGGCGTAACGTCTTAAAATAATCAAACAGATGGGGCGAAACAGGTGTAGTCCAAAAAGACCACCTTTCGAGTTAGCTAAAGTTAAAGTTGGAATTAGGCAAACGCTTATTCCAGGACTTACGTTCGACAATTCTGGTCTGGCACCTTCTGAATTCAGGTTTTGCTATTCAACAATCTAAAATCACCTTCCTTTAGTCTAGTTTTTTATACTAACCAGACACCCTAAATAATGCCAGAAAACTAAAACTTACTGTACTTAAAAACAAAATATATAAAAATATAAAATGCCGGAATAATTGCTCGTGTGAAACCACCTTTATATTATGGGTAACACAAAATCTTAAATAATCATGTCCAATACAGTAGTTTCCTCTGATCATTTGTACTTCAATATTTGTTTATTCACATTAGGAACCTATTCTACACTATCCTATAATTGTCTGTCTTCCCTTGTCCATTACTTCTCCCTCACCCTCCATGTCGCCTATCATGAAAAGAGCTAGTGGTAATGACAGGAAAGACGTTTAAAATAGTTGGTGTGAGCAACTCTCTCTCTCTCTCTCTCTCTCTCTCTCTCTCTCTCTCTCTCTCTCTCTCTCAACCATAGCTATTAAAATTCAATAGTGAAATTTGGATAATTTCCTCAATATTCGGTGTTTAGCGAAAGAAGCTAGGTCTACGAATTGCCCATACTACATAATGTATAATGTATGACAATATTATGTACATTATACTGTACTTTATCATTTCTAACCTGTGTCATTATAGGTTAAGTACATGATTATTAATATATTACCTCCACAATAAGAAGCATTACATGGTGTATTTATTTACCAAAGCCATATGTTATCTCTTCAGTACATTCCCACGCACGTAAACCTCCCATAATAGCTAAACATTGTCAGATAGTCCTAAACTGGTCTTTCCCATCATGATAACATTACATAACTACTAAATTGTGCTAAGATTGAACACACTTACATTTTCTCACCATCTTTAATAAGAGGGAATCTTCAAAGTGCTGGCCTAAAAAAAAAAACATATTGGCGTAGAACAGTATTAATTCAGATTTACTGTTACTTAAATCGAAGAATGAAGCTTATGTGGGATTGACTTACAGTCTGTATATTTTGTTTTCAGCTGATGGTAAATTGTCGTGTCCCCATCTTGATTACTCCTTTATTACGAACAGTTTGTAGCGAAAAGTTTTGATAATTATGAACACTTCGTATTATAATATGGCGCACTGACATGTTAATGTCATACTCCAGAGGCTTCTAGGTTTATAAAAAGGCAGGTTAGGTATTGAAATAAGAAGATAGTCCTCTCTCTGTACAATTATCTTGTACGGCCACATCAGGAATATGCTGTGCACTTCTGGTAGCCAACCCTGATATTGAACATAGCGAGACTTGAAAGAGTTCAGGCACTTCTACTAAACCGACCCCATCCATCAGGCACATGGGATACCAGAGAAGGCTGCATACATTAGGCCTATTTGTATTATAGACTAGGAGTTTGCATGGACAGTTAATTGAGGTTTTCAAAATCCTTCAAGGATTTCATACCATCGATTACCAGCTCATATTTAGCTTTAATACCAACACAACGAGGAACCACGGGTGGAAGCTAAACTTGATGCGTTTCCACTGTGATACATTTGGCCTTTTCTTCACGTACAAAATCTGCAATACTTGGAAACGGCTAACAGCATAGGTAGTTAACAGTTCCTCAATAGAAAAATTCAAGACTGTTAGGCCCAATTTAAAGGTAGGTTGAATGTTTCTTTCTTTTGTGTACAATTTTTAGCCCGGTTTTTTTCCCCGCATCCCTACGTGTATTGTCTTTATTGTGCCGCACTGAGGGTGGGAGAGGTGGGTGGGGAGAGTCTTCATTGCTGCCATACTATTCTCTCACTAATAAAATAACAGCATGTACTGTACTCCATCCATGGTCCCTCCTCGGTATGGATTGTAAAATACTTTGAGGTACTAAATGTCTTCGTAACTCTTTGTAACAAACACACACACACACACACACACACACACACACACACACACTATCATACAACCTGTCGGCTCCACACACCCGCTACTTCCCTGGCCTCGAAGACAGAAAGACGGAGATAAGATACAATTCAGGGAAGACCCATTTTGTTAGGCTTGGTGTCGCAGAGAGAGAGAGAGAGAGAGAGAGAGAGAGAGAGAGAGAGAGAGAGAGAGAGAGAGAGAGAGAGAGAGAGAGAGAGAGAGAGAGAGAGAGAGAGAGAGAGAGAGAGAGAGAGAGAGAGAGAGAGAGAGAGAGAGAGAGAGGGGGGGAGAGGGGGGGGGAGGAGAGGAGAGGAGAGAGTTCAAACAGATCATAACATAAAAACAAAACACTAAAATTATCAATACGCATGCATACCACACACAGACAAAATCGATACACACACACACACACACACACACAAACCCACCCAAACCCAAACACACACGCACAACCACACACACATACAGGTAGAGGAAATGGAAGGGAAAAGTGTCAAAGAGAGAGAGGGGAGGGGTGGAATGAGAGGTATCAGGGAGGAAGGGGAGGGGTGTCACAGAAGGAGGAGGGGTGGAGAGGGAGGAGAGGTTTCATGGAGGGGAGAAGGGAGGTGTCAGAGAAGGAGGAGGGGGAGGAGGTGTAATGGAGGGAAGAAGGGAGGTGTCAGAGAAGGAGGAGAGGTGGAGGGGGAGGAGAGGTGTCATGGAGGGAAGAAGGGAGGTGTCAGAGAAGGAGGAGGGGGAGGAGAGGTGTCATGGAGAGAAGAAGGGAGATGTCACAGAAGGAGGAGGGGTGGAGGGGGAGGAGAGGTGTCACACAGGGAAGGGGGGAGGTGTTACATAAGGAGGAAGGGAGGGGAGGGGTAGGTGTCACGCTGCTAGAGGGTGGCACTATGACGTCACTTTCAAGGTCACAACAGGCGCTTGTGTTACCCTCCTCACTCCCACACTATATTGTGGCACTTTTTTTTTTTTTTTTTTTTTTTTAACTCTCGAACTCCCACCTTCTCACAATATTATTACACACTTTCTTCAGATTACTATTTGCTCACAAACTCTAAACCTCTCACTCTATTATGGGCTGGGGTTTTTTGTTGGCACCCTTTCTTTAAGTTACTCTTCACTATCAAACTCCCACCTTCTCACTCTATTATTGTACCCTTTCTTATATCCACTACGAAACTGACACTCCCATTCTCTCACACTCTGGTATAGCACCTTTTCTTTTGTTCACTCTACACTCACACTGTTCAATATGACACTTTCATATGTTCACTCTGCACTCTCACACTATGGCACCCTTTTCCACAGTCCACGATCACCCTGCCTCCTTCTTACACTGTATTATGACACTCTTTTCTTCACTCTCTACTGTAACACTGCCACCCTCTAATACTACGCAGTATGACATTTGTATTCATTCTACCAAACTCACACTCGCAGTCTCTCAAACATTTGTTGTTCTTTTTTCTACCGAAAAATACACAAATTTATCTCGAAGGGGATCTTGGGGGTATATTATTTTTAAGTTTGATGAAGGTCTAGGGAGGAAACTATAAAATATACAGTATATATAATAAACAAAAGGCTAAAAACATAAAAACAAAACTACTAATACAAATAATTATAAATAAATGAATAAATAAATAAACACATATATATATATACCGGTATTTCTCCTTAATTTTAAAGAAGTATAGTTATGGTAAGTTATGCTTCAATCACCACAGCTGCTGCAAAAGGAGAGCTGTTCTTTGCCAACTTACAATGAACAAAGTATAAGCACATCAACTCCTTCAAAACTCGGTCTCTCACACATGCGTAATTGCTTCAATAACACTTTCTCCCTCACTGCCCTTGTAACACCCCTGCATTCGTTCTCCGTCACCCTTGTTCTCTCTCTCTCTCTCTCTCTCTCTCAAGAAAAAAAGATGAAAGTGATGAAGGTTAATGGGATCTGACTCAGGGGTTGGGCAGAGACTATGTACAGGAGGAGAGAGAGAGAGAGAGAGAGAGAGAGAGAGAGAGAGAGAGAGAGAGAGAGAGAGAGAGAGAGAGAGAACGAAACAAAACAAAACAAAACGAAAAGACCAGTTCTTCCCTCCTACCAGCCAATCTGAGGGTCAGGGTCAGAAACATTTGGCTCCAGTATATTTAGATTTTTATTATTATTATTTTTACTAACACACACACACACACTCATTCGTTCTTCGAAAACACTAATAACAGTATTCTGCAATAATATAAGACGTAGCCATACATTTAATGAAACCGATTCCTTGAAAACTAATCCATGCGAGTTCTTAAAATCCTGATCATGTTCAACGGCCGATTTTCAAGGGCGAGTTCTTATGTAAAGCAAAATTAGGTGTTGTTGATGAGCAGAATCGGTTATTGGGGGGTCGTTTATCATCCAGGAAAGTAAACAAAATAATAATAATATTTATAATAAACATAATATATTTTTAAATAAAGTTACCGACGTTTCAACATCAACTGTACCGGTATGCCATCTTCAGGGTTCTATAATGCTCTGAATATGGCATACAGATGATGTGGAAATGTCGATAAGAAAATAAAGGTGTTGTTCGCTGTCACAAATGGTCAGCCTTTTCCTCCATAAATATATAACATAACCATAAAATATCAAATCAGTAATTATATATAACTTGAATATTTTATCTTTACTGTATAATTATCATAAGAGAATAACAGACAAAAGATAATACAAATAAAACTGAACAAGAAGCGAAAATGATGCGCCAAGATCAAATTATTATCATCGAAAAACACGATACAAACCAAACAAGGAAACAAATTTAACAAGAACAAAAAGAGCTACACTTTAGGGGGCGGGGGGGCGGTGTCTGGAACCCTTTCTCCCTCATGTTTAGCCCATTAGTTTTGACATTTTAAGACATTGCTCGGTTATAATGAAGAGCCTAGTGTAACAACAACATACAACAACAAACACCTTATAATAACCTTCTCTCAAACTGTTATACCACAGCAGAAAGCCAGAACCCCAACGACTCCCTAGAACCCCTACATCGACGTGCCTTTTTTCCCTGTGCCTCCTCTAGGACCAGGAGCACCTAGAAAGTGGATAGATATCCAGGCCAGGTAAGGGAAGTTATCTCAACCTTACCTCCTGAGATCTGGATGCTTCCCGGCTCCAAAGGTGCTCCCTGGCCCAACCTGCCCTTACTTGCAACGGCTAATCCCGATAGAATAAGGATCTAGAGGCTTCCTGGCTCTAGAACCTAGAATGCTCTCCGGCTTCTTGATAGCTTGCGATAAGTTATTACTGCGATTTAGAGACGCTTTGCATTAGATGAGACCTGACTTTCAGGCCCTCTTTACCGTTTATAAATTAATATCAGTTGCCAATTAAACCCTCACACGCTATCCATAACGTAATTATACATCTATAGGTATATTGTTATATGTTTGACTAACCTCTAAGTTACCAAATCGCTGCATACCTATAGGTGAAGAACTCTGCCACACACGCACTTTATACTAAACTCCAGCTAGTTATTCCCCCACATAATTGAGTCTAACTAAGAGTTCATTATTCATGTATTACCGTACGTCTCTCAGTGTATGTGCTAATTGTATAAATATATGTATGTATCCTTGTGTGTCCTATTGATACTTGCTACTTGCATTCTTACCTTAATACGATGTTGATATTTACCCAGGCATTTTCATTGTACTTATGAATAATAATATATGCATATCAACCAACCTAACTATAAATAATAAACTTAAACACCTATCTCTCGTATTCTCTCATCACCTCCCCCTCAGCACATCAGGACCCGTGACAGACAGTATAGAGAATACAACTATATCTAATAGAAGTTGGCATCTTACAAACAATATCAATAACCACAACAACAAGAGAGTAGCAAGGGAGTGTGTGTGAAGGTGGTAGTTTGGTAACCTTAAAATTTTCAACCATCTGAAAAACGTTATCAATTAACTTCAAAATAAGTAAACCTTCAAATCACAGCCACAGCTGACAATAACAAATAACATGTAATGACAACAAACACCTTACAACAACTTACAACAACAAACAAATGTTAAAGCGACAACAAACAGCTTATAAAACAACAAACAGCTTTTATAACAACAACATCATCAGTAGAGTATGAAAGATACTAGTGTGCAGATGGTTGCTTGGTAACTTCTGGGAAGAGTGGGCCAAGATGGGACTTTCCTCGTTCTAATGTAAACTGGCGGACTTATAAACATACTAGCCACCTTATTAACAACATGAGAGAGAGAGAGAGAGAGAGACTAGGTTTGATTTACATTTATATCTACAGATCAAATTTACAACTAGACAGTCAGACATTATTATTAACAGTTAATAATATGTATTTGTTGTTGGCACCTGCAGTAGATTAGATGTGTCTGAGTATATCTAAAACGAGATTTTTAACATATCAAAGTTAAATATAAATTAAAGGAGTATGGCGGGAAATTGAAAAGTTGTCGAGTGGTCAACTGTCCTTTTTAGAGGTAGAGTGTTAAAGTGTCCTGTATATTGGGAAAACCATGAAAAGTCCTAATAGTGATGAAGTAAGCTAGATGATTGTGTGAGAGTTAATAAGTGTTCTTGAGGGTGTAGGAGTAATAAAATGTTCTATATTTAGAGAAATTAAGAAAATAAAGATAAATATCCTACACGACGAAGGAATATTGAAAGTGGGGGTGGGTGATTATCGAATCGCATAAAGAAAGTAATATCAAAGGGTCCTAGAGAATAGTCTTTTCAATCAAATGACAACGATTTGGATTCATTCCAGCTACCCACAGACGATTTCTATTCATTTTGGCAAGTATCCGTCTGAATTAAAGGGTTAGTTGGCATAGCCCTAGCCCGATCATAACCTACATTAAATCATCTGGTGGTAGCGAAGCTGAAGCATAAAAAGTCGTCATTTGATTGAAGAAGTAAATACCCATTTATCCAGAGAAAGTGATCAAATGTTGCTGAAAGACCAATAACTACGGACGATTCTTGACTATACAAGATTGGTAAAGACTTCTAAGAAAAGTGAGTGTCCAAATCCGCTGGACTTCCCCTCTTGGGCTAGGACCTAGGACACCCTTGTTTGCCCAGACTCTCTCGTACCCCACTGACGTATGGCCAGGGATGGATACTGGTTAGATCATGACATGTTGTTATTACTTTTCATATTTATCTCTTCTTTCTCTCTCCCTCTCTGTTCTGTTCTGTCACTATCTCTCTTAACCCCTTCACTACCGGAGATGTCTGTTGTGATATTGCAGCTATATATCTAGACGATTTGTATGCAACTTAGGAAGGATCTTTGGTAATTGATAGGGTTAATTGAGATAGTCTGTAGTCTCTTAATTGCTACACGTCTGTCCTAAGCTAAATAAAATCATCTAATAATTGTCGGACTATAATGAAAAGGACGTCTCTCTCTCTCTCTCTCTCAAACTTCTTTCCTACTTTGTTTCTGGCTACTCCCAACCTTGATCACCACTGAACAGGTTTACTCTACCAAGAACCGCTGGGGTAGAGTCCTTGACGCTACGTGTAAATACCTGCAACATCTCCCTCTCTGTCCCCTTACCCCTTTCCCCTTCCCCCTTCCCCCCCCCCCTCTCTCTCTACCCCCACTCACACACACTCTCTCTCTACTCCCACTCTCTCTCTCTCCCCACTCACTCACTCTCTCTCTACCCCTACTCACACACACACACACTCACTCACTCACTCACTCACTAGCCTAAAGAACAAACCATACGAAGAGCGTCTTAGAGAATTAAATCTATTTCCTTTAACCCATTGCAGATTAAGAGGTGACTTAATTCAAGTGTTCAAAATCATCAAAGGCATCGACAATATGAACTGTAGTAAGTACTTCACTATCAACCAATCTAATTACACGCGGGGAAACGGTTGCAAAATTATTGGTAAATCTTTTAACTCACACGAATCTAAGAATTTCTTCTTCAATCGAGTTGTCAACTTGTGGAATGGGCTTCCCCGATACGTTATAGACTGCAGCACCGTTGATTCATTTAAACTCCGCTTAGACAAGTATCTCGCATCAAACCCGCGACTGACTGCGTTTGTAAATGAATAACTTTATTTTATCCCCCCCTCAGTTACTAACCCATCTGTCCCCTACTAACTTCCTAATCCTGCCACGGACATTAGTTCTAGGGCAGTAGTTCCCTTTCCAATGTTCCCTTACCCACTCTAAACCACTGTTTGGACACTTGATCCTCAGTGTTTTGGAGGACAAGCAGCCTAGAAGGGTCACTAGATCTGTTGTTGCTTGATTTCCTTTGTACTCCTTTGTACTCCTTTGTACTAACTCACTCACTCACTCACTCGCTCAGATACACACAACCTTCACCTTCACCTTGTGTGTCTACTGTAGGAAAGTTTTGTTAAATATAAAATTCAGATATATTCCGGGCGGACACACACACCTGGGTTAAAGTTATAGGTTGTATTATCAAACACGGCTTCGATAATAATTTGTTAGTGTCCTTCGTTCCTTATATTTAATTAGTGTATTTATGTGCATTTATGTTTATTTTGAAGTTTTAATTTTAACCCTTTATTCTGTTTACCAGTATACGATTATATTTAGCTTATAATATACGTTTAAGACTCATAAAATAGTAAATTGATAATAGTCTCTGGCCTTCGTTCCGTATAATTCATGAGTTTACTTATATTTAAAAGCTTCAGTTTTTATCCTTTATTCTGGTTAACATTAGTCTATTATATTAAGCGTATATTATACCTTTAGGACTCATAAAGATAAAATCGATAATAGTCTCTGTCTCCTTTGTTCCTTATAATAAATGAGTATATTTTTACTTTGAATTTTCAGTTTTAGCCCATTATTTTGGTTACCATTAGACGATACTTATATTATACCTGTAGGACTCATAACATTTAAATATAACGGCACTAAATACTCTACTCATAAAGGATAAATAGTACTAAATACTATCTCAATAAACCATCTGAATATCAGGGGACCTTCTTAAACTGCATAAAATCATCGTAGGTAAAAACAAATAAAAAAATAAAAAATAAAAAAATACGTCATCGTGCTAAACATGTTTATATGTTTGTGTCCTTGTCTTATGTAGTATATCTCTTACTTAACTAGTATCCTGTGACTTGTTTATTTAAGTAAGGAGACAACAAATTCATAGTCGAAGATATGAGAGAGAGAGAGAGAGAGAATGAAAGTGTGTGAGTGAGAGAGAGAGAGAGAGAGAGAGAGAGAGAGAGAGAGAGAGAGAATGGGAGGGAAGGGAGTAAAGGTAGTAATATATTAGTGTAATTACCACTACCCTACACCTCATTATAATAGTGTCGGAAGTCTAGCCAGGTGTGAGGGGGGTGGGTTAGAGCACCACCTACAGTAACCACACATTATATACCACTCTGGGTTACGGGGTTACAAACTATGGGCGACACAATAGTCAAATGATTTAAGGTACCGTTCCACTGTTCAGTAATGGTTCAAACACAGAGCCCGGTCGGTGTAGCAGGATATTATTTGTTTCCCCGCGAGAAGTAGCCCAGGCTAAATTTCCCTCCGGGAAATGTGGCCTGGGATGTTTTTCCTGGGATATTTCCCCCCCCTCTTGGTAATTTCCCCCCCTTATGGGAGGAATTACGGACGGGGGGGGAAATATAGACTGGTACACCGCTAAAGTTTAATAAAGTGAATTCTCACATGTTGACGCATTGTCTATAAAAAAGAAAGAAGAGCGAGAGAGAGAGCAAGTGAGTGAGAGTGCGAGGGGGGGGGGATGAAGAAAACAAGAAGAAGGGCCTTGAAGTGCTAAACCACGCCGCTTTCACTCCTACACCAATGCCCCCCCCCCCCCCCCCCTTTCTGTACTACCGTGTGTCTCTCCAAACCCTGCAACAGTCCCTCCAATCCTTTATAAACCTTCGTAAACCCTGCGAGCGGCGGAAGGACCGGAATCTACTCGAGCTATCTCGGTGGAGGAATGTTATCGGTCAACGAAGAGGTACCCGATTTCCTGCTACACAATGAAAACAATAGTTCGGGGGATTATTTTATGTTAAGTTTGCTCTATAGACCTCTATCAAGCTTTAAAAATACCCCGAAGCCATCTCTTCGAGATTAATTTGTACATTTGTCTGTAGAAAAAATGTCATGAATATATAATACCAAATGTAAAATACGAAATACGAAAACAAGGAAGGCATTACTATTACAAAGAACAGAGACATGACGGACTGAGGAGGACCAGGAAATATAAGATGGATGAAAAAGAGGTCAGAGAAATCGGTAAGACAAAAGGGAAAGCAAGATAAAGCTTAAAGATCACCAGGGGAGAGAGAGAGAAAGAAGAGTAAAGACCGTGGGAGAGTTTTAGCAAGAGTATCCCAGCACAGGATAAAGATAATGTGTGTGTGTGTGTGTGTGTGTGTGTGTGTGTGTGTGTGTGTCTGTGTCTGTGTCTGTGTGTGTGTGTGTGTGAATGTCAGAGATACACAGTTACACAGATACTCAGACCACACAGAACTTGCAGTCCCTACTAGGTGGTCCGGCCTTAATACTACTTGACAAGGACAGTTTATAGTAGAAGAATAGGACAGCAAAGTAGAATAGATGAGAGAGAGAGAGAGAGAGAGAGAGAAAACAAAAAGTGAGTGAGCGAGAGATGCTCAGAGAAAACGAGATATTCGAGACGGGATAAGTACTCCCGAGAGGCGAATTTAAAGAGATTCAAGAGGACAGGCGATGGATAGAAGAGAAGATGGAAGGATAGGTAAATAAGAGGAGAAATAGAGAGGTCCAGTGGCGTAAATAAGAGAGAGAGAGAGAGTAGAGTACAGTAAACACAATATAGATATATACAATTAAACACAAAAACAATAATTACAAAACCATGCGCAAACTGGCACATTGAGAATATATAGGCAGTAACAAGATATCTATTCCTGGTAATTTTCAATTAAGCAATTTATATTCTACAGCTTCTGAATTACATCTATGCAAGAAATAAGTCACCTACGATAATCTACCTTAAGCTTACGTTGCCGATAAGAACCCAAGTGAATCCCGAAATGCTGCCAAACCACATTCTGTTCAACTAGACTGAACAAGAAATGTCCCTTATAAACCAATCAATCTATGAAACTCGACTACTTAGCTGAAACGCGTGCTAAACACAGGAAACCAAATATATAGTATAATCACCACGCAAATATGATCCAAACAGATGTACATTAAAAGAATCGCCATGCGTTAAAAAGTACAATTCGAATAACACAAAATAAATGTGTTTAAATTAAGAGAACATAACCGCAATTCCAGAAAAGAAAAAAAATATATATATACCGGTATATATATATACAGTATAGGCTAAACCCGCAATTCCAGACACAATATAGAACAAAATAAGGTCAAATTGGATGTTCGGTCACGTATGTGTTTTTTGTATTATAATCCTTTTTCTCATCAGTTCCTTCATTGATTAGTGTGTTTTAAGGTGTTTTTCCTTCTGCAAATTAATTTTTACCCATTATTTTGCAATATTAAAACATGCCCCCTAAAACCATATTTTGTCATTACCCTAACCTAGCAACTTAAACTAACCATGGGGGCTGCCGCCCCCAGACCCCCGCAGGGTTAGCATTGATATAGAATATGACAAAATACTAAACATACGGTAAAAAAGTGAAAAATATTAGTTCTCAGCTGATCCAAGATGGCCGCCATTTTTCCTTCCAACCTTATTTAACCCACAGCCTAAGGAAAAATAATTTAATATGCAGCGGTAAAGACATATATTGCGGTGACTAATACTCTATGACAAAAATATAGTACACATTTAGAACATTATATCCCATACGTGACCGAAAATCCAATTTGTCCCAAAAAAATACTAGGCCTATTTTTATGAATGCATATCAAATGCTAGTGTGAATCCAATTTCAAGGGAGGTTTTGTTCTTTTCCGGACCCCCTTCGACCTCATGTTTAGCCCCATTATCTTTTTAGATTTTAAGACTTTTCGCCCCAATTCGTTGCCAATATTAAGACCTTTCGTGCTATTTAGATGTCAACTTTCATCCTGGCGAGCGACAGCGAGTTTGCAATTTAGGAGAAACCGGCCTTCAGCAGGAATATTTTTGTAAAAAAAAAAAAAAAAAAACAGACACACACACACATCTGGAATATGATGTGGAAATTTTCGTCTCGACTGCCCTAGTCGACCTTTAACAAAAACTCTCTCACCTCCCGTAAACGATATGGGCAAAATGTTGTAGGTTCAATAATATCCGAATAACTGTGTCACGTACTCACCACATAAGTCACTCCCTGCATTTATGCCTGATGGTAGACCTAAGCACCACTCACTGAAACAAATAATTAGTCTAAATTAGTATTGAGACTTCTCTATTGATAAGTATAACGTGTGTGAAGTTGTAATGTATCAATAACGTAGATAGCCTATATTTCAATAATATTACATTATTTATCTGGTTAGAATGTATAACTATGATTATATAACTTACGGTTGTTTTGTAATAAATACGCAGTATAACGCCCTCTTAAGAAAATAAAGTAACCTGAAATATTCCTACTCACTGGCCAGGACTATGGTATATTATACTAGGGTACTTATCCTTAAGAAGCAAGGCTCCATTATTATAGTCAGAGCCTTATGGTAATTAATCAATAGTGGATAAATGTTCACACTATCCGTAATTTAAGCAATCACTTTATAGTAGGTCTTTACTGTTCCGACTGCATTCAACTTAGGAAAGGATTGTGAAACTCAGAAGGTTAATTGATATATCAACCCTTTGGATACATAAAGGGCCTTCCAAAGATGAGTAAAATAGTCTAATGTTAATCAAAATAAAATTAAAATCGCGTCCTAGTATTCAGACAGGGTTAACAAGACATAAACCACAATTCCGAATCATAAGACATAAACCACAATTCCGAATCATAAGACATAAACCACAATTCCGAATCATAAGACATAAACCACAATTCCGAATCATAAGACATAAACCACAATTCCGAATCATAAGACATAAACCACAATTCCGAATCATAAGACATAAACCACAATTCCGAATCATAAGACATAAACCACAATTCGGAATCATAAGCACGGACTGACAAAGGTGCCAAGAAAGAGAGAGAGAGAGAGGTCAGGTCAGGGATCACGAGAGGAGAGAGGGCAACCGGCATCAGGAAAGGAGACCCCACAGTTCAATATGGAAAAAAAAGGGAATAACGAGAAAAATAATATAAATCGTACAAAGAGAGTGAAGGAAACGGGAATTGTGTGTGTGTGTGTGTGTGTGTGTGTGTGTGTGTGTGTGTGTGTGTGTGTGTGTGAGAGAGAGAGAGAGAGAGAGATCTGGATAGATGTGAACGAGGCAAATGCATAAAACATGCATATCAGAATAAGAATAGGTAAGAATAAATATGCCGAAATCCTGAAATATTGAATAGACATATACATAATTAGAGACATAAATCAGTGATATATACAATTAAGTAACCATATTGCATACCCAGCTATTGGAAACAGACGAGTTTTTTTGTTATCTTAGTTTTTTTTTCTCCTTTTCTCTTTCTCTGGCTTATATCCATTCGGCCCCATTCAGCCAACTATTTTAAGACGTTTATCCCCATCTAGGTGTCGATTTTTTCCTGGCGAGCGATAGCGAGCCAGCATTATATGAAGAGATCCGGCTTCGCCGGAGACATTTTTCTATCGAAAAATGTACAAATTTAGCCTGCTGTCAAAAACATTTAAAAAATATGCTGGCTCGCTACCGCTCACCAGTAAAAAATTGACACCTGGATGGGGATAAACATCTTAAAACAGTAGGCTGAATGGGGCCAAATGGATACAAGCCAGAGAAAGATAGAAAAGGACAGAACAAAAACAGGTCACCCCCCTTAAACAAAAATATAATTAAATAACATGGTATAATATGATTACCTAGACAAAATAGTTAGAGGGGGGTAGATGGAAAAAGAAGTTGTTGTTGTTGTTGTTGTTCCCTAAGCTGCCTGGCCGAAAAGCCCCGAGTCCCTGAGGAAGGCCATGGCCACGATCGGGCTTTCCCACAGAGCTCTCATTGAGTGTAGATTGTGTTGTTGGCGTAAGTGGTTGTGTGAAATGCAGTCTTCTATGATGTGTTTAATGGTATGGGGTGCTGTGTTACATCCCGGGCAGGCGTCGACAACGGAGTCATCCAGTCTCTTCTGATAGCTCAGGAGAGCTGGATGGTGTCCGCATCTCAGCCTGGCCAGGTGGACTCTGTCCTCGCGAGGAAGGGAGGATTCGGAAGGATGGATTTCGGGAGGTCGTGCATGCAGCTGCGTGTTGTCTGTAAGTGAGTGGATGGATCGGCGAGAGATATGAGTATGGATGTGCTTCTGGAAGTTGGTTCGGGGTGGGCAGGGAGGGAGAGAGGACAATAATTGTGTGTGATACCGTGTGCTGGGTGTTGTTTTGATATTTCTTGGTGTCTGTGGGTGTGTTGCCATGTAGTTTAGTGGTGGTCTTGGTTCGTGGAGGCTGCTGCCAGGAATTGAGTGCCTCTCATGTCCAGATGGTGTTTGACTTTGAGGATTTTGGTTTCTTGATGTAGGTGATCTGTGGGTGCAGTAGCTGTGCAGCCTGTAATGATCTTCAGGGCTTTGTTTTGAATAGTCTGTAAGGTCTTATGATGTGTTTCAGCTAGGTTAGAAGCCCAGGCTGGGCTTGCGTATTCCATCACTGATCTTATGTATTGTTTATATACTGTGGTGGTACGGTAGTTTCTTTGTTGTATCCAAATTTTGTGTGAGCAAGTGACCTGAGGGCGTTAAGTCTGGGTGTCGGTTTCTTTTTAATGTTTGTGGTGTGCTGTTTGAATGTCATATGAGTATCATATGTTACTCCTAGGATTTTGGGTGTGTGTGTATGTGTTAGGGGTGTGTTGTTTATGGTGAGTTGAGGGATGTATTCGTGTTCTCCTGTCCAGCTTGTGAGCAGGGTTGCGGTTGATTTGGCTGGGGCTAGATTAAGTCTGTTTGTAGTGCACCAGCCATGTAGTGTGTTGAGATAGGGTTGAAGGAGATCTGTTGCTCTTTTTGGGTCATGGTGTGTGCATGTGAGTGTTATGTCATCTGCATAGGAGGCTAAGTTTATTTGGGGCATATTGGGTGTAGTTATATCGTGCATGTACAGATTGAAGAGTGCGGGCGATAGGGACGGATCCTTGTGGGACTCCGTTTGGAAAGTTTCTGATTTTAGATAACTGACCGGCAAAAGATACGTGTGCACATCTGCCTGCTAGGAAGTTGGCCAGCCACCTTTTTGTGTTGTTGTGCATGTTTGTGTTGTAGATTTTGTTTGTTAGGTTGTGGCGGGGGATGGCATCGAAGGCTTTACTAATGTCGAGTGTGGCTAATAGTGATCTGTGTGGTGGTCTAGCTGAGTTGATGCCGTCAAAAGCTCTTTGTGTAAGGTCTGTGAGAAGAGTGTTTGTGGAGTGCAGTGGCCTAAAGCCATGTTGTGCTGGAGCTAGGGGTAGGTCAGGTGTAATTAGTTGTAATACTAGGCGTTCCATGACTTTGGAGGGGGAGCAAAGGAGTGTGATGGGGCAGTGCGAGGAGGGTAGCGTGGGGGTCTTTGTTGGGTTTGGGGAATGTGATGATGATACCATGCTTCCAAATGTCTGGTATTGTGTTGTGTGAATAGCTGTAGTTTGATATGTTAGTGAGTGCTTGTATGCCTTGTGGTCCCAGGTGTCTGAGGTGTATGTTGCTTATGTTGTCTAGGCCACAGGCGGGTGAGTGCTTGAGATTGTTGATGATATGCTTTGTCTGGTGATTGGTGAAGGGTGTATAGTCAGGGTCTGTGGGGAATTGTCCCTTACGTCGGATGACACGTCGGTCGTCTTTGTGAGGTTTTAGGTGGCTGACATGTGAGAAGTGATTGATGAGAGTGTTTGCTTGTTGTTTACATGAAGGAGTAGAGTCTGTTGTTGTGATTGCAGCATGTGATTGTGTTGTGTTGCTGTTGGAAAGTGTGATGCTGTTTAGTGTTTTGTAGAGTTTTTTGGGGTTTGTTTTGTTTGTTTTGGAAGTTATTCCAATTTAGTTTTTGTTGTTCTTGTATTTTGTTGTTAGTTTGGGTGTTGAGTGCTTGAATTTGTTGTGTGATAACATAAGAACATAAGAAAATGGGAGTCTGCAGAAAGCCGATTGGCCTAAGCAAGGCAGATCCCTGATGTCTTGTGTGTGGGGTGCTGGGGAGTGTTTCAGTATGTCGCGTTGTCTGATGAGGTTTTGAATTTCTGGTGTGAAGTTGGGGTTGTATCTTTTTCTGTTACCTCTTGGAATGTGTTTCTTGTTAGCGTTTTAGATAGTTTCATTGAGTATGTGTACAGCATTGTTGATGTTAGTGATGGGTGTACTGTTTAGAGTTGTGAAGTGTTGTTCTGTCTCATTTGTGAATGCTTCCCAGTTAGCTCTTTTATAATTGGTGTATGTGTGTTTGTAGCTAGCTGGGGTGAGTCTGGTTTTGGTGGTGATAATGATCGGGAGGTGGTCAGAGCCTAAGGTTCTGACCACCCTCCAGGATGTTGTGGGGGCGAGTTCTGGGGAGCAAAAGGTGATGTCTGGAGATGATGGGTTATAGAAGTACTCGTAGTTAATTACACAAATGCAAAGAGACAAGTAAAAGACGCAGCTATACTGTATAATATATGTAGACATTTTCTCACCATCAATCTAAGGACTCTTAACCGTGGAAAAGTTAATTATCTCTTGAATATCAACTCTTTATCATGACGGAATTTAAATGGTTATATTCCTAAACACGATTAGTTCAATACAATAATATAAACAAACACACATTTGAAAATTATCTGATAACTTGTACCGTATAAGAGACTCAAAAGCATATTTTGTTGTTAATGCCACATTTGTTTGTTATTCTGGCTGTCCTTGGGTGCTTATATTCAGCTTAGGAAGAACTGTGGGATTCAAAGAGTTACCGGTAATTAGGAGAGGGTGTATCCCTTTCATTCCCGTAGATCCTTCCTAAGCCGAATAAAATGGTGTCATGAAAACTAGAATAAATTAAAAACAGGATTTAAATTGGTGGCGTGATGGATAAATGACAGCACAGAGGAGACCATATGACAAAGGAAGATGGAGGAGAGCATGTGGGGAGATGGACGGCACGGCATGGTATGTTTTTGGCAATGCTAAAATATACACTGACAAAAGAATGGATGAGAGATTTTATGTGAGAATGGCGGAAGACAGAAGGGAAGAACAATTTACAGTAAGTAAGATAAATAACATAAGCAGTATGATTAACATGACAAATTTAAATAGATAAAACCCACCTGACTCATGGCTACTGCAAGTCGATGAGTATATAAAGTACACTGAGTTTTACTTGAGATGAACAGAATTACGGTCTGGAGCTTCGTCCAAAGAATTCGCTAGGGGTGGAGTCAGAGGATAAGTGCAGCTACGTTCTGTCATGTCTCAGCGTAATCCTCATTGATTTGTTAAAACAATATATGCTTTGGAAAGAAATGCGAATGTCTATATTGGAAATAATGAAGGACACAAAGCAAGAAGAAAGAGAGCTGAAAGCCAGGCAAGAACTATTTGAAAATATTAAGAACATTGAATGAAGACGAAGATAAGTGAAACAAAATTAAAAAATATTATGAGAAAGCACATGGGGAGGTTGAAGTCAGTGAGAGAGAGAGAGAGAGAGAGAGGGGGGGGGGGGGGCGGGACTAGACAAGGGTGGTTACAGAGGTCAAGTTGAGGTAGGTTAAGGAGGGGTGGGATTTTGAGAGTTGTAAAGGAGGATGGGAGGTGAGGTAAGGGATAGTAAAGCCAAGGATAGAACAGAGTTTGAGAGTTGTAAAGGAGGATGAGAGGTGAGGTGAGGTAAGGGATAGTAAAGCCTAGGATATACCAGAAGAACAACAATATGGGATAGAGGAAGACAAGGTAGGACAAGGAGAAAATATAAAGAATAGTGGCTTATATAAATATTAAATATATATACAGTATATAATTATATACAGTATATATATATATATATATATATATATATATATATATATATATATATATATATATATATATTGGTAAAGCCAGGTAATAAATTTTCTTTAATACATACGAGGTTGAAAGAAATGGCAATTTCTGCGTTGGAAATTTTATTATTCAAAGTTTCCAGGTCTCTGATGAGTTTTCGCTGGGTGGCAGGAAGTAGATGAAGGAGATGAGCAAAATTCATGGTGGTACAGGGTTACATAAATGTACATGATGATACAGGATATACGATGCGTTTCACTGGACAACCAGCATTATCAAGTAAGGAAGGAATGATATAAAAGGTAAACAGGAAGGGTATATATAGAGGGTGGAGGATCAGAGGAGGCGAAAAACAGGGGGCAAATGTCTGCTATTGGTGGAGGGGTATTCTAGGAGAGAAAAAGGGGGAACCGCTTCACGCATGCGCACTGGATGCGGGATGGTGGTCGGTAGGTGGGGTCGAAGCTGATTGGCTGCGTGTCGAGGGGCGTGGCCTAAGTTGTGTGGCGCCTGCGGAAGACGAAGCTGAAGGAGGTAGCGCGGGGGCTGCGTCAAGGGCACCGGGGGGCGAGGAGGGGTGCTAGGTCCTGTAGGGTAGTGCCTTTTGGCAGAAGGAAGGATCTGAAGGTCCAGAGTTTGGTTGTTGATGTTGGGATGTAAGGCTTGGATATATAAAGCTTCGAGTATAGGTAATCTCCTTGGGTCACTTTCTTTATCGAGTATGGTGGTGTGTTTCTCTAACTCGTTGCGTGTGAGGTGAGGGTGGTTAGGGTGAGATAGTGGTCTTTGATGGCTCCAGCCTGAAGGTGAAGAGTTAACCGACGTGAAAGACGAGTCTGCGTCATACCAATATAGGAATGAGGTCCACAATCCTCATAATTACAGGTATGTTGGTAAATGACGTGATCGTCGGTCATCGGGCTCTTTATCTTGGTGGAGGCTGGTTTGTTGCGGAGAACGAGGTTGGAGGTCTTGGGGGATTTGTAATAAATTATTAATTTGATTTTGTTTTCCGGGTTGGTTGGGTGGACATGCTTGGAGATTATTTCTTTTAAGACGGCCTCGTCATTTTTGTGTTCAGAGGACATGTAATTGCGGTAGAAGATCTTAATTTCATTGGGGGGGTCAATGTTGGGAGGGCTTTGGGTGTACCATTTTTCAAGATGGCGGAGATGGAGGATAGAAGATCCTCCATCTCCGCCTATGTTAGGAGAGCCCTCACGCACTGCTCTACCTGGGCCGACACCCACCAGGAACTAGAAAGACTATCCCAAGTTTTAGTAAATAACGGATACTCCAACTCCGACATCTCCAGCACCATCAACCACCACGGTATAAAAATATTGACCTCAATAACCGTTGATGTAATGAAGAATGTGAAGTGTCCCTCATATGATTGTAATATATTTGTGGTACTGGTACTATTATTGCATAATAATTAATGTAGTTCGAAATATTAGTCACATCTTGTATGCAATAATTGTATTCAGCTACCTATGATCTCAATAACCATTGATGTAAGAAAACATGAATAGCCTCCTCATATGATTGCACTAGTTTTGTAGTGCTATTATTTACCTGTCAATTAATAATTCAGTCATTTTTTTTTGTTTTTTTTTTTTTTCCATGAGCACGTATATACAGCATATGTGGAAATCAAATGAGGAAACTATAATAACACCAGACGACGATACTGTTGTTACAGTAGAATAATGCTCTTTGAGCAGTATGTATTGCCTTACCAGTGGTTGTCCCCTTATTATTATTATTTTATTATTATTATTGAAATACCACAGGAACGAAAATTCCTGGGAGCGAAACTTCCACCCCCAACGAGATCCCTCTCTTTCTACCACCTCCCTCCACATGTTACACGTCTCGTTAATCACAGTCTTCTAATATACAAATCACATTTCCTTACCCCCTGACATTCTTGAAATACCCACTAAGTATATTCAATTAGATACCAACCATGCAGACTATAATACGTTCGTTGTGTATGGGTACGAGGCGATCTCAAGACACCTTAGCTCCCAGTGCACAACGAACCGGATCATGATTATGTCCGCCTGTATTAAATTATGTATTATGTTGATTTATACCATTGCCTATTTTTGTAATAATTGTATTCAGCTAACTATGATCTCAATAATCATTGATGTAATGAAAATATGAATAGTCTCCTCATACGATTGCACTAGTTCTGTAGTGCTATTATTTACAACCTGTCAATTAATAATTCAGTCACTACAAGCTTGCTTCCTTTTTTTTTTTTTTTTTTTTTTTTTTTTTTTTTTTTTAATGAAATACGTATATACAGACCATGTGACAATTAAATGAGGAAACTATAATAACGCATCTGAATAATGCCAACCTGACTTATAAACACAAATATGAATGTAACCAGACGACGATGCTGTTGTTTCAGTGGAATAATGGCTCTTTGAGCAGTATGTATCGCCTTACTAGTGGTTGTCCCCTCACAGGATGGGGGGCGCTGCTCAATAAACTCGCCCCTCGGGGCAAAATCAAATCTCTCTCTCTCTCTCTCTCTCTCTCTCTCTCTCTCTCGTTGGATGGTAGTGATGGTGTTATACAGTGCTACACAGTCTTAACACCAGTTACCCCCCCCCCCCCATGTTCAGTACACCGGCCTACACAAATACTCTTACTTTGACTCTCACACTATTATAATTAATAAATATATAAATAAAATAAAGATTTTATTGAAAATATAATTAAAGAAACTACCAAAGGATTATTTCCCCTTGTTGACAGGAACACTATTATTATTATTGCAAATATATTACAAATACTATCGACATGATATAAATATATGAATAAATATAATCATAAGTAATACATATCTAATTACACTGTATATACATGTATGTACAGCCCAGGGTGTTCAATATATGTCAACTTACTCCTTCAGTAAAGAAAAGAAAAGAAAATTATATATATATATATATATATATATATATATATATATATATATATATATATATCTATATATATATATATATATATATTCTATATATATATATATATATATATATATATATATATATATATATATATATATATATATAAAACTGCCTGTAGGATTAATAACGGATCCAAGTTTCCTGAGGGCTGGAGAAACTTCCCATCCGTTCATAAACCAGCCCCGAGCTTTTCCAATGGGGTGATATTTTTTGGACAGTGATCGAAATTAATACCTAGGTTGTCGGTGCGCTTTCTACGTGTGTGTGTGTGTGTGTGTGTGTGTGTGTGTGTGTGTGTGTGTGTGTGTGTGTCGCGAGAGGATGACACACAAGGCCAGTTCGCTAGTTAAAAACCCTCCCCAGGCTGATTTGGAAGTCCACTTTTTCACCTACGGGGAAGAAAATCGCTTGTCTCTGATCCGCTATTATTCTAGACATAGTACTGATGTGTGACGGCAAAGATTTACTAAAATACAATATACTTATAAACACTGTCCATGTTATTTGTTCTGGTCTACTATAATATTCACATTGATTGTGACTATACATATCTATAATCAAATATTAAAGTTTAAAACACTAAACACAGTTATCATTTAACAAAAATCTTCAAATTTTGATAGTTAATTATTGTGTTTACATTAGCAATGTTACAATAGTCAGTATGAATGGATGTAACCTAATATCGAGGTTTACGCTATTAAACATAACTTACCAAACATTATGTTCTAGTATCTATGAAAACAGGTTTCTATATCATGAGCATTCGCAAACGCAAAATTTAACCAGTCACATTTTTTATCAACTTGGATATTATTTGGAATATGTTTTATTTAATATATAATAATATACACATCTAACAAATATTCAAAGATCTAGCATTATTAACAAACCATTTCAACGATAGGTTTAAATTAAAGCTTATGTAATAATATATATCATGCTAAAATTATTATTATTTGAGTACTCCTCATATAATTAATTTAAATAATTTAGAATTGCGTTACAACTGAATATATATTGCTTAAAATAATAATGAACTGTGTGTAACTTCATTATTTTCTTAGTCAATATGCTGAACCTGTCCGTCTACTTATTAGTCTGTCACTCAACACTAAATATATAAAAGGTTATCCTTTTAATATGCCAATCTAATAAATATTAAGTTACACATGCTTAGTGTGCGGAATTTCGGTGAGTATCTTAGGTTCGAGTCCTACACGTTTTCATTACTTTCATTGATTTCACTAGTTCTAGGTCTATTTGTAAATTAATTGGTGGGTTGGTGAAAACAAATATGAAAATATACTGTACATGTTTAGTTGTTTGACCTACTACAGATATATACAGTATTTCATTTGCTCTACAGTTACATAATTATATCGTTCGGTAACCTTGTTGTTGAGAAGCCTACCAAGTAACAACACAATATATCAATCTATCAGCTCTTTCTCAAGTCGTTGTGGGAACTTCAGACCTTAAACGACCAGATGTCACCCCCATCACTTTATCATGCTGAGGTTTCTTGATTCTGCCAATTTAAATTCACAACAGTAAATTATTATACAGTACAGCTGTAAGCCATCCCAACAGTACGATAACACTCCCATGCACCTCGCACACTGTACACACCACTGGGCGGTTGTGAATGAAGGAGACATAAGGCAAAGCTGCCTGTAACAAGCGTCTCCCCAAAAGTTGAAAGTGACAGAGCCAAATTCAAGGTATGTTAAGAGTCAAAATGGTTGAACACACGGAGCTTGAAGCAGTTTAAGTGATAGGATGAAGGAAGGACAGATTGAGGGAGAAAGTTTCAAAGCTTACTTATTGAGTAAAAGAAAGACTAGGAGAATCGGTTCACTCTTGGAAGTATGGGAAGGCAAATTTGTTAGCCTAGGCGACAAACTAAAATACTTCGCTCGAAAATGGCCAAAGCAAGCAAAATCATCAATATTAAATAGAGTACAAATATCGGTAACCAACAAGACGTTGGATACGATAGTGTTAAATTCCTGGATGGAGCAAACATAGCATACATGTGTCAGTCTCCAGACTATACACCTGTTCATGTCTCATATACTACTGTGGTACTCAAAGGTATAAGCACTGCAGGACCTCTACAAACCCAAACAATTACTGCCCAGCCAAAGAAAATTGTATATAAGACATACAAATATATATATATATATATATATAGAGAGAGAGAGAGAGAGAATACAAAGGAAATCAAGCAACAACAGATATAGTGACCCTTCTAGGCTGCTTGTCTAGCAGTAACTATCTACCCTACCCTACCCATATCTTACCCTATCTTACCCTACCCAGTAACTATCGTCCAATTAGCTTAACCTCAGTTGTATGTAAAATGCTAGAAACGGTCATACGAGACAGACTCGTAAATCACTTAGAGGAAAA
>CM064517.1:30046195-30098695 GCA_032716605.1 Paralithodes platypus | reverse complement strand
TATGAATGGACTATAGACATCCATACCCTGTTCACTATAGGTATGTCAAAAATGTTGACTTAAAACTCTGTAACTCAAAATTACAAGAGTAATCCAGTAAATATTTCTACCCTCCTCAGCTCCCCGCCATGGAGTGGCTTCGGTCACCCAGGCTTTATTGTGGTCGGCAGGAAGGGTTCTGTGGGGGCGCTCGGTTATGGCCTTGGAATTGCTCGGGGCCTTGGGGCTGTTCGGCCAGGCAGCTTGGGGAACAACAACAACAACAACAACCAATTAGGAAGTGGCAGCCAGGGAATATGGGTGGACATTTACAGCCCAGTTGCTTTCACCATTTTTGAGTTATAGAAGAGAGGGGTTACAATTTCTAGCCTCCCTATAATATATGGACTATAATTACCTGTCCTCGTCACTTCCAAGTACTAACATGTATTACAAAGAATGGTAAATAATCGAACCAATTCTAACCATTCAGAAACTATACTTCTAAATGTGGCTATGTGTAGTTTATTTGGTCCAGTAATAGTCAGTTAGTATGATGAATGGTGAATATTTTTCTTTATGCAATTATAACAATCTGGATTGATTTTTGGATATAACTTGCTTTTCAACAAATAATATTTGTAGTTTTGTAGTTGATGCATAGAAAATCATATTCATAAATTCGTTTTCAAAGATAAAAGATAAATTTCCATAAATGGAAATAGGTGAATAGAGAAATAGGTGGGCTATGATATCCGAGGGTACCGTTGAAATGACCACATCCCAGTTGCTCCTGTGACCCAGGGTTGGCAGTATTTCGTGGACTCGAACCCTTGACCCTTGCATAAAGCCCTCAATACAATTCTCTCTCGCTCTCGCTCGCTCTCTCTCTCTCTTTCTTCTTACTATATATTGCAGTATGCTTGAAAATGTGTAAATACGAAAAATACTACTACTACTACTACTACTACTACTACTACTACTACTAATAATAATAATAATATGAAGAAGAAGAAGAAACAAGGTAGGCTAAGCACAAGCCAGTACTGATTTAAGGAGAGTTTTTTGTTTATCTCTGGAATTCTTTCTTCCTCATAATAACTCCCATTAGTGTTGATATTTTAAGACGTTTACCTCGTTAGTTTGGTCAGTTTAAAACCTTTCCCTCTATTTTTTTCAATATTAAGGCCTTTCGTGCCATTAAGGTGTCGATTCTTCCTGGCGAGCTTGAAATTTAGGAAGAGACGGCCTTTGGCCGGGACATTTGTCTACCAAAAAAAAATACATAAATTTATCTCGAAAGGGGGTCTTGGGGATGTTGTTAAGCTTGATGGAGGTCTAGGGTGGATATTAAAAAAATATAATAATAATATGTAAATAATAACAAAATATATACAGAATATATACACGAACACAAAATCTTCCCTTAAACTAGCACAACATTTCGGCCAAACTCCCAACACACATTCTCTACAGTTTCCCCGTGCCCCTAGCTATGAGTGTGTGTGTGTGTGTGTGTGTGTGTGTGTGTGTGTGTGTGTGTGTGTGTGTGTGTGTGTGTTTTCTTTCTCTGTTTCTTCTGCTTGGTCTGGATTATCGTGTTTGGGATGTGAGCGGGTACTCAACATAAACTGTATTGTAATCCCCAACAACACTGTTTAGCCTTCTTCCTGGGTGGTCCGGCACAGAGATCCTACAGTAACGGAGATCAAACAACCTCTGCATTTAAAAGGACATGGGTCGCTTTTCTGGTCCCTCTTCTTCCTCGTGTTTAGCCCCATTGGTTTTCAGATTTTAAGACATTTGGCCCATTAGTTTGGCGATTTTAAGACCTTTCGCCCCATTTCTTTGACAATATTAAGACTTTTCGTGTCATTTAGGTGTCGAATTTTTTCCTTGCGAGCGATAGCAAGTAATGTAAACAATAGGAAGTATGAGTAAAACTGAATTATCAAAATGTTTCGAAACATCTCACACAGCCACAAATATCTAAGGAATAATATAACATACACAACCTAAACCATTTGATTCATAAATTACCATTCGATCAATGAAGGTAATCTCACAGCTGGTCCAGAACCCGCATGTGTTCATTAGATTATAGGAAAGAAATCGTAAAATAAATATAATCACCCATTAATTTTGGTAGAGCGAGGGACTCCTATAATTAGAGGCCCTATGCTAACACTGCACTTGGGAAAAAGTAATAAATAAATAAATAATCTCTCTCTCTCTCTCTCTCTCTCTCTCTCTCTCTCTCTATATATATATATATATATATATATATATATATATATATATATATATATATATATATATATATATATATATATTACATGTAATATTCAGTAATTATTATAGGAATCATTATTATTACAACTCTCATATATATTAGTGACAAGCTTTCATAATCTAATAATATATATTCGTCATAGCTGAGTAACCATAATGGCTAAATGACAATTTACCGACAGCTGGATAAAAGCAATCTTTATCCTATAAGTATGAAGGAGATAAAATGCAAATCTGCCTGTAACATGTGTCTCCCTCAAAAATACAAGAGTGACAGAGAGCCAAATTCAAGGTACGTTAGTGTAAATTGTATATTTGGTGTATTGGAAAGAAGTCTGGTGTGCTTGTTTAGTGTACTGAAATAAATAGGTGGTGTTTGATGGAGCTTACTAAGTAAGTGGGACACACAGCATCAGTGAGGGAAGCCAGACAAATGAAACAGGAGTTCCAGCAACTTCTTATTAACATAGATCAGCCAAGCTCCGCCCTATTGGTGCCATTGGCCTCTTTTTACACTGGAAGTCGTAGGTCTTTAAGGGGAGATTTTTTTTTCTGGACGTCCTTCTCTCATGTTTAGCCCCATTAGTTTTATTTTATTTTAAAACGTTCACCCCATTTGTTTGGCGATTTTAAGACCTTTCGCCCCATGTTATTGTCAATATTAAGATCTTTTGTGCCATTTAAGTGTCGATTTTTTTCTTGGCGAGCGTTAGCGAGCCTGAAATTGATTAGGAACCGACATTTGTTTCCAAGAAATTTACAAATTTGTCTCGAAGGGGGTTTATTTTAAGCTTGATAGATGTCTATGGAGCAAACTAAAAATTATATATAATGAAAACAAAAAGAAAAAAAATATATAGGCTACATAGGCAAACAAATACCTCCCCGTAACGTATAATTCTTGAGAGGGAACTCAAAGGGTTAACACAGCTCGCCCAAATCCTCTCCCCACACCTCGCACGTAGATATCTATAAACTTATCTATCATGTGTTGGTACACTTTCAGTACCGGCGACGGTTTTTTTCATTTTATTGTAGCTATATTTAGACGATTTTATGAAGTTTAAGAAGGATCTGTGGTAGTAAAAAGGGTTAAGTGAGATGGTTGGAAGCCTGTGGAGGCCTTTTTTAAACGGAATAAAATCGTCTAATGGTAGGCAGAATAAAGTTAAAAAGACGTTGCCGGTACAGAAGGGATTAAGTGACCAATATAGTCCATAAATTTTGGTTTCAATAGCCCTTTCACAATAAGGCATAACTACATCAATACAGTGAGATCTTACATATGGCTATACCCATATTAAACATTCGGCAATACTGGTACAGGATTCTTAGTTTGGTCCTTGGTAATAAACTCTACATGATTATATATATATATATATATATATATATATATATATATATATATATATATATATATATATATATTATTATAATAATAATAATAATAATAATAATAATAATCATCACCCCGCTGTTTGATAATTACGTCACCAATATGGCGTCCAATAAAAAGGTGACCTACCTTTCTTACTACAGGGTCTCTAATGAACACTTAGTAAATCCACATCCGTGGAAATTAGTTATTTAATGAGTCTGATCAAATCTTATTAAAACGACCTTGGCTGGCCGAACGAATACAGGGTTTTATACCACTGCAATCAGACGACGATATTTGTACTTTATAATGACACACATATACCTATACAAACATCGACACACAGACTCCGACAAACAAACACCCACCCACGCCTACACAAACACCCACATACACACGCCTACACAAACACCCACATACACACGCCTACACAAACACCCACATACACACGCCTACACAAACACCCACATACACACGCCTACACAAACACTCACACACAAATACCTACACACCCACCCACCTACGCACTCTTACACAAACACCCATCCCTCGGGTGGATGGGACTCGTCAGCCTTGGTGGGCACCCTATCTAAAAGAGTTAACCTTATACAAAATACCGAAGGGCGACGCGCTCACCGGTGCCACTTGCAGTTGGTGACTCCACAATAGGTACACTAGATAGATAATACCCAAACCTACACCCACACAGCCGGTAGTGTCATGAGGCTTATACCTCCGCTATAATATTCCAAAGATAAATATATAATCGTTACGTGGAAGTATGAACAAAAATAACCGTCATCAAATGTACACATTAAATTAAGATGCGTGTTTCTTACTTCTGCGTGTTCAAAGTTGAAAGATTCGCATTTTGTATAAATAAAATTTATAATAAAATTGAATTGTACAAGTATATACTAATATATATTCACATAATAGTACAGAAAACAAGGGTAAACATTATACAGTATATAAAACCGATCTGTCTCTCTGAAGAATTTTTGTATTAGACAAAATAGATATGAAGGGTGAAGTGCAGAAGCAAAGATACGATCGTTATTGAAAAAGGTTACCCCAAACCACACTTGGGTTAACTACAGGTGTGTGTGTGTGTGTGTGTGTGTGTGTGTGTGTGTGTGTGTGTGTGTGTGTGTGTAGCATCTCTCTCTCTCTCTCTCTCTCTCTCTCTCTCTCTCTCTCTCTCTCTCTCTCTCTCTCTCTCTCTCTCTCTCTCTCTCTCCACTGTACTTCCACATGTTTATACTTAAGTTCTACTCGTTGAAGTCAATTTTAGATAAGTTATAACCGCTTAATTAGTCTAATTGATTTTTTTTTTACATTAAGTTAACTAAAAGCATTTGCGTAAAACTCTTATACATATAAAATATATAGAGAATACACAGCATAATATGAAGTACGATCATAAAACTTATGGGCCTTACTATGAACCATCTTAAAATGTATTAAATCTTTTAATTTGGCAGTCGAATTTGTTCATCACCAAACGATTTCTCTCAGACTATAAAGTGTCTCTTAATCAAATGGTACTGTTAATCTGACGAATACGCCCCTTCTAGCCCTGCAGACTGACCAAAGATATAAACAGACCCGGTACTACCGATATTGGATTAGAGACCATTTAATATCACTTAACCCACACGCATATCTAAAATTAAGTTCAGCTGATACCAACCCATTCCGTAATTGACCACTTGCGAGTTTAGGGCTATAAGGAAGTTGGAGCTGTAGACATCCATATTTAGCATTTTTATAGAACTGAAGGTGTCACAAATAAGGAATGGCTGTGGATGTGTGTGTAGTCTGTATTTTAGCCAATTGGCGACATCGGAAACGAAGGCTTAGGGTGGATCTGTATGGTATCATTCTCACTATAGACGGTACCGTCTCGCCCGAAGGCTTAGGTAGCCATCAGCTTAGGTGAACCATATGATGCCCATCTCGCCTTGTACCATTTTTGCCAACCCCAGATGGGACGTCACAACGTCGTCCACTTATTCCAGGTACCTATTTACAGCTAGGTGAACTGAGGCTAACACATGAAAGGAGACTAGCCCAATTTGTCTCCGCCCGGCCGGGGATTGAACCCCCGACCCCTCGTGTGTGAGACGAGAGCTCTACCTACTAGGCTACGGGCTGTGTGTGTGTGTGTGTGTGTGTGTGTGTGTGTGTGTGTGTGTGTGTGTGTGTGTGTGTGTGTGTGTGTGTGTGTGTGTGTGTGCGTGTGTGTGTGTGTGCGTGTTTGTGTACGCACGCAATGAATGTGCATGTATGTGTGCGTCTTCAGCTAAAATAACTCACATGGCCACTTTTTTCCTACTAAACGTTTACAGCCCACACCTGGCCCAAACAACATGTCAATACAAATGAAGAGCGCATAATTTAGGGTACTAGTCCATTGATACAGGCCAGTCCCTTTTAGAAAATGTCATGACCACCTTACGTTTATCACTATGCTAATTCAGAATGGCTACCCAAATGGATTTATAGATACAAATGGTTATCTATTCAAGAACATGCGATTCATTAACCTATTTAGTATACGATGATGTTTTTCTAACTTATATTCTGGCTAACATTAGTCGATTGTATTCGGTATTAGAAGGGACTGAAGGAGGGGATTTAAATGAAATAGGTATTATCCCTTCGATTCTTAAAGGCCCTTCCAAAAATGAGTAAACTCGTCTAACGCTAGCCAGACTATAGTGAAAGAATGGTCTAGCACTAAAATCACGTTTATATATAAATGAAAAAGAGGAACTTTTTATTAATTATTATTGTTATGTTTAAAGTTTCCTCCCTAGACCTCCATCAAGCTTAATAAAATACCCCCAAGACCCCCCCCCCCTCGATATATATTTGTACAGGCTCGCTATCGCTCATAATAAAAAAATCGACACCTAAATGGCACGAAAGGTCTTACAATCACCAAAGCAATGGGGCGAATGCCATAAATTATCAAACCTAATGGGGCTGAATATGAGGTTAAAGCCCCCCCCCCCCCCAACACACACACACACACACACACACACACACACACACACACACAACCCGTAACATTTCGGGTCTTTGTTGAGTTGGTAACAGCAACTATATATAGATCATTTTAGGCAGCCGAAATATAATAACACTGTACTGTAATTCAAAATGTGCCTAACTATAATTCCTACACAATAATTCCGGAACTAGACAAAATATAGATAATTTAGTTGGCTGAACTCTTACGAAACTTCAAATTTAAAAGCTGTCAGACTATTATTGCTCAAAAGTAATACAAAATCAATATAATGGCTCATGTGAGTCCGCCGTTGTCAGTGTGGCCAAATGGAATGTCAAAATATTGTGTTGGTGTGTCAGAATAGCCCGGCCAAAAAAGCTATCCAATCTTGTGAGACTTACTGTACAGGAGGCTCAGAAAAAAGTTCGTTGCAACCCTACAATCAACCACCACCAACCATAACAAACTATCACAACCACCACCACTACCAAGCCACCACAACCACCAAACTACCACCGTCACCACACCAGCATCATCACAGACACACCTACAACCACAACCACACACTCTCCCCACCAACTACCAACCACAACCACCTACACAAAAAACAACCATTACTACTACAATCACCACCACGACCATACACAACCACAACAACCACCACCACCATTACCACCACCACCATTACCACCACCACCAAACTACCACAACCACCACACACCTCACCAGCATCATCCCCAACAAACTTCCATAACCATCACAGACACACCTACAACGACAATCACACACTCTCCCCACCAACTACCAACCACCTACATAAACAAAAACCCTGACTACCACAACCACCACCACGACCATACACCACCACCACAACAACAAGCACCACCACTAACACAACCACCACCACAACCACCACTATCACAACCCCCAACCACGACTACTACTACTACTACTACTACTACTACTACTACTACTACTACTACCACCACAACCACAATGATATATAAATAATTATAATATATAAATATAAACATAAATATATCAATAAAATAATAATATTAATAATAATAATAATAATAATAAAATATATACATAATAAAAACAAGTACTCGTTACAATCGGACAAATATTACTTAAGTAGTGTGAGAGGTCCTTCCTGAGCTGATATAATGCTTCATTATTAGCCACTGTTGATGATGATGACAAATAAGAGAAGGAGTGTTAAAATAACCCACAAACATAAAGAGAAAGCCAAAAGTAAGATGAAGAAACCTCAAAATAAAGACAAAATCCTAAAAGCAAAAATAAGAACAAAACAAAATTAAATACAAAATATAGACACAAACTAGAGAAAGATGCAGTCCAAACCCCTACTGAAAATGTCGAGAGAGAGAGAGAGAGAGAGAGAGAGAGAGAGAGAGAGAGAGAGAGAGAGAGAGAGAGATAAAGCAGTAACGAAGGTAAAGTGTGGGAAGAACAAACAGAGAGGCCTCGGGTTGGCATAGACTGGTGCACAGGCGCTGACAATAGTTCGGAAGATTTTAGTATTACTAATAGTAATAGTAGTAGTAGTAATAGTAGTAGTAGTAGTAGTAGTAGTAGTAGTAAGTTGGTTTGTATCTTATATGTATATTTATTTATCTTTGACTATTTCTTTTACTATTAGTAGTAGTAGCAGAGGCAGCAGCACTAGGTTTTTATTCTATTGACTTTGTTATATATTTATCTATTATTCTACTGTATCTCTATTTGTCAATTTTAAACCTTTTTTACCATTTAGGTGTCATTTTTGTCCTGGCAAGATAGCAAGCCTACAAATTAGCAAGAACCGGCCTTCGGCCAAAGCATTATTCTACCGACAAATGCACAAATATAACTCGGAGGGTTTTGGGGGTATTTTTTAAAGTTTGATGGACGTCTAGAGAGCAAACTAAAACAAAATAATAATAATAATAATAAATAACAATACAAATAAATAAATAAATAAACAAATACATACATAAATAAATCTCCCCTTACACCTGCCTCTACATGCACAGTCACCGCCAAAAATCACCTCCCCCCCCCCCCCCCCCCAACCTTAAGAACCAAAGATTGACCCTTCACAAACGTACCACATTGACTCCAAACTTGTGGCTGGACTTGATGTTTGAAAGGTTTTGTCAGCACGTCATAATATTTCCACTGCCTGCGTACGAATTTCACGTTGGCCCGGTTCAGTCAGGATCAAAGGTTGTGGCACAGTTACACAACATCGAATTTCTCTTTCCTTTGATATATAACGCAATTGAGCATTTCAATCTATAAAGAAGTTGGAGCTGTATATATATCGATATTTAATAGAATTGCCAGCTAAAATAATGGTTGTAGTTCCTTTACAAATATAACATAACGAAATTCAACATACTTGCTATCCATCAGAAACCACATGTATTTGTTGATTTCATTAATTGAGTTTAGGAGTAAAGTCGGTTGGTGGAGGTAACATAATAATTCATTCAGGTTCAGGGGTAGTTTAGAGACTCTGAGGCCTTCCTAAGGGTTAAGGCCCCATTAATTACTCCTTCCTTTCATCTATACATAGCCTATGATAGCCCAGTTGGAAAGTGTGTACATGCTTACATTGATATGCAGGATTCGAAACTGCATAATAAATCGTAGGCTTGTCCACCTTTCTTTAATTGTCTTCATAGCGCAATGGATAAATGCACTGAATTTCGGTGTGAGCAACCTAGGTTCGAATCCCTGGACTGCCACATGTATTTGTTGATTTCATTAATTGAGTTTAGGAGTAAAGTCGGTTGGTGGAGGTAACATAATAATATAAATACAACACACGAAATTCAACATACTTTCTATCCATCAGAAAGCAACACAAATATTGCATTTCTGTTTACTATTGATGTTTAAAACACGCGGTGAATTGCCTATGATAACGCTCTTCAAATCTCTAGTGCTACCGCGGCTTGAATACTGTAGCGTATTAACATCCCCATACAAAGCAGGTGAAATAAATGACGTAGAGAGTGTACAAAGAAATTTCACTTCGCATATAAGTTCGATAAAACATCTACACTATTGGGAGCGTTTAAGAGCACTGAATCTGTACTCACTGGAACGTAGAAGAGAACGTTACCTAATAATATACACATGGAAAATCGCAGAGGGTTTAGTACCAAACCTACATACTCCGATAGTCATGAAATTCAGTGATAGGAGAGGCTGGGAATGCGAAATCCCCCGGATGAATAACAGGGGTGCTATGGGCTCTCTGCGAGAGGGCTGGTTATCACACAGAGGCCCACGTCTCTTCAACAAACTCCCACGGCGAGTAAGAGACATGAGGGACATCTCGTTAGACAACTTCAAGAGAGCCCTAGATGTCGAACTGCAAAAAGTGCCAGACGAGCCCATCCTCGCAAGGGAGCGAGCTGTCGCTTCAAACAGTCTACTGCACCAAATCACCACCCATAACGAGGGGCGTCGCGCTCCTTGGTGCCGCTAGAGAGGCGGCGAACACATCCAAAGGTATCCAAAGGTAAAGGTTACGGTTCCAACTTCCTTATAGCCTGGAACTCGCAAGTGCTCCATAGCTTATTGGCCATAGCACTGTAAACCATGTTTCCAAAGTACTCTAGTATATTTGTTCTCTCTTTCCCCTCTATTGTTCTTGTCTTAAACCCTAGCATCTACTTATTTTAGATTTGAGGCCGGACTAGCTAGGTGGTGCTATAAAGTTTGTGTAGTCTTTGCACGCACGCACGCGCGCGTGCGCGTGCACACACACACACACACACACACACACACACACACACACACACACACACACACACACACACACACACACACACACACACACACACACACACACGGATTAAATTTAAGATGACATGGAACTAATAGGGGAAAAAAACTGGAATAAATTGAAGATAAAAAAGAAAGATGATATTGCCCAGGTAGAACTGGCTAAATATAATAAGTGTGATTTACGAGGCAGCAGTCGAGTGAGTTTTTAAGCGTTCCCTTCTCAATTGATTACTAAGCAGTTTTGGATAATTGAGAAAAGTAGTGTAAATGCTATGTTTGAAATTATTAAGGGGAAGAAAGAATAAAATGAGTTACACAAAATAGTTAACATCTTAAATACCACAAGGCCCATTGCAGGTGCTTACTCATTGCAATGTGTACACATTAATATCTACTCTATTATTCAAATACCTCTTCTGAAGAACTATTGACCTTTAAGTATATCTGATCTTATATTCGACTAGAGAGAGAGAGAGAGCGGAAGCAAGAGCAAGATAGAGATATAGTATAGTAGAATGAATGAGAGGGTTAAGGAATGAGGAAGGAGGTCCTGCTGAATGTCCTTGATTGGGTCGTTCACCTGGGCATCATATCTCGCTCTCGCTCTCGCTCTCTCTCTCTCTCTCACGCACGCACGCACGCGCACGCACACACATACACACACACTCACACTCACACAATGTAATACAATTAACACATTCAAAAGAAGGCTAGACATCCATTTCGAGGAGGTTGGAGTAAAATTAAATATAAACATAAACACATATATAGAAAATGTTAGGTTAAGTATCAGTAGTACACAATGTTTCTCAACTTTGTTCATTACTATGACATTCCCAATAGAAATGTTCTCATTCTGATGGGGGCATCTTTCTCCAACTAAATTTCATGCCGACCCATGCTCAGAAGGAGTGGTGAGAGAGCCTCCTGTTTTGCCGTCTTTACCTTCCACTTTGTAGTAAATTCTACGTTGTTGTTATTGTTATTAGGGTTTGTGATGTGCAATGTACACAGAGTAGGAATCTCCTGATATTTGCACAGGCTTTATTAGCGTTTGGACAGCTTTTGTATGTGTGTTTTGTTTTTGTTTTATTGAAAGAGTGTAAAGAGGGGAGAAGGGGTGTTGGAGTGGCTTTGTTATGTGTGTCTAGTGTGTATACGTTATCAGGATGTTAGAATTAAGTCCGGATTGCCTACTAAGGACGGCAAGGTCTGTGCAGTCTGTGTATCTATGTAAATATCTCTCTCTCTCTCTCTCTCTCTCTCTCTCTCTCTCTCTCTCTCTCTCTCTCTCTCCTTAATAGTCTTAAACCAACTGTATACACTACTGTTCTCAATGACTCAAAGTTGCTTAGTAATCAAGTATGAAGTAAATGTTGTAAAACCCACTCTATTACGGTCTCGTTTTTGTGTGTGTGTTTTTTTTTTGGGGGGGGTATATTAGTCAGGTCAGGTGAAGGTATTAAGGGATACGCCTTTAAAACGGCACCTCGTAGCTACTTTCTATGTTTCCGTTTTTTCTGAAGAGTGTAGAAAGGGGAGAAGAGGTGTTGGAGAGAGAGGAAGCCATTGGATTGGCTTTGTTAAGTGTGTTATTAGTCTGTATACGTCGTCGAGGTGTCCCCCGACTGGATGCGAGCATGTGAAACATGCGAGGACGTACTACCACACCCACTAAATGTCCGCCTTGGCTGGGATCGAACCCAGGTCAAGCATATTCACACGTGAGCGTGCTCTCCACTATCTCTCTTTCTTTCTCTCCTTCTCTCTCTCAGTATATATGCGATTGTATATATTTGTGTTTATATAAACTCCATACTATATTATTATTTCGCCCTGCGTTAGTCCGTCTATCAGTGGGGATAGACATATACCCGACCTTTACCCAAACCTGCCCGTGCCCTTCCTCGAACCTACTGTACCTGTCTTGACCTATATTTACCCCCCCCCCCCTTTGAACCTCCCGTTTCTATATACGTCACATACACCATCGTACCTGACCTATATACCCACCCCCTCTTAAACACAACTACAGTATACCCTATCCTCCTCCATATTTACTGTTATAATGACATATGTGTTCCTACCCTTACTTTAACCCTTTAAGGATCATGCCACATTTTGACAGTTTCTTCTAGCTATCTGCTGACGATTTTATACAGCTTAGGGAGGATCTGTGGGAATTAAAAGGATAAAAACTATCTCAATTAACCCTCTGACTTCCATAAATCCTTCCTAATCTAAATATAATCGTCTAATAATAGCCAGACTAAATTGTAAAAGCGCTTCATAATCCTCAAGTGGTTAACCTATCCTCTTTTTCAATTAACCCCTTCCGCACAATGACGCCCTTTGTAGCTTACATTCTGGCTAACAATAAAATATGTTATGCAGTTTAAGGACCTATGTTATTCAGAGGGATAGCATTTTCCCCTTTGAGTCCTGAAGGTTGAGTATAAGCTAAATAATAATGACTAATGGTAACCAGAATGTGACGAGAATTACGTCGTTGTGTTGAAGGGGTTAACCTTGCCCTTATTCTTAACCCTTTCAGTACCGGTGACGTCCATTTCATTATATTCTGGCAATTATTACATGATTCTATTCAGCTTAGAAAGGACTTCTACACATTAATATGCTACATACTATCTCAATTAATACGTTTAGCTACCATAATTACCTTACTAAGCTTCACCAATCGCTTAAAAATTTACGAGATCAAATAAAAAGACGTTACCGGTACTGAAAGGGTTAACAGCCACCAGAGAACCTCGGTTTTAAAAATAACTGCAGGGTTTAACAACTAATGGCTAATTACTCCCGGGCGGGTGCCCGACCCCGAAAGGGGTTGAAATAGGGGAGCTATCCCCCCGCCAAAGGCGGCTTTCTAGGGCCTTTCCTAGCTGATGCTGAGAGGATTGGGTTCTAGTCATGTGGTGATGGGCTGGTCTATCAGAGTGAGAACTGAGCGATCACTGCTATACCCATAGCTTACTCTGACTGTTCCTTTAACTTATATATTTTCTAGATCTCAAGTGACGGCATCTTTTCCGTGGATTGACCTCCCAATCTACCAAGATTGGAAGCCAAAGCGTCACATTTTTCCCTCGCCCCTCAACTTTCTCTTCATAATTGCTGAGGGGCACAGGGCCCTGGGTGGGGCTTTGGTTTCCCGGGCGTTTCCGCGCCCTCCTCAGCTCCCCGCCATGGAGTGGCTTCGGTCACCCAGGCTTTATTGTGGTCGGCAGAGAGGGTTCTGTGGGGGCGCTCGGTTATGGCCTTGGAATTGCTCGGGGCCTTGGGGCTGTTCGGCCAGGCAGCTTGGGGAACAACAACAACAACAACAACTCCCGTCCACTCACCAACTGTCTGCAATCTCTCTCTCTCTTCGCCGCAATGTTGCATCTCTCTCGCTATTATATCGCCACTACAATAATCAGTGTTCCTCAGAGCTCTCCCAGTGTATACACCTCCTCTTCATAGAGCACGTAGCACCCTTCTTGCAACACAATCCCACCCCTAGTCTGGCATTTTAGTTCGAACATTCCTCGATTTTGGCCCTATTACTCTTTCAACTCTGGGGGAGGCACTCGTCACAGGCAGTTCTACCTTTTAACTCCCTCATCCATATAATAATTTTACAAATTATCACAGAAGTGTTTCACACTAACATAGTTCACTCTTACCGTGTATCCTGTCCACCAATAAGACAAATTAACACTATAAACACACTGGAACAATATTTGAATATAGGAAATTTGGTTCAGGTGGTCTAATGGGTTATTTAAACTTACTAATAGAGGGGACACTGTATGAAATGTATCTGTACAGGAAACTGGCGGGGAACATTTGCTTCAAATTGTAATGCAAAACCAAAACAAATTCCTCCTGGATTATATATATATATATGCACTGATGCATCTTACGTTTAAAATTTATCTAGAATAACATTATCTGTATATAAACATTAATCAGTTATCTTTCTTTAAATTTAATTATACAGTTTTACATTTTTATGGAGCTGCACGAGGAGCAGTTAAATACTAAAACAAATATTTACACTAATCATTTACCAGTTTATATTTTGTTTATTATTTTATCGCGCATCTTCAGAACGTGAAAAGGCAACTCTACACTAAAGCATAGATTAATAGCAACATTAAATCAGGGCACGTAAGAAATAATGACCTTCCTTTCCCAGTCTGCTGAAATAAGTTAGTGAGATTGATCACAGTGCTTAGCCAGGTAAATACCATGGTATTATCTCAATGCACTGAATACCAAAAACCCTGGAGAAATAATTAACTGCGAACATAAAAATGTATATTAAAATAATTATATATATTCTTTACTAGAGAACAAATCCAACTTCACCATTATGTGACTGGAAAATTACCCTAAACATCCTCACTTATGTTTCTAGGACTGAAATCGACTGATAAAGTGATTTAAGCATTTTTATTAATTGTGTAGGTCAATCCCAAAAACAGACTACTGAAACACTGGGTTTAAAAAATCTATTTAAATATGCCCCCCCCCCCCCCTCCCCCTCCATCCACACACACACACACAAACAAGCAAACCATAATAATAATAAAACACAAAATTAGTTAAATATTATAAAATTATATACATCAATTAAATATAATTATATACATAAATTCAATACAATTATATACATTAATAAAATAATATTAAGTATACTTAACATTATAAATTAAATAAACAGACTAAAAACGTTACTAGCTTATCCTCCAGAGCATGACCTGCCCCACTACATTAAAGTCAAGCCACTCGCCCTCTTCAAGTAAAACCATAAAGAAAGAGCTTTTATAAACAAACTGGAATGTGAGAGGGCCGTAATTTGCTCTGATTATACACGACAAGGAGGGAGTGTGTGGATAAGAGTTAAGAATCCATAATACGTTTACTTTTCTTAATTATTTTTATATATTTAATTATTAATTGTGTAACCTCCAGAAATCTTGACCACTAACGTATATAACTCACAAGGGGATACAGCAAACGGGCTGTAAATTTCCTCGAGTAAGTAATCACAAGGACACGGGTTCAAATATCGATGTGTCAAGGGAAGATATTATCTGGATACAATTGCTGTACTTAGTTTTAGTTTTTCACCGACACGGCATAAACACACCGTTGTTGTTTCCATTACATTCGCATTGAATGATTAATAGAATATTCAAAATATTGAATAATTACAGTTGATAAAAAGGACATCGACGACCAGATCGAGATAGCAAAAAATACAGCGAACATGAAAACAAAAGTGTAAAGGAGTGCATGAATAGGAGGATACACGCTAAATATAAATCAATAAAAAATAAACTATAAATAACGAACATATACATATAAAATTGACCTCGAGGTTTTAATGAATTTCCGCTCCGCTCGCATTAAAATTCAGATCATCCACGTTTTCCAGAGTATAAGGGGGAGGGAGGACTCACCTAACCCAGCCTTATTAGAGCCTTCCCCAACACTAAACACTGTTTCACTACAAGTTATTTATCCAACCCACTCTCCCTGCATACTAAAAGAGAGAGAGAGAGAGAGAGAGAGAGAGAGAGAGAGAGAGAGAGAGAGAGAGAGAGAGAGAGAGAGAGAGAGAGAGAGAGAGAGAGAACGAGAGCAACCAGGCTTGCACATGTATAACAGATGTATACCTCATACATATGCAAATTTACACGTGTGGCAGCATTTAAATCCCTCCCTGTTTATTATGCTACTATCTAACCCGGCGGCATTTGATCTGGCCCAGACAACCAACATGCAACAATACAAAGGAAACACTGGACCACATACAAAAGACCCCAGCATACCAACCAACGAGATATTTATTTTATTTCTTATTCGATATTATTTATTTATGTATTATTTTTTCTCTGAAGGAGACAAAAGGCAAAGCTGTCTGTAAAAAGTGCTTCCCCACAACAACCTCCGTCCTCTTGGTGCCACTGGTGACTAAACAACCAACCAACCAACCGACCGACCGACCGACCGACCAACCAACCAACCAACCAACCGACCGACCGACCGACCGACCGACCGACCGACCAACCAACCAACCAACCAACCAACCGACCGACCGACCACCCAACCAATCATCCAACCAACCAACTAACCAACCTGCAACCTCACATATGTTCAGTGGGGGTGGGGTCGGGGGGGGTAGTAGTGAAAGATATGCAGGACTGTATAGAGGTGGTTTTACATCAGTATTTTTCCGTCAATTGTTAATGGAAACTCTTTGCTGGTAATATTTCAGTGCATGTGTGCGTGTGTGTGTGTGTGTGTGTGTGTGTGTGGTTATATGATGTATAATATGTCAATCATTATACATTTTGTTATTCATATATACAGGATATACAGTATATATATATATATATATATATATATATATATATATATATATATATATATATACAGTATATAATATATATATTTTTGTTTTTGTTTTTTTTTGTTTTTTGTGCATAGGTACAGTATAGTGCACTAACCTGGAAGTCGCTTACTCTAAGCGGCTATAAATTAAACAAAGCTTGAATTGAGAAGCAGCAAGATCATAATTCCCGATACAGCTTACTGGAACCAGTGTTCGTGTGGTCGGGCCCTAAACTGGAGCGGCGCGTAATAAATTAGATGGAAAGCGAGCCCAGTCTTGACCGGGCCTGTTTACTCCCGATGTTGTTTGGGGGGTTCATACATTCGTTTTTGTTTTTTTCATATTATTAACATTATACAGTATGTATTATTTATTAATTATTTTTTTCTTTATGTTACCAAGACACTCACAGTAACTTTGACAAACTTAACCTGGCGTTTTCGTTCAATTAAGTTAGGTTACTATGTAATTACGACATACATATTAAGTTAAGTTAGGTTAGGGTATTATCCTAGCTTAGCTAACCTAAACCATTCGCTTAAGACTGGTTAGTTTAGGAGAGGCAGAACTATGTCAAGTAAAGGTATGTTAGTAAGTCAAATTAGGTTAGAATAAGATACCGTGTTCGTCTATATTTAAAAAAATAATAAAAATAAAATAAAATATAATAAATAAACTAGTGCACAATTATGAACCCCTCCAAACTTGGGGAATATGCGGTCCAATCCTTACATGGAGGGGGAGAAATGGATGGGATGCTCGGGGGAAATAGAGTGCCCTGAATTGGAAACCCATTATTGGAGCACCTAAGGATGTAATGAGGCAGAATTTCCAGGCTTTTTAAAAGGATTTTCTTGTTCGAACTTGCAGGAAATATCTGGGATGGAAAAATAACGATGCAGAGTCGACAAGGCTCCAATTATTTTGTTTACTATAAACTCTAAATTCTGGCTTTACCATTTTTACTGGTATTCTCCTATTATGAAGTGTATGAAATGTAGGTAATAGCAAATTCCGTATTCGTACATATGAAAAAAATAAGAGAACAATATATTAAAAAATAGGAGATATTAAAAAATGAAATAAAAATAGGAGATATTGAAAACCCATAGGTTTAGCTTCTAATACGAAAATAGGCAAAATTGTTAAACCTTTCCGAATATATACATGCACTATATATTAACAGCCTCAAAGAAAACATCGAGCAAATAATAACTTGAATAAAACAAAATTACAAAGCAAAATATAAAACACGAGAATTCGAGTGGGTGTATATTTATAGTGACTAGTGAGTTTCAAGTAAAAAAGGCCATACTCCTAAACGACTACAACCATAAGGACCATTGCAGTCAAATAACCTAACATTATTTAGTTACACCTAACTAATCCAAATCAAACCTAACCAGACATAACTTAACCTAATATAACCTATACTCTATTTATTATATATATATTATATATATATATACTGTATATATATTATACTCGTTTTGAAAGCTATTTAAAAAAAATAATAACTTTTATCATATACCTTGAATGTCAGATCGCTTTGATTACGCGTGAAATTATAACAGCTGAAAAGGTTTTTAACTATTTTCGCTCATACTCCAATTTTGACTATATATCTCTCTCTCTCTCTCTCTATATATATATATATATATATATATATATATATATATATTCCAAATTTAAGTATTTATCAAATATCTTCATTTATGTAGTGAAAATACAAAAAAAAAATCGTGTTTTTTTTTTGTTTTTTTCCAAACTTACTTCCTCTCGGGCATAGGCTGAGAGCCTTAACATTCACCACTTTACAATGAACAGTGAAGCCCGTGAGGTCTTGTTCCAGTATAGGGAGTGAGACATGTGAAGCATGTAGAGTACAACGAGCACCTGCCATCTTGCCTTCACATGAGGCACGGTGCTCACTCATGGCCCGAAACGACCCCATCTCTGAAGCCACCTCGTTCCCGTGCTTCACTGTCTCATTCCCTACACTCGGACTCTCACACTTACACACACACAACGCCACCTGTTGAGCAGATAACTCACCAGGCATTGCACCCCTATAGCATATTTTGAATATGGGAATATTCATACAGTGCTATTTAATCAGGGAACTATGAGGGTATTTTATTGACGTTTCGGTGGGCTTGTGGTAATGCACTGATACCAGGTACAGCACAAATTCCATCCCAATAATATCTTCCCATTGATACATCGGGATTTGAACCCGGGACCTTTGGATTACCAGGCCAGTGGCAAGACCACTCCACCACACCTCCCCTGTATACTTGGAGTATATTTGATAGAGAGAGAGAGAGAGAGAGAGAGAGAGAGAGAGAGAGAGAGAGAGAGAGAGAGAGAGAGTAGAAGTAAATTAATGCAAACTCTGAAAAAAACAATGGTGAACAGGTTATGAGCATTTTCTCAAAAAATTGATATCGCCGAATTCGACAGTATTTAAAATCAGATCTGGAATAATTTTTAGATGCGTAACAAATATATATTACGTGTTCACATTTGAATGAATAAAACAATAAATGAATGAAATAATAAATTAATGAATAAAATAATAAATGAATGGATAAACGAGAGAATAAATGAATGAATGAGACTGAATTGATGAATATAATAAATGAATGAATGAAACAAAAAATTAATGAATAAGTAAATGAATGAAAAAATAAACGAGCGGTTACTGCTTACAGGCACAAACAGTAGCCCAGATACTAAAGGGGTCACATGATCACTTGCCAAACCAATTTGTATTCACATATCTGGTCTGGCCACTTGTGAATTTAACTTTTATGGAAATACAGCAACTCCCAAATGTCTAGGTTTTGAGTCATTGCCGAACGATTACTGCCGGAAAATCAATTGTCTAAATTACACTCGTTCCAATAACCTAGTTTTTTATAAATATACCCGGTTCATTATAGGAAGGCCAAATATATTGACCAATAATCTCCATAACTCAAAAACGACTAGAGTAGTCGAGCTAATATGTCTACCATTTAGGAAGGGTCAGCCAAGGAATCGTTGTGGAAACTTACAGTCCATTAATTTTGCTCTAGCCCTTTTTTAGTTTTCAAAGGGTAAGGGTCACGATTTTTGGCCTAACTATAATGAACAAGGTATAACAACCATGGTGCGGGAGTCTTTATATATTATCATGACAACATATAATTTAATAGTAGTACGAATTACTCATGCCTTACACGAAAGAAATAATTAAATCGAATAAAATAAATTTCAAAATTATAATTAATACTGCTACAAAAAGTTGCTATGAAATGACGAAAGCAGTTATTTCCATATCAACCAGTGCATCATAAGTTTTTCTGTACTACATAGCCAGAATAACAATACTTTCACGTCATAATACATCATGCCAGTAATAAGAAGAGCATGAGAGAGAGAGAGAGAGAGAGAGAGAGAAAGCGAGAGAGAGAGAGAGAGAGAGAGAGAGAATAATTAAACATTCTGACGCCTGCCTATCTTAAGCTTTATAAAACTGTGTAAATTAGCTAGATTTATACATATTTAGGATTATCGTGCTCAGATAATTAAAAATCTCTCTCTCTCTCTCTCTCATATGCATCACTAGAATTCCTGTTCCTAGATCTCCTGTGACGTGTATGACAGTCAACGTGAATTATATGAGCAATCACATATCCCGCAACCACAGCAGGCATGACACTATTTGGATTAGCCTTATGTTTCTTCCACATTTATATTTATCGAGCGGGTTCCTTTGGCCTTTCTCTTTCGTTCTCATTTCACTCCACTAAAATTTTGTATAGGGAGCTGTGTCCAAAATGATTTACAGTAGCAGTTGTGTTGTGGATGTTATAAAATGTGTGTGTGTGTGTGTGTGTGTGTGTGTGTGTGTGTGTGTGTGTGTGTGTGTAATAAAAACACATGAAAATAGTAAAACTGGTGAATATAGTCAGTGTGCCAATATCGATTCGAACACTGCTCCAATTTTAGGTATTCATACAATTATGATAATTCTGTTCAGAATGAAAACAATTATTGATAGACATTTTGGAAACTTTCTAAAATGTGATATTATTCTTAATGTGTGAAGGCCACCCAGTTTTGGTACATTATAATTTGTTCAATATTCTTGACATAACATGAGTGTACCGGAAGCCTGTGTTGAATAAACATTGTATCGAAGTGTGGTTATCCGCTAGATATAATATAATTTAAATGTCTGTTTTCTAATATGGTGTTCCATAATTATGGGCTCTCGTGATATATAAGTCATGATATAGGCCTACTGTATAACTCTTCTAAAACATGAAGGGACTGGACATTTCGAAAAAGGGGCTCCAGTTCTGACGCTATTCTTGACTTATGGTGCGCTGGCTTAATAATCCAGAAGGGCTAATAACCTCTGAAGTCCTATATTAACTTACTAATCTACTAAAAAGAAACCCTGAAATCAAAAGAACACACGATCCGCTAGACAGCGAAGGTTGTGTGTTGCCTCCGTGATCCTCCAATGACCAGTGCAGATTATAGAGTTACACAGCTCCGCACAATAGTTCTGTTACTCCGGTGTCTACAGTCACGGGGTGGTAGGCGCTATAGCAACACAACTCACTACATAATCACATTGCTATTAGGAAAGGTTATTATTATGTTAGTTTAGTTTGATTATGTTTAATAATTTAATAATAGCTGAGCGAAGTGGTCAGCTTGCGAAATGTCAAGCTTGGGTGCGCTGCTACCCCTACACAGGCTTCCGTCTAGGCTACCGAATGACAAATTTAAGAAGTTTAGGAAGGACAAGTTAAAGTCCACACTGTAAAAATAAAAAGGTATACAACCGGTATATATAGTCATTGGGTATATTGACAGTGATTTACCTTTCTATCCTAATGAATTTATACTACCAAACTACCGTTATAAAAGTATATTATTATAGCCACTTGAATATCCACATTTATATCTACCGGTATATTTTATAACAGTGTAGAGATATGTGTGTGTGTGTGTGTGTGTGTGTGTGTGTGTGTGTGTGTGTGTGTGTGTGTACAGGGTGATTAGTAAGAAAGTGGAATAATCTGGCTACTGGCACGATCGAGAATGTGAAAGTACACAAACATGCACATTCATTGATATACAAATGCACAAAGCACAGCGACAAGATAATAACCTTTATATAAATACAAATATTTGTTAAACAAATCCTTAAACAAATACCTAGACACACCTATAGTAAATTTTGTCTATTTATCTACAGGAATTAGATATACACCAACGCATATGCACCTTATATTCTTAAAAAAAAAAAAAAAAAAAAAAATATATATATATAGGCCTATATACCGTATATATATACGGTATAGGCATATATATATATATATATATATATATATATATATATATATATATATATATATATATATATATATATATATATATATCGAGATAAGGTGTTTGTGAATTACCATGTTAAGAATTAGCGATGGTAGATTATGACCCATGACGTACACTACTCCGCAAATAAATATCAATTATAATGGGCTTTGATAAGTGTTTTCATATCAAGTCCATTAACCGACAAGCAAGATATTCATTCTTGTATAATTATGTTATCAGTATTCCAGGTGGTGGCTCTTACATGTATGTGCGACTTCGCGTATGTACGGCTCTACTGTATGTATGTGCAACTCTGTAAGTGCAACTCCGTGCATGTACGACTCTGTGCATGTAGACTCCGTGTATGTCAGTGTATGTACGACTCTGTGCACGTAGACTACGTGTATGTACGACTCTGTGCATGTAGACTCCGTGTATGTCAGTGTATGTACGACTCTGTGCACGTAGACTACGTGTATGTACGACTCTGTGCATGTAGACTCCGTGTATGTACGACTCTGTGCATGTAGACTCCGTGTATGTACGACTCTGTGCACGTAGACTACGTGTATGTACGACTCTGTGCATGTAGACTCCGTGTATGTACGACTCTGTGCATGTAGACTCCGTGTATGTACGACTCTGTGCATGTAGACTCCGTGTATGTACGACTCTGTGCATGTAGACTCCGTGTATGTACGACTCTGTGCATGTAGACTCCGTGTATGTACGAGTCTGAAAACAAACCAGACAAACAATAGCGAGCAAACACTCAAGCTCGCACACACAAATACAGGCCAGGATATATATATATATATATATATATATATATATATATATATATATATATATATATATATATATATATATATATATATACTGTATATATATGTTTTGACGTGAAGAAAGACTTCTAGTCATGCAGATTTACATATTCATCTCTAAGTTATGTTATAAAACAACATTCTAAAAGGTTGCTCACATATACAGTATATTATGGAATTGACCAGGCTATACAAAAGTAACAAGTACGTTGTTTTTCTTAACATTAATTTCATTTTATACAACAAAGATTTGTATATATTTATGTTGATACTTTCTTAAGGCTCATGGATTTTACTTAAACAAATTCACCATTACCTTTCAAATAATTTAATTCATCTTACTATGGAGTGAGAATGTTAAGCCAAAGTACTTTTTACCAAGTCCAGTTAGTTTTTCTCCATCTCCATAAATGTATTTGCTCTAGAATTAAGATAGGAACCGGTGCAGCAACTTTCTCGTGCATGATTGTGGAAAGCACAACACCCCTAGAGCAAAGTTTGTTACACTGCTTGTAAGAATATCAACACGACCCTCCCTTTAGCGGCACCCACCAGCCACAATATACCTTCCAGTCACTGAATACACTTAAAAAAACAAGGCTATGAAAATGGTATATAAAATCATTGGGTATTTTGATAATGATTTCTTTCGTTTTACATATTACATGGACTTATTACTATCATTATACCTTTATGGATACAAGGGTATACCGATAGTGATTTACCTTTTTAGCCTTATAATACCTAGATATATCAATATTAATATTCGGTTATGGAATGATGGGCATATCGATAAGTGATTTACCCGATTTGCACTTTTAACCTAATATTACATGGATATCTTACTATTAATATATCTGTATGGATATATGGTCATAATGAGAACATTGGTCCTTAAATTACATGGATATACTGTAACTATTACTATCGCAATTCCTTTACAACGGTATAATATTATGGACACTTTTCATACCTTCTTTAGGCCCATATTGTTGAAACGTGTCCTCGTAAACTGAAGGGTTAAGTAAGGGGAGTTAAGAGAAGAAAGAATGGGTGAAAGGGGTTAGTTGGAGAGGAAAGAGTGGGTGAAAGGGGTCAGGTAGGTAAGAAAGAGTGGGTGAAAGGGGTTAGGTAGGTAGGAAAGAGTGGGTGAAAGGGGTTAGTTGGAGAGGAAAGAGTGGGTGAAAGGGGTTAGGTAGGTAGGAAAGAGTGGGTGAAAGGGGTTAGGTAGGTAGGAAAGAGTGGGTGAAAGGGGTTAATTGGAGAGGAAAGAGTGGATGAAAGGGGTTAGGTAGGTAGGAAAGATTAGGTGAATCGGGTTAAGTAGGGAGGACAGAGTAGGTGAAAGGGGTTAGGTAGGTAGGAAAGAGTAGGTGAAATGGGTTAGGTAGGTAGGAAAGAGTGGGTGAAAGGGGTTAGGTAGGTAAGAAAGAGTAGGTGAAAGGGGTTAGGTAGGTAGGAAAGAGTGGGTGAAAGGGGTTAGGTAGGTAGGAAAGAGTGGGTGAAAGGGGTTAGGTAGGGAGGAAAGAGTGGGTGAAAGGGGTTAGGTAGGTAGGAAAGAGTGGGTGAAAGGGGTTAGGTAGGTAGGAAAGAGTGGGTAAAAGGGGTTAGGTAGGGAGGAAAGAGTGGGTAAAAGGGGTTAGGTAGGTAGGAAAGAGTAGGTGAAAGGGGTTAGGTAGGGAGGAAAGAGTGGGTAAAAGGGGTTAGGTAGGTAGGAAAGAGTAGGTGAAAGGGGTTAGGTAGGTAGGGAAGAGTGGGTGAAAGGGGTTAGGTAGGTAGGAAAGAGTAGGTGAAAGGGGTTAGGTAGGTAGGAAAGAGTAGGTGAAAGGGGTTAGGTAGGTAGGAAAGAGTGGGTGAAAGGGGTTAGGTAGGGAGGAAAGAGTGGGTGAAAGGGGTTAGGTAGGTAGGAAAGAGTAGGTGAAAGGGGTTAGGTAGGGAGGAAAGAGTAGGTGAAAGGGGTTAGGTAGGTAGGAAAGAGTGGGTGAAAGGGGTTAGGTAGGTAGGAAAGAGTGGGTGAAAGGGGTTAGGTAGGTAGGAAAGAGTGGGTGAAAGGGGTTAGGTAGGTAGGAAAGAGTGGTGAAAGGGGTTAGGTAGGTAGGAAAGAGTAGGTGAAAGGGGTTAGGTAGGTAGGAAAGAGTGGGTGAAAGGGGTTAGGTAGGTAGGAAAGAGTAGGTGAAAGGGGTTAGGTAGGTAGGAAAGAGTGGGTGAAAGGGGTTAGGTAGGTAGGAAAGAGTGGGTGAAAGGGGTTAGGTAGGTAGGAAAGAGTGGGTGAAAGGGGTTAGGTAGGTAAGAAAGAGTAGGTGAAAGGGGTTAGGTAGGTAGGAAAGAGTGGGTGAAAGGGGTTAGGTAGGTAGGAAAGAGTAGGTGAAAGGGGTTAGGTAGGTAGGAAAGAGTGGGTGAAAGGGGTTAGGTAGGTAGGAAAGAGTAGGTGAAAGGAGTTAGGTAGGGAGGAAAGAGTAGGTGAAAGGGGTTAGGTAGGGAGGAAAGAGTGGGTGAAACTTAAATCATCAGGAGAAAGAGGGAAAAGCTCCCAGACGTCACGCCCCTCCCTCCCCCCTTAGCCACCCACACCCACACCCCCACCCCCACCACACCCCCCCTCAGCAAGGCCGCAGGAACCGTATCATTTCCACACACCCCAGACGCAAGAATGTGCACAGTAGTTTGGTCATTGTTTCCTGTAACCCTGTTCATCCTAGGTAGGCCAAAAACCGTAACCTCTTTCCTCTGTAACACAATTAGGGCTTGAGCAAATGGGCTAGAAATGTTAACAGGATCTCCCTAGCGGACTCTTCCCAATTGGTAGAAAAATGAACTCGATTACTTTAGTCCTTTTTGAGTTACAGAGGTTGAGATTCAAAATTTCTGGCCTACCTACAATAAACAGAGTATATACTGCGTACTTCATCCTGCAAGCTATATCTAGTTTATCATTTTATCTCTGTTATTTTATTTTGTTTTCATAGTTTCCTTTGCTGCCCCCTTCACCCTTTATTACATGATGATGATGATGATGATGCAGTTTTTACCACCATACACTCCCTGCTGAATAACAAGGCTAGGGTGGGTGCCCTGATGAATCAGGGACTTAGTGAATAGTCAATTTTTTTTTCTATCATCTTTTTATTATGCTGTTCCCTCATTCCATATTTTAATTTGGTTTATCGTGTATTCTTTGTTCCCTTATTTCTGCTCATTGTCTCCTCTGCTGTATTCTATATCCAGTTTGTCTGTGTATCTCAGTTACTTTCTTGTTATATTCTTTCCTGTGCTACTCCCTCATTCTGTATTATGTATCTTGTTATATTCTTTCCTGTGCTACTCCCTCATTCTGTATTATGTATCCCGGTAATGTTATTTTGCCAATGATCTCTTCTTTTATTTCGTTTTTCCAATGTTACTCCCTTATCTTGTGGCTTAAAACAGCGTTTCTTTTTCTTTTTGTTCATCCTTGTAGTTGTCTCTTCCATTGTTTACTCTATTGTCCTCCTAGTCCCGCTTTCTGTATGCCTGCCTGTCAGTCCTCTTCTGTATCTGTCTGTCTCATAATTCCTTCATATATAACCTCCTCTATCCTGTCTCAAATTTGTTGACTGTCTTTGGGCCTTATTGCTGTCTCGCCCTATCTCTTCTGTCTTTCTGTCCTCTTCTATATTGTCCTGTCTCTTAATTCCTTCCTATACTACCCCTTCTATCCTGTCCCATCTTTATTGTCTGTCTCTGGGCCTTACTGCTGTCTCATCCCGTCCCTTATATACCTTTCTGTCCTCTTGTATCTCTCTAACTTCTCACTCTCCATTATGCTATCCTCGATATGTCTTCCTTTATATATTATGTTTTCTCTTTATCATTACCTATACTACCCCTTCAATCCTGTCGTCTATTTTCTCTCTATCCTCTTGGATCGCTTGTTATCTCCTCATTCTTGACTATGCTATCCTTCCATGTCTGTCTTTTCTGCGTTTGTTTCACTCTTAATTTGTTTACTATCTACCCATTCACATTTTTATCTCTATATTCTTGCCTCGTTTGCTATCTCCCCATTCTTGCCTGTAGTAATCTCCCTCTCCTATTGCCTGTTTGTCTCCGTTCTCTTTTCTTTCTTCCTGGCTCTACGATGCCTTTACTAGTCTCCCGTTCCTGTCTCCTATCTGTCTCTCTGCCTCTATTTTCCCCAGTCTCTTCATTGACTTCACTACCATCGTGTTTTCTATCCGTGGGTCTGTCCTCTTCGCTTCTTCGCCAGTATCGTGTTTGTGTCTCCTGTCTCTTACTGTCTTCTCATTCTTCCTTAAGCTAGCTCCTAATTCGCCGCTTGCGAGTTTCATGCTATAAGGAACTTCAAGGTTTATACATCGATATGTAGCATAACAAAATATATAATAAAAGTGGGTTTTTGATGGAGAGACGTTATATGCAATATGTTTTAATCTAACTAAGTGTGTATTATTATTTCAGCTTATATCGATGTCTACGACTTTAACTTTCTTATAGCCTAAAACACCTTCTCCCTCGCCACAAAAAGTATATATCTCCTTACTAGATATCCTTTTATCTATACTCTTCTCCCTGGCCATGTAACCCAAACTCTTCTTCACATAAAGGCTGTGGCATACGAACAAGTTTCGTGGAAAATGTTATCGGCGTCAAGATCTTCCATTACAGGTTATTGATAATTTAAAAAAGATGTGTGGCATTTTAATACTTAGTAGAGCTCATTTCAAATTTCACATTTCGTTTTCTCTTTTTATTATATTATTTTATATTTCAATACATCTCTTCATTAACTTATTTTTCTTAGTTTTCTTCTTCCTTCTCCTCCTTATCACCATCATTAGTAATCAAATACACCTTCCCAAACTTCCTTCAAGCTAAAAAAAAAAAAAAAAAAAGCCCAACCAGGCCACCTTCAAGTTATATGTTTAGTTTGATATAAACAAAAAGAGAGCGAGAAAAAAAAACTAGGTGGGGCCCCTTAAGCTCCTGATTTTAAGGCTGGTGAATGAATGGTGTTGCGAATGTTAGATTGCCTGCTTTTGGCTGGCGTCTATTATATGTATTCTCTCTCTCTCATATCTGCACTCCTTTCGATGTGTCTTGCTGATCCTCCTTACCCTTCAAATGGAGTACGGGCCTGGCTACTGACTGAATGACTATAAATTATCAAGCTAAACGATAATCGAATAACAAGATGTGAGATTGACATATAAACGTAATATCAAGATGTGAGACTGACATATAAACGTAATAACAAGATGTGAGACTGACATATAAACGTAATAACAAGATGTGAGACTGACATATAAACGTAATAACAAGATGTGAGACTGACATATAAACGTAATAACAAGATGTGAGACTGACATATAAACGTAATAACAAGATGTGAGACTGACATATAAACGTAATAACAAGATGTGAGACTGACATATAAACGTAATAACAAGATGTGAGACTGACATATAACGTAATAACAAGATGTGAGACTGACATATAAACGTAATAACAAGATGTGAGACTGACATATAAACGTAATAACAAGATGTGAGACTGACATATAAACGTAATATCAATATGTGAGACTGACATATAAACGTAATAACAAGATGTGAGACTGACATATAAACGTAATAACAAGATGTGAGACTGACATATAAACGTAATAACAAGATGTGAGACTGACATATAAACGTAATAACAAGATGTGAGACTGACATATAAACGTAATAACAAGATGTGAGACTGACATATAAACGTAATAAAATAATAAGTGTACAAAATTAAACATAAAATATTGTAACTTTCAATTTACTAGAGACCACCTTTTCCTATAATATATTTATATCCTCTCAACCACTCTCCAACTTTTCCTACGCATTTATAGAGAACCTTCACATATTTCCTCACAAACTGCATCACAGACAGCACAATGGTTGCCAGATAATCACAATAAAAATTACGAAAATGACAAACGTAACATTACATTATTACTACTACTACTACTACTACTAATAATAATAATAAAAAAAATAATAAAAAAATATAAATACAATACTAATATTAACAATATTACTAATAACAATAATAATAATCAAAGTAGAGAAATATAGACTTAATAAAATCTCGATCTCTCCAAACCACCTCCAAATATTACCACCTCGCTGTTCCAATTTCCCTCTCCCCCGTCATTCTTTCTTTCACCTTTATATTTACACCTCCACATATTTCCCCACAGAGCTGCATCACGGACAGCACAAAGGGAGCCACGCAATACCCCGCAACACCCCTGGAGACTGCATAAAGGGATCCAGTTCCTTATAGAGTTTATGGAGATCCTATCATGGGGGCGATGATCAGGATTGAAAGAGACGGGGGACGGGCTTGAGATGGAAGTGTATATATGTATGTGTGTGTATGTTTATGTGTGTGTGTGTGAGTATTGCATTTGTGTGTGTACGTGTATAAGTGAGGATTGTGTGAGAGTGTGCCTGAGGAGAGAGAGAGTGTGTGTGTGTGTGTGAGTATTGTATTTGTGTGTGTAAGCGAGGATTGTGCGAGTGTGCCTGAGGATTTTGTGTGTGTGTGTGTGTGACTGAGTATTGTATTTGTGTGTGTATGTGTATAAGCGAGGATTGTGAGTGTGCCTGAGGATTGTGTGTGTGTGTGTGTGTGTTTGCCTGGGGATAGTGGGTGAGTGTGTGCGTGTTTATATGCCTGTGTATCACGACTGTTTGTGGTCAGGTCTCTGGACTTCCGCAGTTACAACATGGTCAGTTATGTTATAAACTCTTATAATTATGAATATGAATGTTTGTAATGCAATTATAGAATTTGATTAGGAAATACCAACAAACACAACCTTTTTCGTTTATACACATATATATATATATATATATATATATATATATATATATATATATATATATATATATATATCTACAGTATATATATACACACACACACATACTAAAGCTAAGATTTACCAATAATGACTAGCCAGTCATGTAAATATGGAAGTGCGGTATTTGAGTGGTAAACGAATTTACCAATATTTAAGAAAATAAATAAACAGGTAAAGAAAGCGCATTTAAGTAAGACATAAGAACATAAGAACATAAGAAAATGGGAGTCTGCAGAAAGCCGATTGGCCTAAGCAAGGCAGATCCCTGTCCCACACAACCCCAGTTCAATTACAAAGCCCAATTATAGGCTCAACACTCTAATACCCTGAGGATCATCTTACCAAAACGGTTAGAGATTAACGCAGGATTATGGGGGTATGCAGAGTGCTGATTGGCCCAACCCGGCTGATCCCCCTTCACACCCAACCCTTCTCGTCCATATGCTTATCCAATTTTATCTTAAAGCTCCCTACCGTTTTAGACCCCACTATAGCACTTGGTAGTCTATTCCACCCATCTACAACTCTGTTACCAAACCAATATTTGCCTATATCTTTTCTGAAACGAAATTTATCTAATTTGAAACCATTGGTACGAGTTCTTTCGCTATCACTGAGCTTTAGTACATGTGTCATGTCCCCTTTGTTAATCCCACTAACCCACTTGAACACCTCTATCATATCCCCTCTAACTCTGCGTCTCTCTAACGAATGTAAACCTAATTTCTTCAACCTTTCTTCATACGAAAGATTTCTAATATTATGGATCATTTTTGTCATTCTACGCTGTACTCTCTCCAATGAATCTATGTCCATTCTGTAATAAGGACACCAAAATTGGACAGCATAATCCATATGGGGTCTCACTAATGACAAGTAAAGTTTTAAGATAACATCAGCAGTTCTGTTACTCACACTCCTAGAGATGAACCCGAGAATCCTGTTTGCCTTATTACGAACGCTTATACACTGTTTTCTAGGCTTCAAATCATTGCTAACAAACACACCTAGATCTTTCTCACAGTCTGAATTTTCTAATTCTAAATTAGCTAGTTTATTTAACATTTGTATGCATCTTCCCTATCTTTAATACCTTGCATTTGTCAATGTTAAACTTCATCTGCCAATTTACTGACCATTCATGTAAGGTATCTAGATCCCTTTGGAGGCACTCTATATCGCTATCTGAATCAATTGATCTCCCCATTTTAGTATCGTCTGCGAATTTACTTATCCTACTAGTTATACCTAAATCTAGGTCATTTATGTATATAAGAAACAACAGGGGACCTAATACCGATCCCTGGGGGACACCACTTTTGACTGCTCCCCACTCTGACTTGGTACCATTTATGCTGACTCTCTGCTTCCTACCAATTAGCCATGACCTAATCCATCCCAACAACGATCCTCCTATTCCATGTGCCTCAACCTTTCTCATCAATCTCTCATGAGGGACTCTGTCGAAAGCTTTACTGAAATCTAAATAAATAATATCATATGACTTGTCACTATCTACTGCTTCATATACCTCTGAGAAAAAGCTAAGCAAATTAGTAAGGCAAGAACGTCCCTGAGTGAATCCATGCTGAGAAGAATTTATTAAGTTAAATTTGTCTAAGTGGCTTCTAATTTTCCTAGCAATAATAGACTCTAGCAACTTTCCTATGATTGATGTGAGACTAATGGGACGGTAATTGGATGCTATCGATTTATCACCTTTTTTGAAGATCGGAACTACATTTGCAAGCTTCCAAGCTTCTGGAACTAAACCTGTTTCTAAAGACGTGTTAAATAAAAATGCTAATGGGCTACTTAACTCATCTCTGCATTCTTTTAATACTCTAGCATATACCTCGTCAGGACCAGGCGATTTTTGAGGTTTCAGTCTGTCAATTTCCTTAAGCACATCATTTCTACTTATACTAACTGTACTTAACATATTTTCTATACTATCACTATATACCATATTGACTTCTGGAATCTGTGCCAAATTTTCATTAGTGAAAACGGAAAGAAACTGACTATTTAATGTACTGCACATTTCTAAATCATTTTCTGTTATTTCTCCTATTGAAGTTTTTAGGGGGCCTATTACATCTCTAACTTTAGATTTATATAGTTGGTAAAAAAGCTTTAGGGTTATTTTTTGAGTCACTGGCTATCCTTATTTCATAATTTCTTTTTGCTTTCCTGATTTCCTTTTTGACCTGTCTTGATAGAGTCTGATAGTATATATGTAGATGATTTTCGCCTTTCTTTATTTTTCTATATATTCCTTTCTTTTTTCCTATAAGATCTATTAGCTTATTAGTCATCCATTTTGGTTGGTTCTGCGGCGATCTAAATTTTCTTTTAGGGATATATTTATTTTGAGCATTGTGGAGTGAAGCAATAAACTGGTTATATGTAGGTGGCAAGTTTAACTCTGGCATATCCTGACTTAATTGCTTAAGAATAGGGTCCACCCTTAAGTCACTTCTTAGCCCACCATAATCGGCTTTTCTGAAATCTGGGATAAGTGTCGTATTCTCTTTAGCATTCCCTGTCCATTGTATATTAAAATAAATAGATTTATGATCGCTATTTCCTAGGTGGTCACCAATCTCTACATCATTTATCATATGTTCATTGTTACTGAAAACTAAATCAAGAATATTAATACCTCTAGTCGGCGTTTCTATGAATTGAAATAAAAAAAATAAAAAAAAATGCACGTAAAAATGACATAGCACGTATCGAGATATATATATAATAATAATAATAATAATAATATTAATAATAAGTGAACACGCAATAAAGTGGGAGGTGGTAGAGAGTAGGCACCAATTTCTCCAAGGGGTCAACTTACTCTAGGGAAGGGGAAGGTGTTAACTATATGATATGAATTTAACGCAGTTTATAAATTTACAACAATAATATTATCTACTCACCAAGATGTCACAAATGGCACACAGATCAGCATCTTACCTATAAAGAGGAACACAATATATTATATATACTTGGGTGAAGTGATAGGTTGATAAATGGGCCGCGAAAGGTCTTAAAACCACGTAACTAATGGGGCTAACCTCATAAAATCTCTAAACTAATGGGGCTAAACATGAGGGACTAGGGGGTCCCGAAAAAATGTACGGTACATATATTTTAATGTACTCTGTATATGTAGATCAATATTAGTAGGGTCATTTGCTTGGAATCCGTGACCATTTTGTTCCTACCTTTTTCTCTCGATGGATTTGACAACCTGAACCATTTTAACCCATAACTGGCGGCGCGCAATATATGTCGAGTGAAATAAATTTGGACTATGTGGCGGTGCACGACAGCTGTCGAGTGCCATTTTCAGCACGTAATGTTGCTGAGAGAGAGAGCTGAGCGGTGGGACAGCGTAGTAACCTTATGACCGCTCCCCACGACCACCGTGGACCTACTGAACTGTATTCCACCCTTCTCCCCCCTTTCTCACTCGCTACACAGGGAATCATGTACGGAAATTACCTTATTTTAGTTTTTTGCACTCGTGTTGCACGATCGTTGCAAGAGAACCAGTGGTCGTACAAGGATGGTTCGGGTGTCATTAGAAAGCTCTGTTTATGCCCTTTCAGGGATAGATACTTGTTTTACGCTCTGGGTCTTGTTTATGCATGAAAATGAGCACGGAAACAACCCTATTTAGGGTTAAAAAAAAAAAAAACGCTGGGCGGTACATAGAAATTACCGCCTAGGCCGCTCTTAAGGTGTTAAAGGAAAATTAGCTCCTATGCCCCTCTGAAAAATGACGGCTAACTCTGCTATAGCCCAATATTCAAAATGGCCGCCAACGCCATCTTGAAAAACATGAAATGTAATATCTCTGGCATCAGATGAGCTACAAGGACGAATGAGGTGTCCTTTTCACTAATTCTGGCATTACAAATCCACTGGAATGGTTATTGTATTGTATTGTATATTGTATTGTTATTGTATTGTATTATACTAATTGTACATACTAATCTGACACTTCACTGTCACTACATGATTCACTGTATGAGCCACTATCAGAATCACTGTCCTCACTTTCGCTGCTATCATCACTGTTGTTCTCTGCCTGCCGTGTATATCTAATATTACTTTTTTACTGTTTCAGATGGATCGCATGCCCATCTGATGAAAATCGCCGACTTGTGAAGTGACCGAAATAATGGATAATAGAAGAGAGAGAGAAGAGTTACCAGACAAGACATTAAATGAATACGAGTGCATTTTACTCTGTGGTAAGCGATGTACCGCAGATGATCGTTTGGAAAACATTACACCCGAGAAGTGGGAATCCATCCGGGAAAAGTCTTTACAATGGAAAGAACTTGATAAGTTTCAACATATACATTAAAATGTGGATTGGGAGAAGGGACCAAAGGGTCACCACATGCATAGCACTTGTTACGCATCATTATCCAGCAAGCGCAAGCTCTCTCAAGCCGAAAAACGCAAACACAAATCCAAGGAACGTCTTGAAAGAGATGAAGCATCAGATCAACAAGACCCTTCCCCAGAGGCCAGTGCACCTAAAAGGCTCCGCTCCAGTATGGGTGTCCTTCACGATAAAACTCTATGTGTGTGGTGCATGAAAGGGGCATACAAGAGTAGTGATCGTGACAAGCAGATTTTACTCCTATCAACAGTAGATGCCTGGACTAAATTCAAGTTACATACTCTCCATCTGGAAGATGAGGTCATGAGATTGAGACTTGACACTCTGATTGCATCCATCCCAGATAGTCAAACAGCATTTGGGTTGGAAATCCGCTACCATCGTGCGTGCTGGCGCAAATATGTAAGAGACCACAAGCCCCTTTCAGATGAAAGCACTCAACATCTGCAGCATGTAAACCTCCGAGAGGCCCAAGCTCTCTTCTTTCATCATATTCGTCAAGTCATCTTCAAAGACCATGAAATTCGCACACTGCAAGGCCTGCTGCAGGACTATAAGCGCATTATCTCAAATCACGGACATAACTCAGTAGTAAAATCCAGCTACTTAAAGGAAATTCTCGTCAATGAATTTGGGGAAGACATCGGATTTCATGAACGCATTCAAAAGAATGTGAGTGAACTGGTATATGATACAACAGCAGCAGGTACATACATCGAGGTGGCAATATCTTCATTGGGTGTCAGCAATGATCAGTTGGTGATGAATGTTGCGGCACGACTCAAAGAGCAAGTCATCAGGACAAATACTATTCCCTGGCTCCCATATATACACGAGTTGGAGAGAGAAGACCTCAGTGAGCTCCTGCTGAAGCTGCTCACATGGCTGAAACACCCAAATAAGTCTGCAATTGATGACAGTCCATCCGTCCGATCGATTGCATCTATCCTCACAAGCTACATCACTGGAAAACGCACTGCATTTGAGATAAATCTCTCTGTCTTGCTACATGGACTGACCAAGAGTAGGGAGATAGTCGACATAATGCACAAAGATGGACTGGGCATCAGTTACAATGACGTACTTATGCTGCGAGATTTTTGGGTGGTCAATGACCTCAAGTGCTCATCTGATTGCCCCTTCGAACTAGCTGAGGGTAAGCCTGCTATCGCTATAGTCGACAACGATGACTTCAAGAGCGACACACTGACCGGTGCTGGCCAGTCACACCGCACTAATGTCATGTTTGTGCAGCCAGAATCATTTGATACAGAACTTCCTTCCGAGAATCACGAGGATAGACCAGTTCCCGGTGCCAACTTTGCATCAAACCTCTCGACAACTCTCAAAGAGCTCGGAAGTGAAATGCAAAAAGTCAACCCATACAAGACAGTGAAGCGTGGGGAACCACCTCTCAGGAAGCCACCAGCTGATCAAAGTACTCCTCCTCCTGACACATCGGTGCAAAGAATTCGTGGTGTGATCCATGCATTGGCCAGGGCGCAAGATGACCGAACGAGACCTAAGCCAGAAGAACAGACTGTGCCTGGATTTTCAGGGTTTCACGCCAGCATGTCAAATGCAGATGAGAAGAGTCGAGCAATATACCACATGACCAATCCCAACCCACCCAGTAAGACAATTCTCAATGATGTGATGTGTAAGCTTGCAAAATCAATCGAAGAAAAAAAGATGCCTTTTGCAATAATTGTTGGTGATCATCCTGTCTACGTGCTCATGCTAGAGTTGAAAAGTGAGAATGCTGAGCTGTTCAGCAAAATCTTACCATTCATGGCACTCTTCCACATCCAAATGTCGTTCATCTACACTATATACAAGAGGTTTAAGGGATCTGGCATCTCAGATGTGTTGGTGACAGCTGGTGTTATAGCAGACGGGTCTGTTGATCAGGCCCTTCGTGGAAAACATGTTGAGCGTGGAGCGTGCAAACTATCTTGCATATTTGCAAAAGCATTACCAGCTCCAAAGTCACCCCTCACCGATCGGCCATGGATGGCATCTTGTAAATAGCCTATGTCTGCCTGTCCGTTCAACCCAGGCCCCACTTCCCCCATCCATACCACTACCTACAAATCCGCAGGCAGAGAACAACAGTGATGATAGCAGCGAAAGTGAGGACAGTGATTCTGATAGTGGCTCATACAGTGAATCATGTAGTGACAGTGAAGTGGCAGATTAGTATGTACAATTAGTATAATACAATACAATAACAATACAATATACAATACAATACAATACAATAACCATTCCAGTGGATTTGTAATGCCAGAATTAGTGAAAAAGGATACCTCATTCGTCCTTGTAGCTCATCTGATGCCAGAGATATTACATTTCATGTTTTTCAAGATGACGTTGGCGGCCATTTTGAATATTGGGCTCTAGCAGAGTTAGCCGTCATTTTTCAGAGGGGCATAGGAGCTAATTTTCCTTTAAAATGGTTCAGGTTGTCAAATCCATCGAGAGAAAAAGGTAGGAACAAAATTGTCACGGATTCCAAGCAAATGACCCTACTATATATACGAAATAGAATCACATCCTTGTTTATTAAAAATATATGTGAATTCGCTGTATCGGTACCAATGTTAATACACACATTAATATTTATTAACATAATGCAGTGTATCCATGAATGTATTACAGGTTTTATATTTGCTACAACCATATAATATATAATATATTGCATATTTAGTCAATTAACAGTATGTTGTTTATGCGATGTTTTGGTCTAGGTAATTAATACAGTATTCAAGATATTCAAGTGTAAAGAAAAATAATAATAATTAAAAACAATAAATAATTAAATGCCCATTTAGGAGAGCTTGCTCTCAAAAACTCAGATGTACGTTTTAGGCTAAATATAGTTTTCAATTACAATTAGCTTGACGTCTTGCAGAATAGGAAGGAATATACAGTATTCAAGGGATATAAGCATCAAGCGCCATGATTAGAAGGATGCAAGTACCGTACATACAATATATAATTTAATTTTAACTATAACTAATAGGCCTAGTCATAAAATATACGGATTGTTTTTTTAAAAGAGTGGTCAACCTATGACAGAAATGATTTAGTAATGTCGCAGAATGCTACACAATCAAATTACTTCAATAGTACTTTCATAATTACAGTATCTTGTCCTAAATTCCCGCTTGATTGCGTTCACACCGTTCACATCGGATAAATACTCTAATTTCCCCACAGGTCTCTGGAGTTGGAGCCCTCCAGTTGTTTTCCATGACAGTTCGTCCTTTCCCATCACTGTCCTTCAACATACATCTATGCGGGGGTCATTAGATCTGCTATTGCTTGATTTCCTTTGTAACATTATTAAGAAAAACAAAATACATGGACATTTCCTCATACTACATGTGAATTAAATTATGTATGTTCTTAATAGTCGTAAGCACTACAAGCCCTTTCTTATCGTGTGTGTTTGTTTTCTTCTCTGCGTGCCAGGGTATATCTATTACACTCTCTTATCAACGTAACACAGAATATTACCCTCGGCCACAATTATCTCCCCTCTCTTGTTTCTGTATAATTAGTCGTATGTATTTGATGCGTATGTCCGTGTGTGTCGTCTGTCTGTCGCCTGCGTGCCTCTGTGTGTATCTAACGCATTATGTGATTAACATAGCAGAACAATACCCTCGACATGACCTCTCTCTCTCTCTCTCTCTCTCTCTCTCTCTCTCTCTCTCTCTCTCTCTCTCTCTCTCTCTCTCTCTCTCCTCAGCTCTCTCTCTCCTCTTCTCCTCTCTCTCTCTCTCTCTCTCTCTCTCTCTCCTCTCTCTCTCGCTCTCTCTCTCTCTCCGCTCATCTCTCTCCTCCCCCTCTCTCTCTCTCTCTCTCTCTCTCTCTCTCTCTCTCTCTCTCTCTCTCTCTCTCTCTCTCTCTCTCTGCCTGCCTGCCTGCCTGCCTGTCGTCAGTGTTCCAGCGTGTGGCATCTATTTCCCTCCACAACAATTAGTAACTGAAGCTCGACCTGGACCTTCCCTTGCCTCTTGTTTCTGTCTAGACGATGTCGGTTGGTTAAGGGGACAGTCGTTATTTTGGGGGGTTTATGTATTACTCTATTTATCTATCTATCTATCTATTGCCTGACGCCGTGATCCCCGAAGGGGTGGCCACGAACGAACCGCCCCCATGCACCTCTGTCCCCAGTCAGTCAGTATTAATATATTCATATATTTTGTAGTTTGCTATCTATACCTTCATCAAGTCTAAAAAAAACTCCTAGACCCCCTTGCAAGATAAATTTGTACATTTTTCGATAGAACATTTTCCCTTAAAATTATAGGTTCGCTTTCGCTCACCAGGAAAAAATCTACACCTAAATGGCACGAAAGGTCTTGATATTGATATAGAAATGGGATGAAAAGTTTCAAAATCGACAAACTAAAGGGGCAAACGTTTTAAAATATGAAAACTAATGGGGCTAAACATGAGGAAGAAGGGGACCAGAAAAACGACCCATCTACCCTTAAGGAGGTGATGAACAAGTGGAGTAACATAAGCTGGACACCCCCTCCCCCCATGTTGATCCAGTCTAGGCTATGTGGGTTGCTTATGTAGATTAGCAACAATAGAGTAACATGAACCGGACCCCCCGCCCCCCTATGTTGTTTCAGTCTAGGCTATGTGGGTTGGTTATGTAGGTGAGCAACAAGAGCCAAAGTGGACCAGGGTGTGTGAGAGAGAGCAGAAAGACCAGAGAGACACTGAGAACCTAGAGTGGTGGTGGTGGCTACAGGCACCTCAGTACACAGATAATAGACAACACACACTTCGCTACATAAAGAGTACTAAATTTCCTACAGCTTATTCTTCTTCTATAATAACACACATTTCAGTAAACCGAAGGAGAGAAGTAAATTTCCTACAGCTTACTCTTTTATAATAATACACACTTCAGTAAACCGAGGGAGGGTGGTAAATTTCCTACAGCTTAGTTTTCAATTACTGTTAGTTATTATCAACAGTTAAATGTTTGCATGCCATTTTAGTCAATTAGATAAATCAGATAATCAATTCGAATGAGATGGTGCTTTACACTTGTGTTTAACTTCAACTAATGTATCTAACTTCTAAGCTGTTAAAGACATATGCTACGGTTCTACCTTTTATGCAATACTTGAAATGTCTTTCATTGTTATGTAGTTATGTAGTAGTTATCTGCGGTAACTACTATGATTACAACGTATATACTGCGTTTCTATCTTCTATTGTGTTTCGAACCTCCACGTCACTAACTTCTAAGCTACGTCTTTAACTTACGGTACATACTATATACTTAACTTATACGCCTTATCTCTAACTGTTATGGTATGTTTCTAACCTCTCTAACTTCTCTGATACGTCTCTATTCTCCTCTGCTACATCTCTTATATCTTCTCTGCCACATCTCTTACTTTTATCTCCTCTGCTACATCCCTTACTTCTATGCCGTCTCTAACATCTATCCTACGTCACGAACTTCCATCCATCCTATGTGTATTAAACCCGCCCACCAAAACGATGTCTGGAAAAAAATAGGTTGTCCGCCGCCTGCTTCTCTGGCAGGACTCTTCAGTGACAGACAGGTGAGTGGCCCGGACACCTGAGAAATCAATTAACCTGTCCCACTCTATACCTCATGGACTCTTATTGTTGTTGGTGGTGGTGGTGGTTTTGTTGTTATTGGTGGTGTTTTTGTTGTTATTGGTGGTGTTTTTGTTGTTGCTGGTGGTGGTGTCTTTGTTGTTGATGTTTTTGTTGTTGTTTGGTAGTGGTGGTGGTGCCTTTATTATTATTGATGTTGTTTTTTGTGGTGGCAGTAGTTTTGTTTGTTGATGGTGTCTTTGTTGGTGTGGTAGTTTTGTTGTTATTGGTGATAACTTTGTTGTGTTGCTGTTGTTCTAGTTGGTGGTAGTGGTTTTGTTGTTCATGGTGTTGTTGGTGGTGGTAACGGCTCTGTTGTTGATGATATATTTGTTGTAGTTGGTTTTGTTGTTGGTGGTGGTTTCGTTGTTGCAAGTTGTGTTGTTATTGTTGTTTCATTAAATAGTGTTGTTGTTGTTGTTGTTGGTGGTGGTGGTGGTGATGGTGTCGGGGAAGGTAAGGGGAGGGAGGAGGAGAAGTAGTGTAGGAGGGAAATGAGAGAATAATAGGGGTGGACACAAATAACATGAGAAAAATGGAGGATAGGAGAATTAATGTATATACAGGAGAGATAAAGTGATAACATATTAAGATGAAGTTGTGGTAATACAAGACTAAGGAAGAAGTAGAAAAGAATGCTTAAATTATGAGATAAAAATGTGGAATAATAGGATAAATAACAGTAAGACGGTGAACAAAATACAAACACAGATCTGTATCTACTGGACACATTTCCCCCTCAAACAACACGCTTGATAACAACAAGATACTCAGATTGCTCAGGATATGAAGAAAAGGCGTTAAGTGTTAAATATATAATATGAACATGAGAAATAAACACTTCTGACAACAATGCAACGTAGGAGAAATATATTGTCGAATTAGATTAAATGCGATAATAATAAAAAAATATATAATGATGAACATTGTAAGACTAATATACAACACTTGGGCAGGCATGCGTTCCTTAAAAAAATAAAACTGGTAAGCGAAAGACTTGTTCTTAATTAATGTTATTACTCGGTCATGAAGAGAAAATTAGTGTTGCAATTAATCAATAATCTCCAGAAAATCTGCCGACAACATCAAGATCTTAAAAATATATTCTAAAAGTGAAATAAGAGTCATGGGAAAGACACGTAAAAAGAGGCGAATTGAATTACTGGAACGATGAAAAATGCGAAATAATGAGAACATTGCCAAAGAGAACAGAATGCTTCAGGAGTTATATTGAGTTATATTGAGAAGGAAATGTTGGAAGAATATATGAGGTGTATATATACAGTATATATATATATATATATATATATATATATATATATATATATATATATATATATATATATATATATATATATATATATATATATATATATATACATATATATATACCGTATATATACCTGTATATACTGCAGGCTATGTAATATATACATCTATTTAAACATTTTGTTTCTGTGTGTGAGGGAAACAAAAGGCAAAACTCCCTGTAACAAATGTCTCCCCCAACTTGAGAGAATGACAAGAGCCAAATTAAGGACGGTTGGTGGATATTTTCCAAAAATAGATTTTTGGTGTATTTAAAAGAAGTGCGGTGTGCTTGTTTAGTGTAGTGATATGAATAGGAGGAAGAGGTGTTTGTGAGTGCTAGTTAGATTAGTCCTACTCTCTGTGTAATACATAAACAGAAACAGTGAGGGAGGCCAGACAAACAAAACAGGGGTTCCTGCAACTCCTTATCACATGCCTATGAGGCCTCCCCTTGGTATTGCCCTGCTCGATCGGTCTTTACAATCTCCCAAAAATATAATAAATACAAAAACACACCAAACTATGGAAAATATAAATATCAAACAGTATAACGAAGTAATGGGCACTAAGGACAAAAACACGCAGAACTGGAATAATAGAAGGAAAACACTAAATGGGAAGGAAACATAAACAAGATTAAAATAAAATAGAAATGCGAGATACAGCTAAGCAAGTAGTGAAGGAAAAAATATATATAATTGAAAGCCAACGGAGATCATCGATGAGAATGGGGTTGATTATAATTAGTGTAGGAAATATGAGGAAATGCAACGAATAAAATAACAGTGGAAAATGGAAATAAGAGCACAATAATAATTAAAATATGAAGAAGAGGAATACATAAACATCTGAATAAAAAGAGGATAAGTAAGTAAATATAATACAAATAAATATATGAAGTGGGATACAAAATAATACAAAAAACATGAATAGTAATAAAGATAATAAAGACAATAAATTAACCGAACATAATGCAGCCAGTACAAATGGAACACATATATAAGATGACAATGTACGAGCAATCAAAAATATGATAAGAGGCAAACAAGAGTAAAGATGAGAGTAAAACACATAAACTAAGGAGGAAGCTAAGAGGAAAGACGAAAATGTAAGAGAGTAAGAATTTGCAGCAAGAAGCACACATGAATATATATACACTGCATGATTTTTTTTTATATGGAAGGACAATTAATATATTTGAATTATAAGAGTATTTTTTATCCAATACTAAATTACCATGACCAGTTAGCGGTGTTATAGCATACTATTCATGTAAGTCAATCATAGTATGTTTCCTTCCATACATAACATCATTGAATGGATACAGGTTCACATGGAAAACTGGACCAGAGAGGAAACATGAGTAAAACAAAATAATCAAAAGGAAACAAAGAGGAAAAATAAGAATGCAAGAGAGTAAACCAAACAAAGGAGAGGTTAAATAAAAAAAGTAAAGACTAATATAAGAGTTAAATAAGTGGTCAAGAGAGAGAGAGAGAGATTAAAAGGCATATAATCAAGAAGGGAAACCAAGTGGAAAGACGAGAATGTAAGAGAGAGAAAAAAATGTGGTGAGAGGTAAAAAGAGAGGAAAGATGAGAATAAGAACAATAACAGGTCCAAGTCATGTACCTTGGGTGAATGACTTGCTGCTAGCTCTCTCTCTCTCTCTCTCTCTCTCTCTCTCTCTCTCTCTCTCTCTCTCTCTCTCTCTCCTCTCTCTCTTCTCTCTCTTCTCTCTCTCTCTCTCTCTCTCTCTCTCTCTCTCTCTCTCTCTCTCTCTCTCTCTCTCTCTCTCTCTCTCTCTCTCTCTCTCTCTCATACAAACAAATGTCTATCTTCCGGTTTAATTCCTTCAATATTCCTAGCTTCCTTTTATCTTTTAACTGTACAGAATTAGAAGGTAACCAGATTATCTCTCTCTCTCTCTCTCTCTCTCTCTCTCTCTCTCTCTCTCTCTCTCTCTCTCTCTCTCACACACACACACACACACATACACACAAATGTCTATCTTCCGGTTTAATTCCTTCAATATTCCTAGCTTCCTTTTATCTTTTAACTGTACAGAATTAGAAGGTAACCAGATTATCTCTCTCTCTCTCGTCAACAGAAGATAAAATACCGCACCGCCTGTCTGTCTGGTGACTGGAGAAGTGGGGGAGGGAACACTTTTTATCTGTACCTCACAATATAAAAGAGGTGGGCAGTAGAGGAAGTAGAAAAAAAGAGACAACTGAAATTTATAACGAGGAAAACTACACAAAGTCAGGAACAAATGAGGAGAGGGAGCTGAATGGAAGGAGGGGGAACGATTATAGACAATCGAAGATAATTATGAGGAAAGAGTAAAGAAGATTGTACGAAAAGATAAGGAAATGAGGTAGAGATGAAAGAGTATAGACAGTAGACATAAAACATAAGTAGGGAAAGTAAAGAATATTGAACGCAATTTTTTTGACAAACAACATAGAAAAGTAGAAAGCGTACGGTATATTGAACGAACAAATAAGGAAAATAAGAGAAAATTGAGGAAAAGGGGAAAGACTTGAGACAGCAGAAAGAAAAACTTGAGTAGAAAGCGTGCAGAGAACTGGCTACACAAACATCTAAGGGGTCAAATAGAAAATTATACAGCACATTAAAAGAATGAATTAGCAATTATTGCAAATAACTGAACGGAAAAATAGGAAAATGTGCACAAATACAGGGAATATGGTCAGATATTAAGGGGAGGTGTGGTGGAGTGGTAATGCCACTGGATTGGTAATCCAATGGACCCGGGTTCAAATCCCGATATGTCAATGGGAAGATATTATTGGGATTGAATTTGTGATGTACCTAGTATCAGTGCATTACCACAAAGCCCACCGAAACGTCAAAAAAGTACCCTCATTGTTCCCTGATTAAATAACACTGTATGAATATTCCCATATTCAAAATATGTTACAGGGGGACAATGCCTAGTGAGTTCACTGCTCAATAGGTGGCGTTCTGAGAGTGAGGGTCTGAGTCTGGAGGGTGAGACGGTGAAGCACTTGAGCGAAGCAACCGGCCGCTTCAGAGATGGAGCTGCTTCGAGCCATGATGGTTGCTTCACATGTCTCACTCCCCAGACTGGAACAAGACCTCACGGGCTTCACCGTGTTGAGCGGTGGAATGTACAGGCTCTCAGCCTATGCCCGAGAGGGAGTAGTTGGAATATAGAAAAAAAAAAAAAAAAAAAAAAAAAAAAAGATACAAGCACTGGCAAACAGAGATTAGTAGAGGAAAATATGGACTAAAATTAAGAAAACATAAGAGGAAAATGGTGGAATGATAAGATAGAGAGAGAGAGAGAGAGAGAGAGAGAGAGAGAGAGAAATTAGTAAAAGAATATAGTGACATAAGTATAACAAGTCTACAATGAAACATCAACAAATTAATCTACAAATAAAGGAGACGGTGCCAAAAAGGGGTGAGGGGGAGGGGGGGGGGGGAGAGAGAAGGAACAAATAATTAATAATATCCAAGTGAAAGTACCAAAGGAACAACCTAATACATCATGAGAGAGACATAATACCTGGCTGGAAATTCAACTCCAGCCCTCATTAATTGCCACACCCCAAACAAAACATACACCTGCACAGTCACAAGGCAATGCAATATGTTGTATCAGATGAGAAAGCATGATTACTGTCAAGAGACGTATAAAACCTCCGTCATTTTAACTATGGCCACGACTCTATAAATAATAAAGTATATATAGTCCTAAATACACACACGGACAACAGCTTTACGTTACGGTTATAATATATTCACTTTTGTTTGAGAAGCAGTTTTCCTACTGCATCAAGATAGGAACATTATGCTGAATGTGTGAAAATGGGACACAATTGTGAACGTGACTATGAAAACACTGATTATATCTGGATGAAGACAAATGCTATAGTAGTCTAAATAGAAGAGATAATTCACCATATCCAAAGCTGTATAAAGGAAAAGAGGTAACCATTCTTGTTGCAAAGGGTTATTGATAATACAGAATGAGGGTGGTCATGTTTGTCATCATTAACCTTTTAAATTATACTACAAAATAAAAAGTTTTCAAGAATTATCTAATTGATTCATTTCATTCCCAACACCAAACACCCAATGAAATTAAGGGGGGTCACCGTCTTTTTGTTTTTATCTTTCTCTCCTTTTCTCTCTTTCTCTGGCTTGTATCCATTCGGCCCCATTCAGCTACCTGTTTTAAGATGTTTATCCCCATCCAGGTGTCGATTTCTTCCTGGCGAGCGATAGCGAGCCAGCATTGTATGGAGAGATCCGGCTTCGCCGGATATATTTTTCTATTGAAAAATTTACAAACTTAGCTTACCGTAAAAACAAAAACAAATATATGATGGCTCGCTACCGCTCGCCAAGAAAATATTGACACCTGCAATCTGCATGGGGGTAAACGTCTTAAACAGTAGGCTGAATGGGGCCGAATGGATACAAGCCAAAGAGAGAGGGAGAGAAAGATAAACAAAAAGCGAGGTGGGCTCCCTTAATGAAAGTATGTGTTCCTCCCGGGAAGGAGAACGGGAACGCGATTACCATGTTAGGGGGCTAGTGCTTGTTTTGGGGAGCTACTTATTAATTAATTTAATACATTTTTAGTTTCCTCGCTAGACCTCCATCAAGCTTAAAATAATACCCACTATACCACCTTTCAATATATATTTATACATTTTTTTCGGTAAAAAAAAAATCCGGTTCCTTAATAAATGACAGGCTTGCTCCCGCTCGCCAGGAAAAAATCGACACCTAAACGGCACGAAAGATCTTAATATTGACAAAGTAATGGGGCGAAAGGTCTCATAACCGCCAAACTAGTGAACGGACGTCCTAAAATCGCAAAACTAATGGGTCTAAAGATGAGAGAGAAGGGGGTCCAGAAAATAAGCAAGTACCACCCTCTTAAAGACCAGGGTCGAATAAGACTGGATAATCCACCTTCGCAATTTCCTTACCCCGCAAGTAAAAATGAAAACACAACAGTCACGAACCAATATGAAAATGTTCGGACATATGATCAGGCTTCAATATATTCACACAAGTCGCATTATTATTATTATTATTATTATTATTATTATTATTATTACTTTGATTTGATTTATGTTTTGACCCCCTCCCTATCCAATCTTAAATACCGGTACCTCGAAAGCTGAAAATCATCTGACATTAAAACCAACTACCGCATTATTTTAACCCTCTGGATCGATGAAGCATTTCTTTTCGGTTTTCTGGCTATTATTAGACGATTTAATTCCGAATAGGAAGGGTACATGAAAATCAAGAGTGTTGATTGAGGTAGTCTTTACCCTATACATTCACACAGATTCTTCCTAAGCTGTATAAAATCGTCTAATGAGAGCCAGAATAAACAACCAAAATGCGTCATAATTCTCAAGTGGTTAAAACGTGACTGTGAGGAAACCCGCCGCAACCATATAGTTGAACTCTTAAGCACCTTACCTTTATAGTAGTGACTTAGGCCTTGGTCAGGAGAGGGACACCACCAAAAAGTCTGGGGAAGAAAATGGATTATGTTAGATAATACAAATATATAATCACCTAGGCTATAAGGAACAATGCAATCCATAGCTTTATAACCACGGAAAAAGAATAACAATGTAAGCAAGAAAAGGAAAGAATATATATATATATATATATATATATATATATATATATATATATATATATATATATATATATATATATATATATATATATATATATATTCCACATTTCTTGAAGTGGGTAACATGATTTGCAGAATAAATTTGGGTCACTTTATTAAGCACGAGGTCAGCACCAATCGTGAAAATTCTTAACCCAGAAAAAAAAAGGAAATTAATGCGAGGACTCAGAAAATCACAGAAAAAGCGGTTTGAAAAGAGAAAATACAAATAAATTAAAGGAAAAAAGAGGGTTGGGAAGACTCTCATGCATGGCCAAAATTCGCCAAATCATGACAAGAATTAAAAAAAAAAAAAAAAAAAAAAAAAAAACGATAAGGTGAGGTCAAATGGAGCAAACACTTGTTTTTGTCTTTCTCTCCTTTTTTTCTCTTTCCCTTTCTTGTATCTATTTGGCCCCATTCAGCCAACTGTTTTAAGACGTTTATCCCCATCCAGGTGTCGATTCCTTCCTGGCGAGCGATAGCGAGCCAGCGTTGTATGGAAAAATCCGACTTCGCCGGAGACATTGTTCTATCGAAAAATTTACAAATTTTTGTTTAAGCTTGATGGATGTCTAGGGAGGAACCTAAACTCAAAATAAAAGATAAATAAATAAGCAACTACAGTATATACGGCCATCCCCCCCTCAACCCGTGCCTGTAACACTGGCCAGGCACACCACCACCACCACCACCACCACCACCACCAACAACTACAGTATACGGCCATCCCCCCCTCAACCCGTGCCTGTAACACTGGCCAGGCACACCACCACCACCACCACCACCACCACCAGCAACTACAGTATATACGGCCATCCCCCCCTCAACCCGTGCCTGTAACACTGGCCAGGCACACCACCACCACCACCACCACCAGCAACTACAGTATATACGGCCATCCCCCCCTCAACCCGTGCCTGTAACACTGGCCAGGCACACCACCACCACCACCACCACCACCACCACCAGCAACTACAGTATATACGGCCATCCCCCCCTCCCCCCGTGCCTGTAACACTGGCCAAGCACCACCCCCCCACCACCACCACCAGCAACTACAGTATATACGGCCATCCCCCCCTCAACCCGTGCCTGTAACGCTGGCCAGGCACACCACCACCACCACCAGCAACTATATACGGCCATCCCCCCTCAACCCGTGCCTGTAACGCTGGCCAGGCACACCACCACCACCACCACCAGCAACTACAGTATATACGGCCATCCCCCCTCAAACCCGTGCCTGTAACGCTGGCCAGGCACACCACCACCACCACCACCACCAGCAACTATATACGGCCATCCCCCCTCAACCCGTGCCTGTAACGCTGGCCAGGCACACCACCACCACCAGCAACTATATACGGCCATCCCCCCTCAACCCGTGCCTGTAACGCTGGCCAGGCACACCACCACCACCACCACCAGCAACTATATACGGCCATCCCCCCTCAACCCGTGCCTGTAACGCTGGCCAGGCACACCACCACCACCAGCAACTATATACGGCCATCCCCCCTCAACCCGTGCCTGTAACGCTGGCCAGGCACACCAGCACCACCACCACACTCCATTATGGTGACCATATTAATACACTGCAGGGAGAGGCATGCTGGAGATATCTGGCCAGCCATCAGTCTGTCATACCGGGGAAGGTGGTTAGCTTCATAGGTTGATCTTGGGACTAGCTTATATACACAACAAAATGAACATATAAATCTACGTTATATAAACAATGAAATATTTGCTCAAAGTGCCCGGTTTTTATAAATCTATTAACTATGCATTTAAATTATGTAATTTTAGAGATCAAATAGAATGACTGCAATCAGATATATATATATATACAGTATATACAGTATATATATGCTGTATATATATATATATATATATATATATATATATATATATATTATATATACAGTATATATACTGTATATACCGGTACTGCATATATTTAAAAAGTGTCATAAATGAATTTGAAATAGAACCTGGTGGATGAGTGAGTTAGCATTTCACCGACTACTGCACACAGAAAGAAAAAATAAATGAGTACAAAGATACTATCTTTATATGTGGGGCACACCAATTGGTTAATGAAGGAGAAAGTCTCGACAACAACCCACCACACGAAACAACACACACGGGTATACACTTAATTAATACAAAACACACACACACACAACAGACACACACACACACATAGGAACACACAAAGGCTAAACGAAACAACACACACAGGTATACACTTAATTAATACAAAACACACACACACACACACATAGGCACACACAAAGGCTAAACGAAACCACACACACAGGTATACACTTAATTAAAACCCACACACATACACACAAAAAACACTCACACACATAAACACACAACAAACACTCACACACACATTAATACAATTTATGTTCAATTATCAAGAATGTTTGTAATTAACGAGCCAATCAGAAGGTTAGTTTATGTGAAGGTAATATGCAGTGTAAATATTTGTGTGCGGCTACTAAATTAGTCTATACCTGCGGCAAGTGAAAGGCTTAAGGGGAAGGGTTTATGTTTTGGTTGACTTTATTTATCTACTTTTTATTAATTCAGTTTCCTCCCCAGACCTACATCAAACTTAAAATACAAAAACTCACCAAGCTCCCCCTTCTAGCTATATTTGTACATTTTTTGGTAGACAAAATGTCCCGGCCGAAGGCCGCTGCTTCCTTAATTATAGGCCAGGAAACAATCGACACTTAAATGACACGAAGTCTTAATATTGACAAAGAAATGGAGCGAAAGATCTTCAAAATCGCCTAACTAATGGGTCGAACGTCTTCAAATTTGCAAACTAATGAGTCCAGAAAAAAACCTATCGCTCATTAACAAGATAAATATATGAAGTGGTAGAAGGCATATAAACTGTGACCCGATCACTTATGTCCATGTATAATATATGAAGTGGTAGAAGGCATATAAACTGTGACCCGATCACTTATGTCCATGTATAATATATGAAGTGGTAGAAGGCATATAAACTGTGACCCGATCACTTATGTCCATGTATAATATATGAAGTGGTAGAAGGCATATAAACTGTGACCCGATCACTTATGTCCATGTATAATATATGAAGTGGTAGAAGGCATACAAACTGTGACCCGATCACTTATGTCCATGTATAATATATGAAGTGGTAGAAGGCATATAAACTGTGACCCGATCACTTATGTCCATGTATAATATATGAAGTGGTAGAAGGCATACAAACTGTGACCCGATCACTTATGTCCATGTATAATATATGAAGTGGTAGAAGGCATATAAACTGTGACCCGATCACTTATGTCCATGTATAATATATGAAGTGGTAGAAGGCATATAAACTGTGACCCGATCACTTATGTCCATGTATAATATATGAAGTGGTAGAAGGCATACAAACTGTGACCCGATCACTTATGTCGATGTATAATATATGAAGTGGTAGAAGGCATATAAACTGTGACCCGATCACTTATGTCCATGTATAATATATGAAGTGGTAGAAGGCATATAAACTGTGACCCGATCACTTATGTCCATGTATAATATATGAAGTGGTAGAAGGCATACAAACTGTGACCCGATCACTTATGTCGATGTATAAGCGATCACTGCGAGAGGTTGTACCATCCCTCACACTTGCCGGGATAATTAACATAAGAATGTACCATTAACATATTGAGCACTCTCCTCCGGAAAGCGCTTATCGCCACACTGTATTAAGGGGAGATTTGTATATTTTGTTGTATTTAAGGCGGGCATTTATATTTATTATTTTTAGTTTCCTCCCAAGACCTCCATCAAGCTTTACAAAAATACCCCCAAGGCCCCATTCAACATAAATTTATGCATTTTTCGGTAGAAAAATGTCCCGGCCAAATGCTGGTTCCTCTTAAATTACAGGCTCGCTTTCGCTCGCCAGGAAAAATCGACACCTAAATGGCACAAAATGTCTTAGGCTCGCCAAACTAATGCGGCTAAACATGAGGGACAAATGGGTCCAGAAAATAAACAAGCCTCCCCTTAAATTGGTTAAGCCTTTCAGTTTTCGAGAACGTCCTTTTCACTTTATCCTGGCTATGATTACGAAAGGAAAGTAGGAACAAACACATTCAATTAAAAGAAGAATCCAAGCACCCAACGACATACCTGATAATATATTTCTTGTAGTGTCGTGTTATATAATGCTTGGCAGTACAATATATAGTAGGCTATATGTATATGAACTAGTGGAATCTATAATATACTAATGCACATCTAGAAACATGCATATCACTCTTCTGACCTATATACGAGCTGATTACTACCGAGGGAGAGCAAATATGGACAAAATCATATTGAGAGATCGGCATGTCTGCAAGCCAGCCAGTCAGTCATGCAGACGGTGTGTATATCTATGCATGGCCGCTCATAATACAACTCACAGTTTTACATTCATACTCACGCTACAGAACACACACACACACACACAGTCACGCACACATACATACACAGACAGACACTAGGAAGCACACACTCACATACAGGAAGAAAAAAAAAACACACACACACACAAACACACATCCTACTACTGTTATGTACGTTCTAGTTAGTATTACTCACAAGGACCTGCATCCGTATATATTTTCCTTCCTAAAACATTTTTACAATATTGTTCACACACACTAATAGTTTCACAAACACGTCTACGTATATCAAAATTCCTTATATCCCATAAACACATTTCATGTATATTGATCTAATGCCATCACACAACTTTTACTTATACACATAAGATGGTTCAAGCATATAAAGATAATCTTACGAAAGTATCTCAACAAAGTTTGAAGTTAATAAAATAATATAATAAAATCAGAATATAAAATAACACACACACACACACACATATATACTGTGTATATATATATATACATAACAGTGACCGAATTATGATAAAAAGGATAGGACTCGATCTTAACCTTAACTGCATAAAATCGTCTAACTTTAGCCAGAACAAAAGAAGTAAAGACGCCATCGTGCTGAAGGGGTTAAACATAATACATTCATTACAACTGAAAAGTAGAAGCATACAAAACTAAAAATGGCGAATATATAATTTATATACATGTTAACTAGTGTGTTTTCGGTAATAAATGTTACGGTTATTAATTGTTATTACAGCAATATTTGAGAGAGAGAGAGAGAGAGAGTGTGTGAGTTTGTGAGAGTGAGAGAGAGAGTGAGAGTGAGTGAGTGAGTGGGGTGGGAGACGTACCGGTAACGTATAATTATACGCTTCTACTTACGACAGAGGTTTAAGCAATGTTTTTTATATAATTTGTGTAATATGTATATAATAAGATGTTTAATATGAGTAAGAGTTAATGTTATCAATATTATGATAGATAAT
>CM064517.1:30026195-30043695 GCA_032716605.1 Paralithodes platypus | reverse complement strand
TATTTATATTGTATATATTTATTTTATTTTATTTATTAATTAATTAATTAATTTATTTATTTATTTGTCTTCGTCTCTTTATGCCTGTAACATTATACCTCTCACACCCTCCCTCCCTCCCTCCCTCCCTCCTCTCTCTCAAATAACTCTCAAAAGAACAAGTTGATGATATGCAACACAATCTAGATAAACTGTCATGTTGGGCCCAAATTTGGCAAATGAGTTTCAATGCGGATAAATGTAAAGTACTACATATCGGATACCTAAATGAGAAAGCAAACTATTCGATGAATGGAACTCAGCTTAAGAATGTAAACAGAAACCAATCTGGGAGTAACAATATCGAGTAACCTAAAACCGAGTCAACAATGTTCAGAAGTTGTTTAGAAGGCAAACAAAATAATTGGCTTTATAGGCAGGTCATTTGAGCATAAATCCAAAGAAGTTATCCTAACCCTTTACAATTCCTTAGTCCGCCCTCTTCTGGAATACTGCGTTCAATCCTGGTGCCCTTATTACCAAAAAGATATAAACAAGCTAGAACGAGTTCAACGTAGAGTTACCAAAATGATACCTAGCCTAAAGAACAAACCATACGAAGAGCGTCTTAGAGAATTAAATCTATTTCCTTTAACCCAGCGCAGATTAAGAGGCGACTTAATTCAAGTGTTCAAAATCATCAAAGGCATCGACAATATGAACTGTAGTAAGTACTTCACTATCGACTAATCTAATTACACGCGGGGACACGGTTGCACAATTATTGGTAAATCTTTTAACTCACACGAACCTAAGAATTTCTTCTTCAATCGAGTTGTCAACTTGTGGAATGGGCTTCCCCGAGACGTTATAGTTTGCAGCACCGTTGATTTATTTAAACTTCGCCTAGACAAATATCGCGCATCAAACCCGCGACTGACTACGTTTGTAAATGAATGACTTTATTTTATCCTCCCCTCAGTTACTAACCCATCTGTCCCCTACTAAATTCCTAATCCTGCCAAGGACATTAGTTCCCTTTCCAATGTTCCCTTACCCACTCTAAAACACTGTTTGGACACTTGATCCTCAGTGTTTTGGAAGACAAGCAGCCTAGAAGGGTCACTAGACCTGTTGTTGCTTGATTTCCTTTGTACTCCTTTGTACTCTCTATGACTAGCTCAATACATACAAGAGCCAACCTTCGATTCTCTCTTACTTCAAATATGCGTGTGTGTGTGTGTGTGTTCGTTCGTACTTGGTATGTGCAGTCGCGATCAGTAATTCTAATATATTTTGAAGACTCGACAAATTGAACGGAACCTCCGAAATACAAACATCAGGTAAATAATCAATAATGAGTTTCGATCCAATCCGAAACAGTTTTGATATTACCAATTTCTGCCAGGTTACTTTGAATACACTTAAGGGGGGGGGGATAGACCGTTTTTCTGGACCCCCTTCTCCCTAATGTTTAGCCCCACTAGTTTTGAGATTTTAAGACGTTGATTCCATTAGTTTGGGGATTTTATGACCTTTCACCCCATTTCTTTGTCAATATTAGGACCCTTCGTGCCATTTAGGTGTCGATTGTTTCCTGGCGAGCGATAGCAAGCCTGTAATTTTAGGAGGAATCGGCCTTTGGCCGGGAAATTTTCCTACCGAAAAACTTACAAATCTATCTTGAAGAGGGGTCTAGGGGGTGTTTTTCTAAGCTTGATGGAGGTCTAGGGAGGAAACTAAAACAAAAATTTAATAAATGAATTAATAGACCAAACAAACAGCCACTGTCGCCTTAAGCAGCATTAATAACCGTGACTGTACGTGTGGGAGCGAGAGAGAGTCATTATGAAGAACTTCGATGTGCATTCGTGACTGTATCTGTGCATACACGCCTAATCACTTGGTGCACACACTCCAATATACTGTGTGTGTATATGCACAGTCATGACGGTGTGTCTAGACTGCTCGTTTCTCAGCTCTCGTGTGTGCGGGTATGCATGAGTGTGTTTGTACATACACGTGGACGTATGTAAATGGGCATGCACATAATACAGTAAAGGTGTTCCGAGTGATGTCACAGGGAGAGGTGAATAACAAACATAGCTATGCTTTACTAAGTTATTTTGCAATATATAATAGAATGCAAATATTATCGAAAGAGGTACTAGCATTTGTTTTGAAAGAGTAAGCCGGAAAAAAAAGTCAAGGTGAATTAGTACTCATTGTTCTAAACATGACCTATAAAATAAATGTGTTCATCACACATTTTCAATTTTAAACAGTGATCAAGCAGCCTGTGTGATATTAAAATCACAATTTGAATATATATCCGTATGAATATATATCCGTAACATAAATAGTTTACCTACACTTCTGTCGATGAAAATGTAAATATCAACATTAATCCTTATACATATTCCTCAGAGCACCTCGGCATATGTATTGCATAACTATTTGTAAACAATGCATTCTTCTTAAGGAAAAGTATTAGGAAACATATGTTTGTAATCATATGCACACACATATATGACGATAGATACTGTACGTAAGAAGGAATATCTAAACATGTATTGTTGTGTTATTGTTGGTTCACTTTGTCTAGTAAAAGGTAGTTTATATTTGATTATCTATTTAGCTTTATTTTACTGCACTAGAGGTATTTTACTGCGCTAGAGGTATTTTACTGCGCTAGAGGTATTTTACTGCGCTAGAGGTATTTTACTGCGCTAGAGGTATTTTACTGCACTAGAGGTATTTTACTGCGCTAGAGGTATTTTACTGCGCTAGAGGTATTTTACTGCGCTAGAGGTATTTTACTGCACTAGAGGTATTTTACTGCGCTAGAGGTATTTTACTGCGCTAGAGGTATTTTACTGCGCTAGAGGTATTTTACTGCGCTAGAGGTATTTTACTGCGCTAGAGGTATTTTACTGCGCTAGAGGTATTTTACTGCGCTAGAGGTATTTTACTGCGCTAGAGGTATTTTACTGCACTAGAGGTATTTTACTGCGCTAGAGGTATTTTACTGCACTAGAGGTATTTTACTGCGCTAGAGGTATTTTACTGCACTAGAGGTATTTTACTGCGCTAGAGGTATTTTACTGCACTAGAGGTATTTTACTGCGCTAGAGGTATTTTACTGCGCTAGAGGTATTTTACTGCGCTAGAGGTATTTTCCTGCGCTAGAGGTATTTTCCTGCGCTAGAGGTATTTTACTGCACTAGAGGTATTTTACTGCGCTAGAGGTATTTTACTGCACTAGAGGTATTTTACTGCACTAGAGGTATTTTACTGCGCTAGAGGTATTTTCAATATATAATAGAAAATTGATTTAGTATGTGGATGACGTATGACGGTGATTCGGGGAAATATAGTTATTGTTCTGCTTTAAAATAAATCTGAAACATTTGATAATTTATGATACCCATTTATTGTTTATTATTGTCATGATAATAAATATATTTCGTTATGAAATGTAGCCTACTGAGTTTCTGCTTCAATTCAAATTTCAAGTCAAAGTGTAACTAATACCAATACAACCAATATGTCAAAATGAAGTACAAACAACGTTACAAAAGAGTAAAATAAACATAAATAGATACAACAAACAAATAAAGATAGTCCATGTTTATACTGTACAGTAAGCCATCTATTTGATGTACGAAGTATAGCTTAAGGGGAGGGTGTTTGTTTGGGACCACCGTCTACCTCATGTTTAGCCCCAGTAGTTTTGTGATTTTAAAATGTTCGCACCATTAGTTTAGAGATTATAAAACCTTTCGCCCCATTAGTTTGTCAAAATCAAGACCTTTTGTGAGATTTGGGTGTCGACTGCTTCCTGGCGAGCGATAGCTAACCTGAAATTTAGGAGGAACCAGCCTTTCGCAGAAATTTTTCTACCGAAAAATTTACAATATTATATCAAAGGTGGGTCTTGGAGATGTTTGTTAAGCTTGTTAGAGATCTAGGGAGCAAACTAACCTCCTCCCCCCCCCCCCCCTGTTTACGTCTAGTATCTGAAATTTAAAGGTGTGACAGTTTTAAACACACGCAAATTAAATAAAACAAAAAACGCACACACACATATATAATGTATAATTGTATATATATACACAAACGCAATATCTAAGCACGCACGCACGCGCACATACACACACACACACACTAGACACAGACAAACACACAGACATACAGACAGACACACACACACAGACAGTGGACACAGAAGCTCCAGGGCCGCACGAAACGGTGTGTTCAGGGCGATGGTGCGTGAGTCGGTATGTAAATGAGTCCACAGTCAGACTCACTCACTCACACACACACTCTACTATTGCACACACTCACTCACACTCTACTCTTACAGAAACCCACTCACTCTCTCTACTATTGCACACACTCACTTACACACTCTACTATTGCACACACTCTACTATTACACACACTCACTCACACTTTACTTTAACACACTTATATTCTACTCTTGCAAACACTCTCGACTCGCAAGGTGAATTAAATGAACATGATTAGTTTCTCAAAGTCTCTCACATTATGTTTCACTCCCATCGCCCACTGGTGTTTTTACTATCACATTCTCGCACACTACTCACTCATGTACAATAATCTATATCTGTGTGAGGGTTGGTCCTATCCAGATTGAGGTTTGGCATCCTCTACCCAACCTTAGCTGTTTTTTGTCTATCTCTTGTACTGTCCTACCTTTCATTCTGGGGGCAGGGGGCTAGGAATCCTCCTCCTATTGTATAAATCTCCTACTTGACGAGACAGAGAAACGGGCTAGAGAACGTGAAAGTGGTCCCGGACCCTAAGAATAGGAACTTTAAAAATTATTACTGTTCGGGCTCTGTTTCGTGTCGGCCACCCCCAGCAATGGGGTATGTGCCTGAGTAAATACAGTGCATACATAAATACATACATACATACATACATACATACATACATACAGTATATATTCTTCCACTGTGCTAAAAGGTCATTCATTATAGGTAGGCCAGAAATAGTGGCCTCCATCCTCTGTAACTCAAAACAGGGCTAGAACTAATAGGCTGTAGATTTCCACACCTATTCCCTAGCTCACTCTTCCCAAATGGTAGACATATTAGCTTGAGTCTACTAGTCCTTTTTTTGTATTATGAGAGGTTGGGGTCTAGACTTGTGGCCTACCTATAATGAACAGTGTATATATTTCATCATTCTTCCCAGAGCTGTGGAGTCGGTGCACAAAACCTTCTACTTCGACTCCGACTCAGACTCCACAGCTCTGATTCGTCCACTACTGCAATAGGTCTAACTAACTCAACTGCGCATTTATCCCATCCATATGTTTACACTACCAAAAGTTACTCCTAATAATAATATATATAAAACAATATATATAAATAATTAAAATAGTAATTTTAATATATCTCTTCCCAAGGAACATACAAATGATCTCCCTTCCTCATTCCCTAATCATCAAACATGACCACATTTTCGCCTTCAATCTCGTTCAACTCACCTCCCACAATCTTCACTGTTCTCAATATTGTCCAGTTGCCTCGTTTCCCACACCTCCTTCCCGACCTCGTGGACCAGCCCAGAATATGAATGTAACAAACTTCCGCACTTTATGTTCGCCAATGGAAACTCCACCACCAGATTCATTGGCACTAGAAATTTCAACACGGGAAATGTTAAGCACAATCTAGTATGGCAATTGTTAACCCTTTCAATACGATGGTTACTTACTTCTTAATTATTATTGCTAAAACTGGACGATAATATTCAGCTTAGGAAGTAACTCTAATTCATAAAGGGTCCAAGAAAAGTATCTCGAATACTCTGTTCATATCTATGACTATTTTACTGAGTTGCAGCTAACACCGGACGATTTTGTTCAACTTAGCTGAATCTCTCATACTCAAGAGGTTTAGATATTGGAGCCATACATAACCTTACGATATTAGTAGGCTTCTTGCTTTCATCTTTCATGTACTAGTTTCAATTTGAGATGGGAAACTTAATTTATTCCCTAGTTCAAAAACTATGTTTTATATTAGAGTATTTGATTGCAAAGTGTTCTAAACCCTAATATCAAATCCCTTTCTCCCTTTCATTCACACAGACACCCACATATTATTCTGCATTACTTCGTTTCTTTCCACGACACCACACCAACAGTCTCTCTCTCTCTCTCTCTCTCTCTCTCTCTCACACACCTCATTCTTCACCTCTATCGCTCTCGCTCTCCTTCTCACGCCTTCCTCTGACCCCAACTTCAGCAGGAAATTCAGAGCACTGGCCTGGAGTTCGTGAGTGGAAAACTAAGAAGTATTTCTTTTAAAGTGCATTTCTACCTGCTTTTACTACGTGAGGAGTGAACACAAACCTTCAACCCCCCCCCCTTCCCTCCCTCCCTCTCCTTCTCCCTCTCCCTCTCCCTCTCTCTCTCTCTCATGACTACGTTGCTCAGTGAATATTAATATTTTCAACTACAATCATTGTTTAATTCGCCCAATCATTGTCCTGCTATTTCATTATCTTCCTTCTTCATCCCTTCTCTCCCTACCCTCTCTCTCTCTCTCTCTCTCTCTCTCTCTCTCTCTCTCTCTCTCTCTCTCTCTCTCTCTCTCTCTGTAAGCGCGTGGGAGGTAATTAACGGAACTAATGAGGGTAATGACCAATTACCACAGGTGAGAATGGAGTGGGGGAGGAGGGGCAATTAGAGAAGAGGAGGAGGAGGAGGAGTACAAAGGAGTACAAAGGAAATCAAGCAACAACAGGTCTGGTGACCCTTCTAGGCTGCTTGTCCTCCAAAACACTGAGGATCAGTTGTCCAAACAGTGGTTTAGAGTGGGTAAGGGATCATTGGAAAGGGAACTACTGCCCTGGAACTAATGTCCATGGCAGGATTAGGAAGTTAGTAGGGGACAGATGGGTTAGTAACTGAGGGGGGGATAAAATAAAGTTAATCATTTACAAACGCAGTCAGTCGCGGGTTTGATGGGAGATATTTGTCTAGGCGAAGTTTAAATGAATCAACGGTGCTGCAGTCTATAACGTCTCGGGGAAGCGCATTCCATAAGTTGACAACTTGATTGAAGAAGAAATTCTTAGATTCGTGCGAGTTAAAAGATTTACCGATAATTTAATTTTGCAACCGTTTCCCCGCGTGTAATTAGATTGGTCGATATTGAAGTACTTACTACAGTTCATATTGTCGATGCCTTTGATGATTTTGAACACTTGTATTAAGTCGCCTCTTAATCTGCGCTGGGTTAAAGGAAATAGATTTAATTCTCTAAGACGCTCCTCGTATGGTTTGTTCTTTAGGCTAGGTATCATTTTGGTAACTCTACGTTGAACTCGTTCTAGCTTGTCTATATCTTTTTGGTAATAAGGGCACAAGGATTGAACGCAGTATTCCAGAAGAGGGCGGACTAAGGAATTGTAAAGGGTTAGGATAACTTCTTTGGATTTATGCTCAAATGACCTGCCTTAGGAGGAGGAGGAGGAGGAGGAGGAGGAGGAAGAGAGAGAGAGAGAGAGAAAAAAAAAATTGGTAGAAATACACTTTAAAATACTTCTCTTAGCTTTTTCACTCACAAACTATAGGCAAATGCTCTGAAAATCCTACTGAAGTTATAGGAAAGCTTCCTTCGTAGTGACTAAATATGAGCTCGGTAAATACTAGATACCAGTTATGGAGGCCTGTATTGCATTGTTATTGAGTGACTAGACTGATATCAGAATATGTTGGCTGAAATCCTACAAAATTATACTTTATAAATTGTCAGAATACAATTGCAGAACAATATAAATGTGAACAGTAATACTGTGACTTATCATTGAAGTATTTTAACCATTATCCTCCAGCGAAAATAGTATTCTATAACCAGTCGATTTTTATTCAGCTTAACGGCCTTTTCAACCTTAGACTTTGCTGAATATTCTCGTAGATATGGTTCATAAAATCGAGTGTTCATTTTAACATCTACAGTATCTTGAAATCAGTGTAGAATAATAGGTACTCTCTCTCTCTCTCTCTCTCTCTCTCTCTCTCTCTCTCTCTCTCTCAGACTGTTGACATTGAGCCTTGGTGTGTCATTAGCCAGACAACAGCAATGTTTACACTGTTTACAATGGTCCCACCAGTCGCCTCAGTACACACCATTTACACACATTTACACGTAATACATAACATACCAGAGATGTAAAGAATGAAATTACTTACCAAAAAACACAATTTATAGTCTTACACATTATATTAAAAAAAAACAGGCATTCTTCAAACATAAGTCCCTCCTCTCTATCTCTTACACACTGTATACATAAAGTATATATATATATATATATATGTATATATATATAATATATATATATATATATATATATATACCGTATATATATATAAATATATATATATATATAAGATATATATAGAGAGAGAGAGAGAGAGAGAGAGAGAGAGAGAGAGAGAGAGGGTTTCCTAAAACGTGTTCATACTTAAGGACTAATTTGTCAGATAAAATGAAGCCCATGTTAATCTATGGCTCTCGGGGTGAGTCTTCGTTATTTCCGAGTTATCACTTACAGATATGATACTAACTAGTTAGGTAATTAACATCAAGATGCTTGTTTTTTAAACATTTGGATGATATTGCTGGCTATTGTGATTGCTAGGAGAGTTTCCAACATTATTGCACTTACGATCTGCCGTGGAAAAGAGAAAACAAACAACCTATATCATACTACTATCACTACTACAGTCTTCTGTTTTACCTGTACCTTTATTCTGTCCAAACCCTGAGGCAGATCACACTAACATTCATCAGTTTCTTCTTCTTAAGATAAAGGGTACTAGAGTCAGCGGGACCTGAGGCAACCAGCACCTACATAACATTTATACCTTATCAGGGCCCTGTGACAAAAACCTAGCCCACACTGTACCAAACATTCTACTGGTACTGTTAAACAATGGCAATCCCACCCCTCCTCCTACTTCTCATCTCCCTTCTTCTTCTTCTTCTTCTTCTTCTTCCCTGTCCCCTTCTCATCTTTATCCTTCCCTACCTCCGTCTTGTAATCTGAACTGAACCATGATAACCTAAACAACCTTATTTTACCCTATCCTAACAAACCCTAGTAACTTAACCTAGCCCTAGTAACTTAACCTATCCCTAGTAACCTAACCTAGCCCTAGTAACTTAACCTATCCCTAGTAACCTAACCTAGCCCTAGTAACCTAACCTAGCCCTAGTAACTTAACCTAGCCCTAGTAACTTAACCTATCCCTAGTAACCTTACCTAGCCCTAGTAACCTAACCTAGCCCTAGTAACCTAACCCTACTTATTTAACCTAACCCTACTAACCAAACCATACTAAAATAACCGTCCTACAAACCTATCCCTACTAACCTTTGAATTTTGAATTGAATTGAACCCAACCCTAGTAAACTAACCCAACCCAACTAATACAACCCAACCATACTAAACTAATTGAATGTCTATTATATGTAAAATAAGCTCCAGTGTGAGTTAAAACATATTATGGCGAAAGGGTTTACAGACGAAATGACTAATAACCTGTGCAGGTATGTCTGTTCGGCCTTGGGGGGCGGTTACACAGAAAGGAGGGAAGGGGGTAGGGGTAAGTGGAGGGAGAGAGGGGTGAAAGAAGGAGGGGAGGAAGTGAGGGAGAGCAGGGAAAGAGTAAACAAGAAAGTGATGGAGGGAGGGGTAGAGGGAAAGAAGGGGGAAGGGGAGGGGAAGAAAGACTGATGGAGGTAGAAGAGACTTATAGTAGGGATGGAAGGGGGTAGGCAGGATGAATTCTTATCACCCGGCAGCTAGATCCATCAATCAACACAGCTGTCACTCAATCTCTCCTTACTAACCCAACTCACTCTCTCTCTCTCTCACACACACACATACTCTCTCTCTCTCTCCCCTTCACCCCTCAACCATAAAGGCTTACTGACAGCCCCCCCCCAAAAAACAAAAAAATACTAATACTAATAATAAATACACAAATAAATTATTAATTAATTAAATATAATAAAAATAATACTTATAATAAAAAACACCATAAATAAATAGTAATGAATATATAAATAAATATACTGTATAATAAACAAAAGCTATAATTACTATATATAAATAAACATATCTGCTCACAATTAATATCCATGTTCGTTGCTTTGATCATAAGACATATCAAATTATGAAACTGACGTAATCAGTGGATAGCAGTCGTCGAGTTGCCACTGCTAAATTACTATATCAATGTGGTAATAATCGAATACAGAAAGTCTATTTTAACATATTTATCAATCACGTACCTACTATATCTAAAACAGAAAATGAGGGATGAATTCTTGAGGACTATGACAACATTTTGACCGTTTCATTTGGCTATTAATATACGATTTTATTCAGTTCAGAAAGATATTGTGAGAGTTAGAGGGTAAATTGAGATGCTTTTTACCCATTTGATTCCTATAAATCCTTCCTAAATTGCATAAAATCGTATAATGATAGCCATAATAACCTGCTTACATGCGTCATCCTCCTCAAGGGGTTAAGTTATTAAGTACGATGGCGTAATGTTTATATAATTTGGATGAATATTACACGACGGTAAACTGAATTAAATCGTCAAATGATAGCCAGTATTATATAAAGAAAGGCACCACCGAACTGAAGGGGTTAAGGTCTTTTTAGCACTCATTTCTCAATCATGCTCAAAATGTGTGTGTGTATGTGTGTGTGTGTGTGAGTCTGCGTGTATGTATGTGTGTGTGTGTGTGTGTGTAGTTGCCACCGACACTGACTGTAATAAATCTATCGCGTGTGAGTCCTGTGGTTCATTATATTCAGGTGGTCAGTAGTGAATGACCCTTAAAGAAGCGGCTCCCAAACCAGATTTTCTCGATGCTGTACCGGGCACTGGAAAAGTCTAGTTAGGTTGCTCTAGATCACACACACCACATACACATATATACACACACACACACACACACACACACACACACATACACAAACACACACCATCATATTCTCCATCCATCTAGTGTGTCGGACATAAACCCGTATTCATTACGCGTTTTCTAGTCAATTCGCCTCATGACTACTTCCCTTCACCATAACGTATCATTTTCATAATTTCGCATACTTTTCATCATCACCACTTCCCATCAGGAGGTTGTAAGCATCAACCGTTCCGGGTAATACTCCCGGGAGACATTTGAGCGCAGTACTGTATAAGGATTACTGGACGTCCTATTTTGCCACTTGGCTTCCATTGCTGACTTTTCGTTGTATGTCTTGTTACACAAACAACAATTCTAGCTTGCTCTTATGATACACACATTTTTACAATCTTGAATAAAACCTGCACATGCACTTCACGCCCTACACTCACTTTCGGCATAGGGGTGCGGCGACCTCATCGGCCTCCATTTCAGTGGTGCAGTCAGCTTCTGTAAAGGTGGATCAGTAGTTCCCCTCTTCCAAACACTCTTGTGCCTGGTATGCATCAGGTCAGGGTTCCCACAGGGTGAAAGTGCCGTCCAGGTGAGGAACTGCTCTAGGTCTGCACCTTCACTGCTAATAGTCTCGATCCACGTATTGGAAAATTGGCACTGAGGAATGGACAGTGGAGGCATATTTGGGAGCTTGCAGGTAGTTTCTGTTATATGATAGCGCAGTTGAAAAGTGTGTACATGCTTAGATTGATATGCAGGATTCGAAACTGCATAATAAATCGTAGACTTGTCCACCATTCTTTTAACTGTCTTCGTAGCGCAATGGATAAATGCACTGAATTTCGGTGTGAGCATCCTAAGTTCGAATCCCTGGACTGCCACATGTATTTGTTGATTTAATTTATTGAGTTTAGGAGTAAAGTCGGTTGGTGGAGGTAACATAATAATAGCCATCCCTATTGGGGAGGTTCTTTAGAAAAGAAGGCGTTATACTTTCGTTCGTCCACAGCACCACTTCACACTACCATCACGAAGTACTCAAGCAGCAAAGTTAACTAATATGCATGCCACGATAACCAGTCATGCCCTCCCCCTGCTCTCCTACCCTCCTCCCCCTCATCACACAATCCACAATCAAGTCGTGTATAAGTCAACTCGTCTTCCCCTGGCAAAACTCGTCCCTAATCAATAATCGTGAAGACAGCTCCTGGGGCGGCAAACGGGAGCAGGTCATTTCGCCTCGGGACCACTTCGTCTCATGACTAATTTTCCTCATGACTACTTTGTCTCATGACCATTTTCTTCACTTCGGCTCACAACAAAACAGTACAAACGGCCACTATGCAAAACCGGAAAATGTATGGACAAATTCAGAGCATACTAATTTTACTGTGGCATAGAAAAAACCTCAATAGATAGATTACTACCGAATTTAGATTACTGCGTGAAGATAAGGAGAGTGCCTGAGAGAGACTAATGCTAAAGGTGAATTTAGATTACTGCGTGAAGATAAGGAGAGTGCCTGAGAGAGACTAATGCTAAAGGTGAATTTAGATTACTGCGTGAAGATAAGGAGAGTGCCTGAGAGAGACTAATGCTAAAGGTGAATTTAGATTACTGCGTGAAGACAAGGAGAGTGCCTGAGAGAGACTAATGCTAAAGGTGAATTTAGATTACTGCGTGAAGACAAGGAGAGTGCCTGAGAGAGACTAATGCTAAAGGTGAATTTACACGAGGGCTTACTCCAGCAACTTCTGATCCGCTACTTATATTATGGCAACATTTTGAGGCTATTTTGTACTAGACCCGCAAACCAGACTAAAGGTAGATTATCATAAGTGACAGAATAATCATCAATATATATTTCAGAAGCTGCCAGATCAGTGTTGCAAATTAAAGTTGCCGGAATATGTTCTGATGTAAATCCACGTTAAGGGGATATCTGTATTTGTTTGGTCATTTATTTATGTATTTAATATTTGCTTTAAGTTTCCTCCCAAGACCTCCATCAAGCTTAAAAATACCCCCAAGACTTAAATGGCACAAACAATCTTATAATAACCAAACTAATGAAGCGAACGTCTTAACATCTCAAAACTAATGGGGCTAAACATGAAGTAAGAGGGGGGTCCAGACAAATAACCAAACCTCCCTTTAAGTGTGAGTGTGGTGGCTAAGTGGCTGAGGATCTGATAACTCCTCTTCAGTCAACGGTGCAGGCACTTCAACTTTCACATCAACCTTTTGTTAAACATATCTTTCGTTTTAGGAAGGCAGCTAGAGAGTAGGTCCATTATCCCGAGAAGGTTGGTTGCACTTTAATATTAAACTCTACGAGGGTCAAATACCCGTTCACAATTTTTGTTTCTCCAAAATGTCCACTCAACACATATACTGGGCAACCCAATCAATACCAAAGCCAAGTCTCATCTCTATAGTCCCACGAGTTCCTGGACTAGACGAACTTAAAAACAACTATATACTAGCCGATAAAGTTGGTCGTGCGACGCCGGTTTAATGGGGAGGTAGTTGCTTTTTCTCCCTCAGGTATACTCACATTAGCTTTGAGATTTTAAGACGTTCGTTCCATTAGTTTGGCAATTCTAAGACCTTTCGCCCTATTTGTCAATATAAAGACCTTTCGTGCCATTTAGGTGTCGATTACTTTCAGGCGAGCGATAGCGAGCCTGTATTACGGAACATTTGTTTACCAAAAATGTACACATTTATCTTGAAGGGGGGGGGGGGGGGGGGGTCTTTATAAGCTTGAAGGAGGTCTAGCGAGGTTACTATAAAATGTATAAATACATACCAAAAACTAACCACTACCCCCTTAATGAAACACACTAAACCAATCTGCTAAGCCTATAAAGGTACGTTTATACCAGACACGTAACGCCTCAAGTACACACAAGCTAGCAACTAACTCTTCACGGGCGGGTGCCCAACCCCGAAAGGGGTTGAAATAGGGGAGCTATCCCCCCGCCGAAGGCGGCTTTCTAGGGCCTTTCCTAGCTGATGCTGAGAGGATTGGGTTCTAGTCATGTGGTGATGGGCTGATCTATCAGAGTGAGAGCTGAGCAATCTCTGCCATACCCATAGCTTACTCTGACTTTTCCTTTAACTTATATATTTTCTAGATCTCAAGTGACGGCGTCTCTTCCGTGGATTGACCTCCCAATCTACCAAGATTGGAAGCCAAAGCGTCACATTTTTCCCTTGCCCCTCAACTTTCTCTTCATAATTGCTGAGGGGCACAGGGCCCTGGGTGCCGTTTGGTTTCCCGGGCGTTTCCGCACCCTCTTCAGCCCCCCGCCATGGAGTGGCTTCGGTCACCCAGGCTTTATTGTGGTCGGCGGGGAGGGTTCTGTGGGGGCACTCGGTTATGGCCTTGGAATTGCTCGGGGCCTTGGGGCTCTTCGGCCAGGCAGCTTGGGGAACAACAACAACAACAACTAACTCTTCATTAGTGTCATATATACGGCTCCACTAGCCACGAACAACTCGCCCCAAATTAGTTTAAGCTTAGAGCCATTTTCTCGACGCTAGCAAAGAAATGGTATCTAATTCGCGTATTAATGATAATACCTAAACTACTACTACTACTACTACTACTACTACTACTACTACTACTACTACTAATAATAATAATACTATGATAAAAAGGTGATCATCAATGTATGCATGTGTACAATCATGGGAGCTGAGTTACATGCATTAACCAGTTAATTTGACATACCGGTACCGGTATAGTACCATATGTATTGGGCACAGCAAATATTGGGTACGACATAATCACGCACCAAACGAGTTACTACCAGGGAACCTTAACACTTATGATCTCTGTGGCATGATGTACGGGGGAGAGAGAGAGAGAGAGGAGGAGGAGAGTGGTGATGATAATGATGATGCTAAAGCCGGTATCAAACGAGCGCTTTTTCCTTCAAAATGCATCCACAAAACTGTTCTGGCAGCTTATGAGGTCAACATGTACACTATTTTGGTTACTTAAATGTATCTATCATCAATCTTGTTTCCGATACCAGTGCAAAATATTACAGAAATGTTACCAGAACAATGTTGATAATTAAATGTTGACAATAATAGCTATCGTGTGATACCGGCTTAGATGATGATGATGATAATGGTGGTGGTGGTGGTGGTGGTGGTGAGGAGGATGCTATGATGATGGTGATTATGATGATGATGGGGGTGGTTGTTAATGATGATGATGACGTTGATCATGATCATGGTGTTGCCAAATAACAAGCACATATTCAAATAACAAGCACATATTCAAATAACAAGCACATATTCAAATAACAAGCACATATTCAAATTCACTACGCACAAATTAATTTATACACATAAACAAACACACATACACAAGTCCAATACGTACACATCAACAAACACACACACAAATCCAAGACGTAGACATTAACAAACACATACACAAATACAACACACAAATATTACTAATCACACATTCAAATCCAAGACTCATATAGTAAAAAGACACACATACACATATCCAACACTTGTATATTATAAAACACATACACATATCCAACACTCTTATATTATAAAACACATACACATATCCAACACTCGTATATTATAAAACACATACACATATCCAACACTCGTATATTATAAAACACATACACATATCCAACACTCGTATATTATAAAACACATACACATATCCAACACTCGTATATTATAAAACACATACACATATCCAACACTCGTATATTATAAAACATACACATATCCAACACTCGTATATTATAAAACACATACATATCCAACACTCGTATATTATAAAACACATACACATATCCAACACTCGTATATTATAAAACACATACACATATCCAACACTCTTATATTATAAAACACATACACATATCCAACACTCGTATATTATAAAACACATACACAAATCCAACACTTATTATAAAACACATTACACAATCCAACACTCGTCATATAAAAACACACATACACAAATCCAACACTCGTATATTATAAACACATACCCATATCCAACACTCATATATTAAACACACAAAATCCAACACTCTTATATTATAAAACACATACACAAATCCAACAAACTCATTAACATAAAAACACACACAAATCCAACAAACTCATTAACATAAAAATATACACAAATCCAACACTCATTAACATAAAAACACACACAAATCCAACAAACTCATTAACATAAAAACATACACAAATCCAACAAACTCATTAACATAAAAACACACAAATCCAACACTCATTAACATAAAAACACACAAATCCAACAAACTCATTAACATAAAAACATACACAAATCCAACAAACTCATTAACATAAAAACACACACAAATCCAACAAACTCATTAACATAAAAACACACACAAATCCAACAAACTCATTAACATAAAAACATACACAAATCCAACAAACTCATTAACATAAAAACACACACAAATCCAACAAACTCATTAACATAAAAACATACACAAATCGAATAGGAAACAATAACAAACAGACATAAATCAAATACGGTTATCAAACATGAACTAAAACACATACACACATTTCAACACACACAATAACAGATAAAATACACACAGACACAGTCAGCTTTCCCAAACACCCTAAAGCAAAACAGACACCAAACAAGCACACAACCCCAAACAGCTCCAAAATAATACAGAAACCAAAACAAATCCGAGCTCCACTTCTTTTAAAGGAGCCCACCTCGATTTTGTTTGTATCTTTCTCTCCCTCTCTCTTTGGCTTGTATTTATTCGGCCCCATTCAGCCTTCTGTTTTAAGACGTTTACCCCCATCCAGGTGTCAATATTTTCCTGGCGAGCGGTAGCAAGCCAGCATACATATATTTTTGTTTTCATAGCAAGCTAAATTTGTAATTTTTCGATAGAAAAATGTCTCCGGCGAAGCCGGACTTCTCCATACAACTGGCTCGCTATCGCTCGCCAGGAAAAAATCGACACCTGAATGGGGATAAACGTCTTAAAACAGTTGGCTCAATGGGGCCGGATGGATACAAGCCAGGGAAAGAGAGAACAGGAGAGAAAGGAAAAACAAAAAGCCAAGCTCCACTTCTTTTAAACTCTGCTAGTATTTTCTGCACCACGAACCGGTAGCCTTCGGCCCAGGGGTTTTGTTTTTATGTTTGTGTGTAGTAGAGACACGAGAAACAAAGATCAGCCATGTTCCTCCATGTTGGTACCACTGGGGATATTTCCCTCTCTTTACACTCAAACAATCTCAATACCCATAAGAAACATTTATGATTATTGAGACAAGATAGATACCGGTATATATGTTTTATTTTTTTTTATTTTTATTTTTTTATAGGCTACTTTCAACAAGAGCAAAAACCAAATTAAACCCATAATAAGCATTTAGTTATACTGGTACAGGATATATACTGTATATAGCATGGTTTATGGATATACTTTCTACATGATCATAAATTAAAATAAACCCTCATTCTTTGATAACTG
>CM064517.1:30021941-30026095 GCA_032716605.1 Paralithodes platypus | reverse complement strand
CAAGACTCATATAGTAAAAAGACACACATACACATATCCAACACTTGTATATTATTAAAAACCAAATACACATACTCCAAAACACTCTATTAGTATGTAAAACAACATACACATATCCAACACTCGTATATTATAAAACCAAAACATACACATACCAAACCATCGGTATAATATAAAAAAAAACAACCATACCCAAAAACAATCCAACACTGTTATATTATAACAAACCACATACACATATCCAACACTTCGTATATATATAAAAACACAAAACAATATCCAAAACCACTCGTATATTATGAAAACATATACACCACATGATGCAACACTCGTAGATGATAAAACACATACCAACATATCCAACACTCGGCTAATATTATTAAAACACATACACATATTGCTACTCCAACACTCGTTAATTATTAAAAACCCACTACACATATCAGAACACACGCGTATATTTATAAAAACACACATACACTTATCCAACCCACTTTGTTTTTTTTTTTTTCTTATATTATACAAAAAACACATTTACACAATATCCAACACTCGGTATTATTATAAAACACATTAACAAAATCCAACACTCGGATATTATTAAAAACCACATACAAACATAAAATTCCCAACACTCGTATATTATAAAAAAACATAACCAATTCCAACACTCGTATATTATAAAAAACACATACACATATCCAACACTCGTATTATTATAAACACACAACACATATCCAACACCTCTTATATTATTTAAAAACACATACACACAATCCCAAACCAAACTCCATTAAAAACATAAAAAAACCACACAAATCCCAACAAAACTCATTAACATTAAAAAATATACACAAATCCAACCAACTCATTAACCATAAAAAACACACACCAAAATCCAACAAACTCATTAACATAAAAAAAATTACACAAATCCAAAACAAACCCAAAATCCATTAACATAAAAAACACATCACCCCAACAGCCCCAACAAAAACCTCATTCACATAAAAAAACATACACCAAATCCAACAAACTCATTAACATAAAAAAAACCCACACACAAAAATCCAACACTCATTAACCCATAACAAAAACACCAACACATCCAACAAACTCATTAACATAAAAACATACACAAATCAAACAAAACTCATTAACATAAAAAACAACACACAAATCCAACAAAACTCATTAACATAAAAAAAACCACACACAAAAAATCCAAAACAAAACTCTATTAACATAAAAAACATACACAAATCCAACAAAAAACCTCATAAACATAAAAAAACACACACAAATCCAAACAAACTCATGAACATAAAACAACATACACAAAATCGAATAGGAAACCAATAACCAGACAGACATAAATCAAATACGGTTATCAGAACACATGAACCTTAACAACACATACACACATTTCAAACACACACAATAAACAGATTTAAAATACCAACACAGACCACAGTTTTCTAGCTTTCCCAAAACACCCTAAAAGCAAAAAAACAGACACAACAAAACAAAGCATCACAAAACCCCCACACAACGCTCCAAAAAATAATTACAGAAGAACCAAAAACAAATCCGAGCTCCACTTCTTTTAAAGGAGCCCACCTCGAATTTTGTTTTGTATTCTTTCTCTCCCTCTCTCTTTGGCTTGTATGTAGTTCGGCCCCATTCAGGCCTTCTGTTTTTTAAGACGTTGAACCCCAATCCAGGTGTCAATATTTTCCTGGGCGAGCGGTATAAGCAAGCCAGCAACATATATTTTTGTTTTCATAGCAAGCTAAAATTGTAATTTTTTCGATAGAGAAAAAAATGGTCTCCGGCGGAAAAGGCCCCGGGACTTCTCCAATAACAACATTGGCTCGCTCTATCGCTCATCGGCCAGGAAAAAAATCTCAAAACAAAAAAAAATCGGACACCTGAATGGGGATAATAAACGATATAAAAAAGTCTTACAAAACCACAACAGTTGGGCTCAATTGGGCCGGGATGGATACAACGGCCAGGGGAAAAGGGAAGAGAAAAGGAGGAAACAAGGAGTGAGAAAGGAAAAAGAACAACACAAACAAAGCCAAAGCTCCCACTTCTTCTTAAACTCTGCTAGTATTTTCTGCACCCACGAAACCCGGTTAGCCTTCGGCACCAGGGGTTTTTTGTTTTTATGTGTGTGTGTTATAGTAGAGACACGAGAAACAAAGATCAAGCCATTTGTGTTAGCCTCCATGTTGGTACAACATGGGGCTATTTCCCTCTCTTTACACTCAAACAATCTCACTACCCATTAAGAGACAACCAACATTTATGATTATTCGAGACAAAGATAGATACCGGTAGTATATGTTTTATTTTTTTTATGTTTATTTTTTTTATAGGCTAGCTTTCAACAAGGAGCAAACAACCAACAAAATTAAACCCATAAATAAAGCATTTAGTTATACTGGTTAACAGGATATATACTGTATATAAGCATGGTTTCTGGATATTACTGTCTACCTGCATCATAAATTAAAATAAACCAGTCATTCTTTGTAAAATGAGGACCCCAAAATGGCCTCCAAAAAAAACGCAACAGGAATGATCTATCTCTCTCTCTCCTCTCTCTCTCTCGCTCTCGCTCTCTCTCTACTCTCTCTCTCTCCTCCTCTCTTCTCTCTCTCTCTCTCTCTCTCTCTCTCTGCTCTCTCTCTCTCTCTCTCTCGCTCTCCTTCTCTCTCTCTCTCTCTCTCTTCTCTCTCTCTCTCTCTCTCCTTCTCTCTCTCTCTCCTTCTCTCTCTCTCTCTCTCTCTCTCTCTCTCTCTCAGAGTGCAGTTCTTCCGTCCTCCCCCGTTGTTGTGTGTGATAAACGGAGCATGGAAAGTAATTATGTTTTCTGGGTGGGCTATATTCGTGTATAGGCGGGTGCAAAAGGGCTTCGTTGCATTAATTGATCTTCAATGACGATACTTTGTAACATTAAAACGGCACAGGTTGCATTTGTCCCGTATCTTTATGTGTAAATTAGATAGTCTTATTTAGATTATTATCAGTTATCAAAATGATTGTTATGATCATTTTTACTATTATTAATATTATTATTATTATTAGTAGTAGTAGTAGTCGTACTTTGTGTGTGTGTGTGTGTGTGTGTGTGTGTGTCGATTTATTCCTGGCGAGCGATAGCGATCCTGTAATTTGGGATAAACCGGCCATCGGGCAGGACATTTGTCTACACATTTATCTCGAAGGAGGGTCGTGGGGTTATTTATATAAGCTTGATAGAGGCTTAGGGAGAAAAAAACAAAACAAAACAAACACACACACACACACACACACTTCAGTATCCCCAGTAGAATGCAATACGGTAGGTGCGTGTGTGAGCGTAATTGTATGTGTGCGTGTGTGTAAATAATATAATACTAATAAGCATCTTAATTAAGCTTACTTTTTACCCAGTTATAAGCTGGAACACCCGCTTTGGTGTGTGTGTTGCGCTGGTGTGGATAGAGGATATTATAAACACACCAACCACCACAACACCATACACACACACACATAACAACAACAAGATACAAACACCAAATACCACAACCTAAAATCGAAAAAGAAGACAAATACCGGAACCAGCAGGGAAAAATTTACAAGAGAGTTAAAACTAAATTAAAAAATGAGGTGGAAAACAAAACAACAATCACCACAACAAAGACTAACAATAACCTAAGAAAGATTTACCCACTATGGCACTCAAAGCAATACCAACCCCCACGGGCCTCAAGGCCGGAATCCCAGGCCCATTAACCCAACCAAACCTACCAGTATTTTGGTCACCACCGGACAATTCCAGTTACACGGATGATACACCAACGGGCACAGTAAAAACAGTAAAGGGGGACATTATCCAACCGACCATCATAAACTTAACACTTAAAAAAAAAAAAAAAAAAACTAAAAAAAACAAAAAAATCCGTGAAACAAAAAAGCGTCTTTTCGAATTCGAGAAAAAGCGTCGAATCAAATCGTTCGAAATTTGATACTTAAAAATTGGTATTGTGCGGGCTCTTGGCTCAAATAAAATTTCTTTGTACTGGGCCACAGGATCATTTTTTGGAGTAGCAGGTTAGTGTTACACATTGGGTATCTTTTTTAATTTATATAATTACTATTTA
>CM064517.1:29921941-30019441 GCA_032716605.1 Paralithodes platypus | reverse complement strand
TCCCCTTCTGCCACATGTTTTTGGATCCCCTTCTGCCACATGTTTTTGGATCCCCTTCTGCCACATGTTTTTGGATCCCCTTCTGCCACATGTTTTTGGATCCCCTTCTGCCACATGTTTTTGGATCCCCTTCTGCCACATGTTTTTGGATCCCCTTCTGCCACATGTTTTTGGATCCCCTTCTCCCACATGTTTATCTCCATTAGTTTTGAAATTTATGACGTTCGCCGAATTAGTTCGGCGATTTTAAGACTTTACGTCCCATTTATGTAAATATCAAGACCTTTCGTGTCATGTGAATGTCGATATGCTTCTGGCGAGCGATAGTGAGCCTGTAATTTAGGTAATTTAGAAGGAACCGGCCTTCAGTCGGGAAATTTTTCTACCGAAAAATTATACATTTATCTCGATGGGGAGTGTTGGGAGTGTTTATGTTAAGCTTGATGGGGGTATAGGGAGGGAACAAAATAATAAATATATAATCAAATACATACATATAATGTACTGTATATCTCCCTTCATTCCATAGATTAATATACTATAACATTTAAAACGTTTAACTTATTTTTCACTTCAGGTTATAAATGAATAGACGATTTAAGTAACGTATAATACAGACTATTAAAGCTGTTCAAGTGTACACTGAAAAACAAAAATAAAGTATACACAAGGTAAAATAAAGGTACCGGTATATAATCCCCTTGGGTATATTGATGGTGATTTACCTTTCTATCCCTATATTAGATGAGCTTATTAACATCATACATGTATTAAGCATATCTTCTTAAGGGGGCCCACCTCTCTTTTTTTTCTTCTCTTTCTCTCCCTCTCTCTTTGGACAAGCCTTGTATTCATTCGGGCCCATTCAGCCTACTGTTTTAAGACGTTTACCCCCATCCAGGTGTCAATATTTTCCTGGCGAACGGTAGTGAGCCAGCATATATATATTTTTGTTTTGACAGCAAGCAAAATTTGTAAATTTTTCGATAGAAAAATGTCTCCGGCGAAGCCGTATTTCTCTATTCAATGCTGGCTCGCGAAATCAACACCTGGATGGGGATAAACGTCTTAAAACAGTTGGCTGAATGTGGCCGAATGGATACAAGCCATAGAAAGAGAGAACAGGAAAGAAAGATAAACAAAACAGGTGACCTCCCTTAACTTCAATCCAGGAAGACAAACCGAACAAAAGCCAAGGTTTCCAATATGGCAGCCACTAAAACCAGATTGGAAGTTCTTATCTCTAGATTATTCTGGAAGCAGGTTAGACTGGAAGGTTGCAAGGAAAAACATAATACTGAGGACTCTTTTTCCCAAACATGTTTTTCATTATAATAATGACAAAAACGAAATCTAAACCAGTTAATGTCTCTTTTTGGGCAGATTAAAGACAGTCAGAAGTAAGTTGACTATATGAAATATATTGGCCAAACGCACTTACAACCGATTATTTTATTATTATTATTATTATTATTATTATTATTATTATTATTATTATTGTGCAACAAATAATACAATAGAAAAAGGATTGTGTGCGATACCAGAGGAAACATAAGGTCATCAGTAATAGAATAATAGAAGCTAGAAGGAAGTAACCCGGACATTGGAGGACACAATAGAAGTCAGGCAAAGGAGAAAATACATGGTCAGGGGAAAAGAGAGAGAGAGAGAGAGAGAGAGAGAGAGAGGAATATACACACACAAACGGATGAAGAGAGAAGGTAAGATAAAAAGGTAGAACATTTAACAAGGAGAGACAAACAAAGGAAATATAATGAAGACAAATTGTGGTAAGAGTAAAGGAAGGGAAATATAGTGAAAACAAATAAGGCAAGAATGAAAGAAGGTAAATCAGTTGTTAAAATTAAGAATAAATGATAGTGAAAGTTGTGAAAATTACGAAGGAATGAGGCAAGAGCGAAGAATGTAAATAAGCTGAATAAAAATAGAAGAGAGGATCAGAAAATAAGTAGGATTGAAAGAATGGATGCAAAAGTGAAAAACAAGGGGAAAGTGGGAAAGTAAATAAAGAGAAGGGATAAAACATAGTAAAGGAAGGGAAATAACAGGAAGGATAAAGTAAAAATAAACATGGGTTGGGGAGTAGGTGGGGTATAAATAGAAGGGGTTCCTGACCTAAAGATTGGCCACTATCTATGAGTTGCAGCCGAGGTAACCACAAAAAAAAAAAAAAAAAAAAAAAAAAAAAAAAAAAACACACACACACAAACTTCTCGCAGATATACAGTACATACACATGCATACAGTACAAGACGTAATGTTGACTTTTGTCTTCTTGCACAAACGAACAAATAGTAAGGTAAACACACACATACACAAACTTACTCACTCTCCTACACACACACACACACACACACACACACACACACACACACACACACACACACACCCACACACACACACACACACACACACACACACACACACACACACACACACACACACACACACACACACACACACACACACACACACACACACAGTTCAAGCAAACACAAGCAGAGAACAGCCCCACTTAACTTATTCGTCTCACCTTATTTCCATGTCACTGACTATGCTACTACCAATCTCTACATTGCCTCACGATTTCAACCTCAATCCTTACCATCCCTAACTGTACTCCCTCTGGCTTTTCCCTCGCGCTTTCAACCTCAATCCCCAGCACTCCTGTACCCAATCCCTCACCCCTTCAACTTCAATTCCTACACTCCCTCGGTTCCTTCCCTCAAGTTTTCAACTTCAATCATTATACTCCCCCAGCTTCTGCATACACCCTTCCTTCACCCCTTCAACCTCTATCCCCCGCATTCCTGCACTGTTTGGACACTTGATCCTCAGTGTTTTGGAGGACAAGCAACCTAGAAGGGTCACTAGATCTGTTGTTGCTTGATTTCCTTTGTACTCCTTTGTACTTTGTACCCAATCCCTAATAACTCCTGTCAACGCCAATGTTTCTTTTATTCTAAGTAGCCTAGGCCTACCTTCAGATGAAATTAATACACTTTGGAGATATTCAGAGTTAAAAGGCTAATCGAGATCGTTTTTAAGCTTTTGATTCTTAGAGTTCCTTCCAAAACTTAGTAGAATAATGCGGCAATAGTATAAAGAATGGGGTCCATAAAGAACACACCCTAAATCTGGCATGGATGTGTAGTGTGTGTGCACTGTGTATGTGTAGAGTGTATGTGTGTGTACTGTGTTAGTGTTAGCGTTGCAGCCAATCCCCAACCACCACCTCACGCCTGCAACCATTTCACAGCAAGCATTCACTCCGGGCCCTTTAGTAAACAAGGGACGGAGCACTCCACACATCCAATATTGATGATCAAAGCTCTCGTGTGACACCCCTTCAATACTAGCCAACATAACATGGACATTGCCGTAATAACATTGAGGGGGATAATGTAATAGATATTGTTAAGGGGATAGTGGTCATATTTTGGTATATTTATTTATTTATTTGTTATTTCATAGTGGTCATAGTTTGGTCTATTTATCTATTTATTTGTTTGTTTTTTATTAACCTCGCTAGACCTCCATCAAAAAAAAAAAAAAAAAAATCGGTAAACAAATGTCCCACCCGAAGGCCAGTTCCTCATAGAATTACAGGCTCGCTATCTCTCGCCAGGAAATAGTCGACACCTAAATGGCCCGAAAGGTCTATATAATGACAAAGAAATGGGGCGAAAGATCTTAAAATTGCCAAACTAATGGAACGAACGTCTTAAGATCTCAAAGCTAATGGGACCAAACATGAGGGAGAACAAGTAGCCACCTCCCCCTTGACCGTGCAGTAAGAGGTTGTCCGGGCTCTGTATTCTAAACTTAACTCTAGTATTCACCCTTCACGATTCCCCATTCCATCACGATCTCCGGCTCTTCTTCCTCTTCATGTAACCTGCTTCTTGCCTTGCACCCAAAATCTAAATTCTTGCAGCCCTTTCCCAAAGAACTTTCGAATTTCGCCTTCGTTACACAACTTATGTTGGCCTCTCATCTCATAAACAGCGCATCTCTTCAATTTCTCAGTGAAGATAATTTCAATATATTTACAATTTAAAAAATTACGATACCCCTCCAAATCTGCATTATCATAAGCTTCTCATTTACAACCAAATTTCAAAAGCAGTCTCAAAACTTTCAAGCTTTCAAGAGAAACTATATTATAATCTCGCAATGACAAGCTGTAAAGTTAAGTCATTAGAACCAACACACAAGGGACTGGGATTGAGCTGGTTTAGTTTTTGCCCAGAGATATACAAAGTCAATTTGATAAAAACTTTACTTGGTAGGGCTTATGATATTTGTTCTACTTATGTGACTCTTAATGCTGAAATTTGTAAATTGAGCGAATATTTCGTGCTTAATAATTATAAAGAGGACCTTTTTAATCTTGTTCTAAGAAAGTTCTTATTTTCTAAACAATGTCAGAGTAATGTGGTAAAATTTGATGTCCCTAAGTTAATAAAATATATGAAAATGCCGTTGTATGGCAAAATAAGCTACGAGTTCCGGAAAATTCTGTTAAACACGTTGAGAGATAATTTCCCTTCAGTAAATTTTAGAGTTGTATTCACTAATGAATTTAGAATTGGGTCATTTTTTAAGTGTAAGGACCGAGTGCCGAATCCTCTATGTTCGAATATTGTGTACACATTTACTTGTCCTAGCTGTCAGGCGAGGTATATTGGATGCTCTAGTCGTTCATATAAAATCAGAGTATTCGGACATATTGGAAAAAGCTATCGATCTGGCAAGTTTTTACAAAGTATGCCATTCTCGGCTGTGCGAAATAATTCTCACCAAGAAGATCACCCTTTCACAGATAGAGATTTCAAAATAGTTGCTAGGTTTAAATATCCAAATTATGCACTTGTGGGCGAAAAATTACTAATGAAGAGTCAAAATCCCGAAATCAATCTTGCCAATAATTGCTAACGTCACTGCTTCACAGATCTATATATTTGGTGTTTTGTATGTTTTTTTCTTCTTCTCCCTTTTGTTTTATATTATTTCATTTCAACTTTGGGCACTTCTTGCCAAACTAATCAGTTTACATTGGTCACTTGTCCTTGTTGATCCCTTACGTCAGTATCCCCCGAGTTTGGGTAAGTTTTGTGTATGATTGATTATTTATTTTTAAGCTTAGGTGGTGTAGTTAAATGAGTCAAATTGATTTTGGTCCTAAGTGTGAGTTGATTGTTGATAATATTGTGTAGACATTTTTATTAGTATTTATAGTAAAGTTTGTTTAACGTTATTTTGGTAACTTTTAATGTGGTTTCATGTAGAATAGTATTGCTGAAACCCTTTTGTTTCGTGGACAAGTTTCTGAGTAAAGTACTTGTTTTTTGTTTTAGATTTAAACCGGGATTCTCTCTTTAGTAGATTTACCTTCTCTGATTGGTTGGTGTTCAATCTTAGCGTATTATTGTTTAATTTATATTTACCTTATTTGCATAGATAAGTTCTTAATTTGTAAACTCAATTGTTTTATATATTCATTGATTAGTTTCACTATACACTTCGAGTGTTCGTTTTCTTTATATATAAATATTATTTTTTTTAGAACCCGTTCTTTTGTATGATTCTGGAGTGTATACTATATTTTAGGTTCTGTATTGCTCCTGAAGATGGCTCCGTGAGGTGCCGAAAATTCGAAAAATAAAGTTCAAGATATTTCCAGGCGTCTTTTCCATCCTTATCCTTATCATATTATATATACCGTATATATATATATATATATATATATATATATATATATATATATATATATATATATATATATATATATATATATATATATATATATATTATATATATATATATATATATACATAATATATATATATATATATATATATACCGGGTATATATATATATATATATACGGTATATTTCATGAATAGAGTAATCCATACCATTAAACAAATAAAATATATAAATAAATAACTCGTAAATAACAAAACACATACCGTATGTAACCATGTCTGATATATTCTGGTTGGGTCATTGCTTCGGCCACGTCCACATCATTCGTCTAGCCCTTGGCCTCCCACAGTGAATTGATCCAAGGGAATTTCATATCACGCTATAAGTCGATCATTTCCGCTCAAACGGGTAGACCACGGGGAAAAATATATATTGTAAATGAGACGCAGCAATATTTTGAGTTAATATCGTTCTGACTACGATAATATTTTGACCATCATTGAGCTGAACTAGTCTGGTGTTCCTAACAACTTTGGAATAATGCATGGTGAAAATTCAACAGGCAAATAGGTATTTCATAGAGCGCTAGGCAGATTATAGCATTTACGTTATTCGCATTATTCGACATAGAATTGTATATTACAATAAGTACTTTAACCTATAGTTTTGAAATATAGTGTATATAGTTTTGTTTTATTTTGTACTTTCCTCACTAGACCTACTTCAAACTTTAAAAAAAAAAAAAAAAAAAAAAAAAAAAAAAAAAAACAGTTGACCCTGCTTGGAGATACATGTGTACATTTTTCGGTAGGGAAATGTTCCAGCCGAAGGCAGTTTCCTAGTAAGGTACAGGCTCACTATCGCTCGTTAGGAAAAACATCGACACCTAAATGGCACGAAAGGTCTTACAATTGACAAAGAAATGGGACGAAAGGTAAAATATTGGTCAAATTAAAGGGGCGAACGTCTTAAAATACCAAAACTAATGGGGCTAAAAATGAGGGAGAATTGCGTCCAGAACAAAACCGCCCTTTAATGTCGGGATGCGTGAGGTGACCAGAAACGTGGCTAGAATTTACGATATCCCTGAGCTGCCGTTCGCGCACACTTTAGAGTCCAGTCCTGCTTCCAACCTTGTTGTTGTGGTTATACATTCAGGCAAACATATCTTCAACAAAATATATCTCTTAACCTTGACACACTATAAGGGACAAAAGGCAAAGTTGTCCGAAGCAAATGCTCCTGTAGATAATTGATGAGTCAGCCAAATTATATGTATATGAAAGTCAAGCTCCCATGTGGTCTAGTGGCTAGGATACCTGGCTTTCACCCAGGAGGCCCGGGTTCGATTCCCGGCATGGGAATATTTTTTTGGCAGTATCACCTCGTTGGTACCAATAATGATTGGTCTGTGTATCTCTCTTAATTCTATATTCCTACTTAGGAAAAGTCTTTATAACATGTATAAATTATCTGAGAAAGTGTGTTGGTATTACTAACAAGTGACTGAATAGTTAATATGAACGTCATTTATATAGTCGAAGAATACATACAGTATACCTAGGCCGGGTTATAAAGGCAAACCCAGATCACTCTAGAGAAATCAAACGAAGGATAGGCATGGGGTGGAATGCATTTGGTAAACAGAGCTCCATTATGAAAAGTAAGCTACCCATTTCATTAAAAAGGAAAAAATACAACTAATGTGTCCTCCCTGTACTACTTTATGGATCAGAAACTTGAGTACTGGTATAACAAAGTGTCTAGAACGTAAAATTAGGAGTGCCCAAAGAAGAATGGAGAGGATAATGTTAGGTCACCTGCCTGACCTTTGCTGAGTGAGGACCTGTCCCTAGTGACTCCCAGTGAATATCTTTGCCCATAGTGTGGTGATAGTATTAACGCTTTCTTAAAATGGCTGGTGTTGACGAGATTGCTACCTCCTCTCATATTCTCCAGCTTTGTCTTGCTTTGCAAGAAAGGATGGAGAATGTGGAGAGAGAGGTGCAGTCTCTCAAAGACGAGAATTTGGCCTTAAAGCTGACTTTGGCTGACAAGAAAAGTGAGGATAGTGCAACTGCTGTTAGGGATCGTGATGCTCCCTGGACAGTTGTTCCAACAAGTGCAACAACCTGCAAATTTCTACGGCGGCCAGTTGCCCTCAGCAACAAGTTCATCACCTTGGATGACGAATGTGATGGTGAGGCTGCGAGTGCTTCCTTCGGCGAGGAAACCAGGAGAAAGGTAAGTAAGTTGCCTCCAACAGGGAATGCTGTGACTGCTGCCCCCCCAGGAGTACCTTCAACTGCTGCCCCAGGAGTTCCTGCCGCTGCCGCAGCTGCTACCAAGTCATCGACAAGGAGAGGCAAGTCCTTCTCAATTGTTGGGGACTCCATGGTCAGACACTTAGCTAGGTCCACCTGTACTGATATTAGGAAGCTTGTCTGTCTGCCTGGTGCCGGGGTTGGGAAGGTGTTAGAGGACATTGATTACATCATGAAAGATATTGGAGATAACCCCATTATCTGTCTCAGTACAGGGAGCAATGATGTTGGTAAAGGTAGGACGGAAGTACTGCTTCGGCAGTACAGGGAGGTGTTAGATAAAGTTAGGAGGAAGGGAGGCGTACCTGTAGTACACAGTATCTTGCCACGGAGAGGGGTCAGCAAGGAATGGTCATCTAGGGCAATTGGTATCAATTGTCGGCTGGAAAAATACTGTAATGCAAATGCAATACCATTCCTTGATAACTGGACCCGTTTCTATGGTAAAAATCAGTTGTACGCACAGGACGGGGTTCATCTTTCTCGGCTAGGGGTGGCAAATTTAGCTAGGTCAATAGATAGGATTGTCGCGGGGTTTCGCTGAAAATAAAGCCTGAGAATATGAGTAAGAATAATTGTCTAGATAGGGTAAATTGCCGTACTGGTACATCAGATAGGAATAGAAAATATCAGTCACAGGATTTTAATTGTACTGCTAGTAGAAATATTAAAGGTGTAACAGAAGATGGGAATTCAGTTAGAAATAAAGGTAAATCCGATACCAGTAAAATAAATTCATTGCGATTATATTATACAAACTGTAGGAGTTTATGTAACAAAATGGATGAACTTAGAGCACTTGTTAGCAACGAAAATATAGACATTATAGCACTGACTGAAACATGGATTAATACAGAATCAAGACATTTTTTAGCAGAATTCCATATACCAGGATATAGTTTGTTTAAACGCGACCGAACAAGTAGGAGGGGCGGCGGAATAGCAGTGTTTGTCAGGAGTTCTTTAAAAAGCTGTATTAAATCAGGTATTAGACTAAATACTGATAACGAAAGTGTTTGGGTTGAGGTTAGCGAAGGTAGTGAGACCATAATTATTGGAGTTATTTATAGACCACCAAATATGAGTAGAAACGAAGGTACAGCTTTATGGCAGGAAGTGAAAATAGCATCAAGGTTTAGCAATGTGTGTATTATGGGGGATTTTAATTTTCCGAATATTGATTGGCAGCATCAAATCGGCGACTCAGATTCAAAAGAGTTTATTGAGGCGGTACAGGATAGTTTTTTATTTCAATTCATAGACTCGCCTACTAGAGGTAATAATATCCTCGATTTAGTTCTCAGTAATAATGAACAAATGATAAATAATGTAGAGATAGGAGACCAACTAGGAAATAGTGATCATAAATCAATTTATTTTAACATACAATGGACAGGAAAGGCTAAAGAGAATACGACACTTATCCCAGATTTCAGAAAAGCCAATTATGGTGGATTAAGACGAGCCTTAAGAGTCGATCCTATGGTTAAACTATTAAGTGGACCCAGGTGCGCTAATGAACATACTCTCTCAGATACCTGTCTTAACTCAGGATAATTTGACAGCTACATATAATAATTTTATTTCTTCACTCCACAATGCGCAAAAAATATATCCCCAAAAGAAAATTTAGATCAACACAGAACCAACCCAAATGGATGAATAATAGACTATTAGACCTTCTAGGAAAAAAGAGAGGAATATATCGAAAAATAAAGAAAGGCGAAATTCACCTACTTGCTTACTATCAGAATCTATCAAGAGAGGTTAAAAAATGTATAAGGACAGACAAAAGAAATTATGAAATCAGGATAGCCAATGACTCAAAAAATAACCCTAAGGCTTTTTACCAGCTATATAAATCTAAAGTTAGAGATAAAATAGGCCCCCTTAAAACTTCGATAGGAGAAATGACAGAAAATGATTTAGAAATGTGCAGTACATTAAATAGTCAGTTTCTATCAGTTTTCACTAATGAAAATTTGGCACAGATTCCAGAAGTCCGTAAGGTATATAGAGATAGTATAGAAAATAGGTTAAGTACGGTTACTATAAGTAGAAATGATGTGCTTAAGGAAATTGACAGACTGAAACCTCAGAAATCGCCTGGTCCCGATGAGGTATATGCCAGAGTATTAAAAGAATGCAGAGATGAGTTAAGTTACCCATTAACATTTCTTTTTAACAATTCATTAGAAACAGGTATAGTTCCAGAAGCTTGGAAGCTTGCAAATGTAGTTCCGATTTTCAAAAAAGGTGATAAATCAATTGCATCCAATTACCGTCCCATTAGTCTCACCTCAATCATAGGAAAGCTACTAGAGGCAATTATTGCTAGGAAAATGAGAAACCACTTAGAAACATTTAACTTAATCAATTCTTCTCAGCATGGATTCACACAGGGACGTTCTTGCCTTACTAATTTGCTTAGTTTTTTCTCAGAGGTATATGAAGCAGTAGATAATGACAAGGCATACGATATTATATATTTAGATTTCAGTAAAGCTTTCGACAGAGTCCCTCATGAGAGATTGATGAGAAAGGTTGAGGCACATGGAATAGGAGGGTCGTTGTTGGGATGGATTAGGTCATGGCTAATTGGTAGGAAACAGAGAGTCAGCATAAATGGTACCAAGTCAGAGTGGGGAGCAGTCAAAAGTGGTGTCCCCCAGGGATCGGTATTAGGTCCCCTGTTGTTTCTTATATACATAAATTACCTAGATTTAGGTATAACTAGTAGGATAAGTAAATTCGCAGACGATACTAAAATGGGGAGATCAATTGATTCAGATAGCGATATAGAGTGCCTCCAAAGGGATCTAGATACCTTACATGAATGGTCAGTAAATTGGCAGATGAAGTTTAACATTGACAAATGCAAGGTATTAAAGATAGGGAAGATGCAAACAAATGTTAAATATAAACTAGCTAATTTAGAATTAGAAAATTCAGACTGCGAGAAAGATCTAGGTGTGTTTGTTAGCAATGATTTGAAGCCTAGAAAACAGTGTATAGGCGTTCGTAATAAGGCAAACAAACAGGATTCTCGGGTTCATCTCTAGGAGTGTGAGTAACAGAACTGCTGATGTTATCTTAAAACTTTACTTGTCATTAGTGAGACCCCATATGGATTATGCTGTCCAATTTTGGTGTCCTTATTACAGAATGGACATAGATTCATTGGAGAGAGTACAGCGTAGAATGACAAAAATGATCCATAATATTAGAAATCTTCCGTATGAAGAAAGGTTGAAGAAATTAGGTTTACATTCGTTAGAGAGACGCAGAGTTAGAGGGGATATGATAGAGGTGTTCAAGTGGGTTAGTGGGATTAACAAAGGGGACATGACAAATGTACTAAAGCTCAGTGATAGCGAAAGAACTCGTACCAATGGTTTCAAATTAGATAAATTTCGTTTCAGAAAAGATATAGGCAAATATTGGTTTGGTAACAGAGTTGTAGATGGGTGGAATGGACTACCAAGTGCTATAGTGGGATCTAAAACTGTAGGGAGCTTTAAGATAAAATTGGATAAGCATATGGACGAGAAGGGTTGGGTGTGAAGGGGGATCAGCCGGGTTGGGCCAATCAGCGCTCTGCAGACCCCCATAATCCTGCGTTAATCTCTAACCGTTTTGGTAAGATGATCCTCAGGGTATTAGAGTGTTGAGCCTATAATTGGGCTTTGTAATTGATTTGGGGTTGTGTGGGACAGGGATCTGCCTTGCTTAGGCCAATCGGCTTTCTGCAGACTCCCATTTTCTTATGTTCTTATGTTCTTATGTATAACTTGGAGAGACAAGAAGAGAGCTTCTTGAATAAGAGAACAAACAAAAGTAGAAGATATTCTCAGTGCCATAAAGAAGAGGAAATGGTCCTGGGCAGGTCATATATTTAGAAGAGATGATAACAGATGGACAACTAGAGCAACAGAATGGGAACCTAGGGATGGAGCTAGAGGAAGGGGTGGACGGAGAACTACTGTAGATGGAGGGACGAGATCCAAAAGTTTGCTGGGGTAGGATGGAACGGACTAACATCTGACCGTTTGGAGTGGAAACTTTTGGGAGAGGCTTCGACCTGCAGTGGACTAACTCAGGCTGATGAGGATGAGGCTGATGAGGATGATGATGATAAAATATATATATATACCGATATATATATATATATATATATATATATATATATATATATATATATATATATATATATATATATACCGGTATATATATATATAATATATATATATATATATATATATATATATATATATATATATATATATATACGGTATATATGAAATAACCAAAAATGCTACCAGTTGAGCAGTGCCAGAGGGCAATGCATTATACAAATAAACAATAACATCAAACCCACAAATCCGGTTCATCGGCTGACTAATATCCGGATAAACTGGTTTACAACTTTTTAAACTTTCATTGTATTGCAGTTCACCGACCCATTATTGGAGCACACTGGGAAATATTCAAGAACAAAATCATATACTGTATGATACACGACACAACTGTATTCAATATGACCACGATTACTTCCATTTCATTCCAGTTATATATATATATATATATAAAATACAAACATATAGATATAGATATAGAAAATAGCTAGAGTAACGGCACAATCTCTAGAATATCGCTCTAAAATTGCTCAAATCTACAGAATATTGCTAGAATTCATGTCACTAAATGTAGAAATTTGCCTCTAGATCGAAGTATCGAAGTATCGAAGTATCGAAGTATCTAGGTCAATAGATAGGATTGTCGCGGGGTTTCGCTGAAAATAAAGCCTGAGAATATGAGTAAGAATAATTGTCTAGATAGGGTAAATTGCCGTACTGGTACATCAGATAGGAATAGAAAATATCAGTCACAGGATTGTAATTGTACTGCTAGTAGAAATATTGAAGGTGTAACAGAAGATGGGAATTCAGTTAGAAATAAAGGTAAATCCGATTCCAGTAAAATAAATTCATTGCGATTATATTATACAAACTGTAGGAGTTTATGTAACAAAATGGATGAACTTAGAGCACTTGTTAGCAACGAAAATATAGACATTATAGCACTGACTGAAACATGGATTAATACAGAATCAAGACATTTTTTAGCAGAATTCCATATACCAGGATATAGTTTGTTTAAACGCGACCGAACAAGTAGGAGGGGCGGCGGAATAGCAGTGTTTGTCAGGAGTTCTTTAAAAAGCTGTATTAAATCAGGTATTAGACTAAATACTGATAACGAAAGTGTTTGGGTTGAGGTTAGCGAAGGTAGTGAGACCATAATTATTGGAGTTATTTATAGACCACCAAATATGAGTAGAAACGAAGGTACAGCTTTATGGCAGGAAGTGAAAATAGCATCAAGGTTTAGCAATGTGTGTATTATGGGGGATTTTAATTTTCCGAATATTGATTGGCAGCATCAAATCGGCGACTCAGATTCAAAAGAGTTTATTGAGGCGGTACAGGATAGTTTTTTATTTCAATTCATAGACTCGCCTACTAGAGGTAATAATATCCTCGATTTAGTTCTCAGTAATAATGAACAAATGATAAATAATGTAGAGATAGGAGACCAACTAGGAAATAGTGATCATAAATCAATTTATTTTAACATACAATGGACAGGAAAGGCTAAAGAGAATACGACACTTATCCCAGATTTCAGAAAAGCCAATTATGGTGGATTAAGACGAGCCTTAAGAGTCGATCCTATGGTTAAACTATTAAGTGGACCCAGGTGCGCTAATGAACATACTCTCTCACAGATACCTGTCTTAACTCAGGATAATTTGACAGCTACATATAATAATTTTATTTCTTCACTCCACAATGCGCAAAATAAATATATCCCCAAAAGAAAATTTAGATCAACACAGAACCAACCCAAATGGATGAATAATAGACTATTAGACCTTCTAGGAAAAAAGAGAGGAATATATCGAAAAATAAAGAAAGGCGAAATTCACCTACTTGCTTACTATCAGAGTCTATCAAGAGAGGTTAAAAAATGTATAAGGACAGACAAAAGAAATTATGAAATCAGGATAGCCAATGACTCAAAAAATAACCCTAAGGCTTTTTACCAGCTATATAAATCTAAAGTTAGAGATAAAATAGGCCCCCTTAAAACTTCGATAGGAGAAATGACAGAAAATGATTTAGAAATGTGCAGTACATTAAATAGTCAGTTTCTATCCGTTTTCACTAATGAAAATTTGGCACAGATTCCAGAAGTCCGTAAGGTATATAGCGATAGTATAGAAAATAGGTTAAGTACGGTTACTATAAGTAGAAATGATGTGCTTAAGGAAATTGACAGACTGAAACCTCAGAAATCGCCTGGTCCCGATGAGGTATATGCCAGAGTATTAAAAGAATGCAGAGATGAGTTAAGTTACCCATTAACATTTCTTTTTAACAATTCATTAGAAACTGGTATAGTTCCAGAAGCTTGGAAGCTTGCAAATGTAGTTCCGATTTTCAAAAAAGGTGATAAATCAATAGCATCCAATTACCGTCCCATTAGTCTCACTTCAATCATAGGAAAGCTACTAGAGTCAATTATTGCTAGGAAAATGAGAAACCACTTAGAAACATTTAACTTAATCAATTCTTCTCAGCATGGATTCACTCAGGGACGTTCTTGCCTTACTAATTTGCTTAGTTTTTTCTCAGAGGTATATGAAGCAGTAGATAATGACAAGGCATACGATATATATTTAGATTTCAGTAAAGCTTTCGACAGAGTCCCTCATGAGAGATTGATGAGAAAGGTTGAGGCACATGGAATAGGTGGGGCGTTGTTGGGATGGATTAGGTCATGGCTAATTGGTAGGAAACAGAGAGTCAGCATAAATGGTACCAAGTCAGAGTGGGGAGCAGTCAAAAGTGGTGTCCCCCAGGGATCGGTATTAGGTCCCCTGTTGTTTCTTATATACATAAATGACCTAGATTTAGGTAAACTAGTAGGATAAGTAAATTCGCAGACGATACTAAAATGGGGAGATCAATTGATTCAGATAGCGATATAGAGTGCCTCCAAAGGGATCTAGATACCTTACATGAATGGTCAGTAAATTGGCAGATGAAGTTTAACATTGACAAATGCAAAGTATTAAAGATAGGGAAGATGCATACAAATGTTAAATATAAACTAGCTAATTTAGAATTAGAAAATTCAGACTGCGAGAAAGATCTAGGTGTGTTTGTTAGCAATGATTTGAAGCCTAGAAAACAGTGTATAGGCGTTCGTAATAAGGCAAACAGGATTCTCGGGTTCATCTCTAGGAGTGTGAGTAACAGAACTGCTGATGTTATCTTAAAACTTTACTTGTCATTAGTGAGACCCCATATGGATTATGCTGTCCAATTTTGGTGTCCTTATTACAGAATGGACATAGATTCATTGGAGAGAGTACAGCGTAGAATGACAAAAATGATCCATAATATTAGAAATCTTCCGTATGAAGAAAGGTTGAAGAAATTAGGTTTACATTCGTTAGAGAGACGCAGAGTTAGAGGGGATATGATAGAGGTGTTCAAGTGGGTTAGTGGGATTAACAAAGGGGACATGACAAATGTACTAAAGCTCAGTGATAGCGAAAGAACTCGTACCAATGGTTTCAAATTAGATAAATTTCGTTTCAGAAAAGATATAGGCAAATATTGGTTTGGTAACAGAGTTGTAGATGGGTGGAATAGACTACCAAGTGCTATAGTGGGATTAAAAACGATAGGGAGCTTTAAGATAAAATTGGATAAGCATATGGACGAGAAGGGTTGGGTGTGAAGGGGGATCAGCAGGGTTGGGCCAATCAGCACTCTGCAGACCCCCGTAATCCTGCGTTAATCTCTAACCGTTTTGGTAAGATGATCCTCAAGGTATTAGAGTGTTGAGCCTATAATTGGGGTTGTGTGGGACAGGGATCTGCCTTGCTTAGGCCAATCGGCTTTCTGCAGACTCCCATTTTCTTATGTTCTTATGTTCTTATGTTCTTATGTTCTTAAGTAAATACCTATAAATCTAGCGGGAAAATAGATAAACTGGCCACACTGGGTGGATAACAAGCGCGCGCACACACACTCTGGCATACTAGTTCATATCTGTAAGTACCGGTCTCTAAAATATCGCGGGGCACCCTGTATACAGCCACAAACAACAGTGATCACAGACATATCCACAAACCAAAATTATCACACATAAAATGTTAGTCATTAACAAAATGTACCTCAGACACAAACATACAATAACACACTAATAAAATAATATTGTCCCACAGACACACCTCTACAAAATACCATGTTTATAAAACCACCGCTCCTAGCAATAATACTCGCTCATATACACGTCCGCTAACATAATACTAAAAACAAAAAAAAACAAAAAACAAAAAAATCCATAATTTGTAATAATAGTCACACAAATACTTCATTATTAATATATATACTCAGAAAATCCATCTACCTTTGCCAATTACACAATAACATTAATCACAAACATACAATAATATAATTACCCTCTGAAACCGCTCCTAACTGCAATACTCACAAAATCATTATCACAAGCAACAAAACTAACGAACACCCACACCAACAAATATAAGACACATTTACTTTAAAGATATACAAATGTTAGCTTTATCAATATTAACTTAAATACCCGACTTCTATATCTAATACTCGCACACATATCCACAACCATAATTGTATGCTGTATATACTGTACAGTACATATGTATGACAAGTCAGGTGCCCAGGTGAGAGAGAGAGTCAATGGTTCAAGACTAACAGGTTTAATGACTGAATGGCTCGTTAAGGTTGACAATTGGGTTACTCAACTGTTGGATTATCTCACACCACGGATGGCAACTCCTGCCATTTTATTTGTGTTGGTATATATCTAATTTGCCCCTTAAATATTCATTGAACAGCTTCATTTGTTTAACGAACAAAGTAACAAAAATACTGAAAGATACTAACTGATATAATGTACATCATATAATTCACTGGAACAAATTTACTAGCGGTAGTGGAATAATGTGATGGTTGAGTGGGTGGCTGAACTGGACTGGGTGTAATGTGATGGTTGAGTGGGTGGCTGAACTGGACTGGGTGTAATGTGATGGTTGAGTGGGTGGCTGAACTGGACTGGGTGTAATCAAATATTTCGCTATAATCCATTTGAACTCTAATTACACACCGTACAGAAAGAAGATACATTTAATTTATTCGAATGAAGTGCAAGGTAATTGGTGACTTGATTCGAGTGGGTAAAATTATATCCTTCAGTATAATCTATTTGACTATATAAAAATATATCTTCCATTATAATCTATCTAAACTCCAGAGGACAGTTTTAACAATCGAATAAGGTAATGGTAGTGTGTGTAAGTGCCTGAGAGTGACTGTGTGAGTGTAGGAAGGACAGTTAGGGTGTTGTTGTTGTTGTTGTTGTGACTGTAAGTGAATGTGTGCGTGTAGGAAGAACAGTCAGCGTGTTGTTGTGACTGTCTGGGTGTCTTTACGAGTCTTTGTGGAAGTGTCAGCCCAGAGTGTTTTTACCCGGCCTCCTGTCCACTCCACCGACACTCCAGTCTCACTCCTCACGCTGCTTCTACTATTTTCAATGTTTTCTTTAGTCTAATTTTCCTTGTCTCTCGTCTCGTTTCTCTCTCGGAAATTGAAATTTGTTTTCATATATAAGAAAAGATTGAGAGGAAAGCTTATTATATTTGTCTAAATTAATTTAAAGTTCTTTATAATATCAATCTGATTTAATAAGTATGGTAATACTGAAATATCGACCAGTGGTAATTGATTGAAATAATTAAAATGGTAGGAAAACCTTGACGGAACATGTAATGAGTTCACCTATTACGTGGTGAATCATTGAGATAATTTATCATATACAGTAGTTGAAAATATCATAATCGGAACCTATACAGTAGTTGAAAATATCATAATCGGAACCTGTTAAACAAAAACTATACTGTAATGGGTCGACATTAAATAATTCCTACAGGTCTGTGTTCCTGTTGAGATGAAACCCCGATAAAACAAAAAACAATTTATATTTTCATCTCCTGAAGTACCTCTTGCACACGCTTCATTCCTCTATCTCTTTTTAAGTGGTAGTGGGTAATTTTGAGTACCGTAACTCCTAAAATAAGTGTGTGTTTTTTCCTTCAGACTTTATATACCATAAATTTTCCAAAAACTTTTTCCCCATCTGATGCTGGAGTACCGTATGTTCACGCTAATATTATCATATCGGTTATGTATTAGAAGGGAGTATTGGGTGGGGAGAAAACCTTTTGCTTTAACCCTTTGAATATCATGACGCATTATGTCAGTTTATTCTGGTTATCATTAGACAATTATATAAAATTTAAGAACAAATTGTGGGAATAATAAATAATCCTCTCACTTCCATAAACCCATCCTAATCTGAATACAATCGCATAAAAATAGTCAGAAAACAAAGAAACAGGTAATCGTACCTTGTAAGAGTCAAGTAGTGCCTAAAAAATAATATAATTGTGGATTGCCTCATAGGGGACATGCAGTCCGTGTAGCTATGTATTTTACTCACTCTCACTCTCACTCTCTCTCTCTCTCTCTCTCTCTCTCTCTCTCTCTCTCTCTCTCTCTCTCACTGAGCCTCAAACCAAGCCCAGTGGAGCCGAAACTGTTCTAAATATACCTCCCATACCAGTTCTTCCAGCCAGAGATCACCCTTACATTAGCAATTGTCTCAGCACGCTCCATGAAGCAGGCTATCACACAAAGGATAAAGTCGAGTATAGATATTACGGTCCTCTCTTTTAGCCTTTTAAGATCCGAGTCAAGTATAGCTATTATTGGCCTCTCTGTTCTTCTTTGATGATCCGATTTCGTACCAGGTCTTAATGCGGCTGGACCTTAGATATTTGTAGAGGGTGAGATAAGCGGGGAATATAAATAGAAGAGAAGGGAGAGGGAGAGAACAAAATGTAAAGAAAGGAAGAGACCGGGAGGAAAGGAAAGGAATGTGTCATCGTACGAAAATGGCTAATTGTTTACCTTGTTATTTGCATTTACGAGTTTCGCTTCCTTGGTTGAAGAAGAGTTAATAACCGTGACTGCACGTGCCCACAAGATACTGGGCCCTGGAGGGGATGTGGATGTTCTCTAAATATACTGCCTTGCTGATATGATTGTTTTATTCTTTTACTTTTACTTATGTGTGCAGTGACTGTAATGTACCACTTTATTTCATGTGTAATTTTGATTTTACTATTCTTTATTAATGCAGTCAACATGTGTTTACTGCATCTTCATTTCTTGTATTTATAGATTGACTATATTTTTATCCTTATAATTATAATTAATGTATTAATATTATGTATTTGTTTTCTAGCTTAATCATAATGAATGGATTATACAAACACCACCACTATTTGCAAACAACAGATATAAATGAGGAAGAAAAGGAGGCGTAGATGAACGAATGGCGGCAGGTAATCACCAAAACCGATTACATAAGACATCACATATTGAATTGGTTCAACACGGCTACAATAACCTTCCTTCGTACTGATATACTTTGTTTTCTTGGTCATCCTAACACAACATTTATATAGCTAAGGAAGAGCCTCTCATAATCAAGAGTCAAGATACTTTCTGCACAGTCAGCTAAAGAAGCGATTGCACATATTTTAGTTTGGTTGCTTAGCACTGAAATAATGACTGCCAGGTGTTCAATAAGTTTAATCAATGTAAAATATATACAAAGTAAAAAAATCAATCAATCAAATAAATAATTATATATATACTGTATATACTGGTGTATATACAGTATATATATATATATATATATATATATATATATATATATATATATATATATATATATATATATATATTAAAAGTATATACATTCCTAGCCTTCAAGGGAGGGCATTATTATTATTATGATCGTACAGTTGTATTTGTGTCCATCCCATACCGAAGGAGGTAGAAGAAACAGAATATAAAGATAATAATGTCCTTCACAATACTAACCTTTAACAATAACTTATTTGGCTGACTGGGAATCATAACTATCATCACATACAAAAATTGACCACTTGCGAGTTTCAGGCTATAAGGAAATTGGAGTCGTAAACATCGATATTTAACAGAAGTGCAATAATAAGGATAATAATGGATAGAAAGTATGTTGCATTGGGTTTTATGTGTATATATGTGTGTGTGTATATACAGTATACAGTATATATATATATATATATATATATATATATATATATATATATATATATATATATAGTATATATGTATATGTGTGTGTGTGTGTGTGTGTACTTACTCTAGTTGTACTTACTCTAGTTGTATTGCGGGAGTGAGCATGCTCGTTATTTCCCGCCTCCTATATGTGTAGGTGTTATATGTATCGTTGGAATGGCTGTGGATGTGTGTTGTGTAGTCTGTATTTTTAGCCAATTGGCGACATCGGAAACGAAGGCTTAGGGTGGATCTGTATGGTACCATTCTCACTATAGACGGTACCGTCTCGCCCGAAGGCTTAGGTAGCCATCAGCTTAGGTGAACCATATGATACCCATCTCGCCTTGTACCATTTTTGCCAACCCCAGATGGGACGTTACAACGTCATCCACTTATTCCAGGTACCTATTTACAGCTAGGTGAACTGAGGCTAACACATGAAAGGAGACAAGCCCAATTTGTCTCCGCCCGGCCGGGGGATTGAACCCCCGACCCCTCGTGTGTGAGACGAGAGCGCTACCTACTAGGCTACGGGCTGGGTGTGTGTGTGTGTGTGTGTGTGTGTGTGTGTGTGTGTGTGTGTGTGTGTGTGTGTGTGTGTGTGTGTGTGTGTGTGTGTGTGTAATATATCCATATATTAGCCGGTAATTATGAGAAATACTGGTGTTTACAGATCCAACTTCCTTACAGAACGAAACTCGCAGTGGTCAATTGCAAACTCTAGAAAACACTCCCAACCACATTCGTATGTCACCGTAGAGAGTTTTAGAAACCATCGCTACTATGAAACCAGTTTGGCTAAGATCGGGCTACTTTCTTTGAGAACTTATTAGGATTTTAGGGACGTTTCAAAGGGAGAATTCTACCCGAGGTATTTTTTTCTGGACCCCTTTCTCCCTCATGTTTAGCCCCATTGATTTTGATATTTTAAGATGTTCGCCCAATTAGTTAAGCGATTTTAAGAACTTTCGCCCCATTTCTGTCGATTTTAAGAACTTTCGCCCCATTAAGGTGTCAATATATTCCTGGCGAGCGATAGCGAACATGTAATTTAAGAGGAGTCGGCCTTCGGACGGGACATTTTTCTACCGAAAAATGTACAAATTAATCTAAAAAGGAGGTCTAGGGAGTGAAATTTTAAGCTTGATTAAGGTCTAGGGAACAAACTAAAACCCTCCCCTTAACCGCAGGGGTCTATCATGGACCCAAACCTTTTTGCTGTGCATATATCTTTTAACCAATTACCGGTACTGCTGTAGTGTGAAAGGTGTTATCTGGGGGTAATAAACAACCAATTGCAAGTAAATGCACGAACACACACGTCTCTCTCTCTCTCTCTCTCTCTCTCTCTCTCTCTCTCTCTCTCTCTCTCTCTCTCTCTCTCTCTCTCTCTCTGCATCTCTCTCTCTATCTCACTCTCTCTCTCTCTCTCTCTCTCTTTATCACTTCTCTCCCTCTCTCCTCTCTCTCTCTCTCCCTCTCTCTCTCTCTTCTAGTCTCTCTCTCTCTCTCCTCTCTCTTCTCTCTCTCTCTCTCTCTATCTCTCTTCTCTCTCTCTCTCTCTCTCTCTCTCTCTCTCTCTCTCTCTCTCTCTCTCTCTCTTCTCTCTCTCTCTCTCTCTATCTCTCTCTCTCTCTCTCTCTCTCTCTCTCTCTCTCTCTCTCTCTCTCTCTCTCTCTTCTCGTCTCTCTCTCTCTCTCTCTATATCTCTCTCTCTCTCTCTCTCTATCTCTCTCTCTCTCTCTCTCTCTCTCTCTCTCTCTCTCTCTCTCTCTCTCTCTCTCTCTCTCTCTCTCTCTCTCTCTCTCTCTCTCTCTCTCTCTCTCTCTCTCTCTCTCGCTACTACCCCATCTGTTGAACCACAATGAATGTAACCACACACTTTCCTCGGCTGGGGGTTGGTTCTTTTCCGTCATTTACCTTTCACTCCTTTATCACGCTTGGTTTTCACGCAGTTTACAGTATATATTGTGCCTTAGCTATGTGTTTTTATCTTGAAACAACTGAGCCTGAGTATGTCTGTGGTGTGTGTGTGTGTGTGTGTGTGTGTGTGTGTGTGTGTGTGTGTGTGTGTGTGTGTGTGAGAGAGAGAGTTGAAGTGACTTGAGAAATTTCCCTCAACAATAATTATAGCCCCCCCCAAAAAAAAAAAAATATACAAATCTAATATACTTTACATTACTATTAAAAACATATTTTACTAAATCACCCATTTATTCACCTCTTTAAAAATTCAACCTCTCCAACAATGTTTCTTCCTCGTCTTTCCCTCCCCTTTTCCATGCTGATGGCACAACCATCACTTCTTCCTTTGACAAAGCTGAACTCTTCGCTCAAACCTTTGCTAGAAACTCCACCTTGGATGATTCCAGTGCTATTCCTCCCAAACAAACAAATATTCTAGCTACCCTAAAACGATTATAAGATAGGCTAACGGTTTACGTAGGTGTATATTTCCATTTAACTTACCGATAGTAAAGCAAAATAACCCAAACATATTACAAATACATTAAAAACAAAATAATAATACAATTGTTGAACAAAATATTGCTGGAAAAGGCACTAATGTTGGGATTCCGCATTCAGGGACACAACTTCAAGAGATCTTTTTCAAGCCAAATAATAATAATAATAATAATAATACTAATACTAATAATAATAATAATAATAATAATAATAATAATAATAGTTTACCTTCGTGTTCTTGTAAGTACTAAATGTATGTTGATATATCTATACCAGTCGTGTTTTACTTCCACCTACCGCCAAGCGATTTAATTAGGCTTTAGAAGAACCTGTTACATAACTTTATGGTATTGAGCTTTAACCTAAGTGGAGAGCTTGTTGATTAGTAAGTATATTATCAAGTATATTCACTGGGTGGTTAGAACACCTATACCCTGTTCATTATAGGTAGGCCAGGAGTCCCTACCCCAACCTTACTTTGAAGCCTGGGATGGCGCTTTTGTTAGCCTAGGGGAAAAACTAAAATACATAGCTCGAAAATTGTCAAAACAAACAAAATTTTCAATACCGGTAATAATTAAAAATAAATTCATAATAACCCCCAAGATGTCGGAGCAGATAGTGATAAAGGGTGTGCAGTAGATTGAGAGGTGATAAGGTAGGTAGGGTAAGGGAAGGAGTGTGGCTTAAGGTGGCGTCACATTAACCATTTTCTTACCACTTATTTTGGCAACTCTGATCTGATTACTTCTGAATTAAAATTGCATAAAACTTCCATCACCGAAATTTGTCTAAAATTTTCCATTTTCAATCTATTTGCCGATACTAGTTAAAAGAAAAAATCCTAAATGTTGCTAGAAAACAAATTTGCCGTTCAGAACTTGCCAGAAGAGTCGTTAGTGTGACTCCTAGGTATAATGGGCGTGGGGCGTGGCGTGAGATATGGGCGGCAGGTGGCGAAAGTAGAGCGGGGTACTAACGGGAGGGCGGGGAATTAAGGAGGAGAGATAAGGAACAGACAATTGGGAAGGAGGTGAGGTGGAAGGGAACTGTAGGCCAGAGGGGATAGTAAACCCTTTTAAACATCACCCACCCCATGTTGAGGTTTTTTGTTATTATTGTTATTATTATTATTATTATTATTATTATTATTTACAGATATTCTATTTATGTTTGAAATTATGCATTTATTAATTATTATTATTATTATTATTATTATTATTATTATTAAACATAGCTGCAATAGCAAAACGGTCCTGGGCAACACGTGGATTAGTATTGAGAATCCACCAAATAAATTCGACCAACAGTTAGCAAGATTTGTACCCACACAATGGTCTTCCTCCACACCGGATTGTACAGCTCTATCAACCGAGATATAAAGACCTCTAGGCTACACACTTTATACACCTCGGTTCTTAATTAATCCCCTCACGTGCTGCCATATATTAACCTGTGGGAGTGGCCGGCCAGATATGGAAAGATTGACCAAACGTGAGAGGGTTAATAAACTATATAATTAACGACATCTGAACAAAGCTAAGTTATAATGTCATCGTCCTGAAAATAGAAACCCACATAAAAAGGTAAACAATGAAAGGTGTAGTATTGTATACGTATATCCCGTAAAAGGTAAACAATGAAAGGTGTAGTATTGTATACGTATATCCCGTAAAATTCAGTAGCTGCTAATGTGTTCCACGATTTTTGACCGCGTCTGTACCTGCAGAATCTGATAACAACCCCTTCATATGAGAGAGAGAGAGAGAGAGAGAGAGAGAGAGAGAGAGAGAGAGAGAGAGAGAGAGAGAGAGAGAGAGAGGAGGAGAGAGAGAGAGAGAGAGAGGAGAGACGAGAGAGAGAGAGAGAGAGAGAGAGATGAGAGAGAGAGAGAGAGAGAGAGAGAGAGAGAGAGAGAGAGAGAGAGAGAGAGAGAGAGAGAGAGAGAGAGAGAGAGAGAGAGAGAGAGAGAGAGAGAGAGAGAGGAGGGGGGGGGGGGGGGAGACTGGAAGGTAGGGTGAGGGGGAGGAAAATAGGCCAAGGAGAAAGTGGGCAGAAGGAATGTACAGATAATGGCAAGATTATTAATGAGGGGAAATGTATAGCAAATTGCATAAGGGAACAATGGATATAAAATGGTAAGCGAACAACTTGCACGAACATTAATGAATAAAGAACAACAAGGAAAGGAATGGATATATAATTGTGAGCTAATGAATAGATGGACAATTGCAGGAGAAGGAATGCAAAGGAAATACAAAGAGAAAAATTATATTGGCAAAAGAAGATATTGACAGATAAATGCAAGATAACTGATAAGAGAAAACAAAAATCGAAATAACACAAGTTAAGTACCGATATTCCGAGCTAGAACCAAAACAAACAAAAATAATACTATAAAATAACAAAATAAATAATATTCATAACAAAAACTAAATACATAAATAAAAAAAATCTATACAGCTTGTCTATCATAATATACATAAGTCCAATATGAAGACAGGATACACAATAAGAGACGAACAAAGCTATGGGCAGGGCAACAGAGTGCAGATTAATGAGATATATATATAATGGATTGATAGGTTGCAGTTGATGGCATTATCGTGGGTGTTTAAACAATTATACCAAATTTCTCTATAAGTGTGTGTGTGTGTGTGTGTGTGTGTGTGTGTGTGTGTGTGTGTGTGTGTGTGTGTGTGTATTAACTTGCTTGTTCGTCAAGGGGAATCCACGCAATGCGAGCTAAGCTCATTATTATCGCGCCTCCTTAACTGGGAATGTATTGCGTGAAATGCATGTTAAGTGTTTATGTATCGTTGGAATGGCTGTGGATGTGTGTGTAGTCTGTATTTTAGCCAATTGGCGACATCTGGAAACGAAGGGTTAGGGTTAATCTGTACGGTACCATTCTCACTACGGTACCAGTCTCACCCGAAGGCTTAATATAATTAGGTTGACCAGTACGATACCCATCTCACCTTGCAACCGATCACCAACCTCAGATGGGACGTCACAACTTCGTGTGTGTGTGTGTGTGTGTGTGTGTGTGTGTGTGTGTGTGTGTGTGTGAGAGAGAGAGAGAGAATTTTAACTTTGCTGTTTTCTCCAGTGTATGTATATATATATATATACTATACCGGATATATATATATATATATATATATATATATATATATATATATATATATATATATATATATATATATATATATATATTATGAATAAACCTTCACATGCCAGTTTCCATTTTAATAAAGAGTACTTTCAGGACAAAAATAAAATGGCATATATAAATTATCAAAGGTAAATCACTATCAGTATACCCGACGATAATTTACCAACAGTTACTGTTTTATAACCTTAATTATTTGTGTAGTTTCTATACTTTATAATTCCAACTGGACACATTGCAAAATCTAAAAAGTTTTTATCTTTCATTCCATCCACATTTATTTTTTACCCACGTTATACTTCTATATAGGCTACAGCCCTGTGTTCCTCTACCACCAGACATACGATAATAACCTCTTAGGACTCACCCTAAATTATTCAAAGGGTTAAAATGTCAATATATTGTTCAAAAATATTTCAACTTCAATCTGTTCAATAATAGTCTGTTATCTCATCCTCTCTCAATCTCGTGACAACTCGTCCAGATTGTCTTATTATCTAATCAAATTTCCTCGTCTTGACATGCCTTCTCTTTTCTTCGAATATCGGTATTGCATAACAGATACAAATGATAGTCAAAAGTCGTCAGAGTCGCTCATTAATCATCAAGCCTTGCAACATTGACACTGTAGCGTGCAATGTCCATGTTATATTCTTGAGCCTCGATGAGAGCCTTTACTACATGTTAACCCATGGAACATGATAACCTCTTTCAGTGCCTTAATCTGGCTAACATTAGAGGGTTTCATTCAGTTACTGAGAAATAATCATATTAATCAGTCACCGGTTAATTGAGATATTATCCATTACACTACTAGCGGGCCGTCCTAAGCTACGCACATTCGTCTAGGTGAGCAATAAAAGAAAATTAAAAAAACAAAAACAATTACGATAATACTTTACATGATCTGCTCCCATATTATCAATAGTCCCTTCTTCATCTACTGTTGGAAAAATACAACGTGCCATCGTATCGAAAGGGCTAAATACTGATCCCGCGTCTCTCTCTCTCTCTCTCTCTCCCTACACCTTATTACCTTCTTGAGATGTGAGTGGTATTATTACAGCCTGCAAACATCTCCCTCTATCTTTCGTGCAATTGATCAGACGAGTTTGCAACATAAATTACCCCGTGTATGTAATCGCCACATGACCCACCGACCAAGTTTTGCAACACATACACACACACACACACACACACATCTTTCTACCTCCATACTATCCCCCAATCCCACCCTCAGTCTCTCTCTAATCCTCCCCTCTCCTTTCTCTTGCTCTGCCCCCACTATCTCTCATGTGGAGGGGAGAGAGATAGAGAGAGAGAGAGAGAGTTTGAGAGTGAGGGTGAAACATAGTGTGTGAGAGTGAGGGTGAGACAGAGAGTGAGGGTGAGAGAGAGTGAGAGATAGAGATAGATATAGATAGAGTGAGAGAGAGAGTGTGTGTGTGTGTGTGTGTGTGTGTGTGTGTGTGTGTGTGTGTGTGTGTGTGTGTGTGTGTGTGTGTGTGTGTGTGTGTGTGTGTGTGTGAGAGAGAGAGAGACTGAGTGAGAGAGGTAGAGGTAAGGGAGGGAGGGGAGGGGGGGTGGGGGGTTACTGCTCATCTCTGCACGCCATCCCCTCCTCCCTCCTCGGCGCCACAGTATCAACACACTAATTTCCATCACTACAAACCCGGAGTCACACCACCATAGTTTACACCTTATTTGTTTTCTCGTATCGGTAACTCGGCTTTTGATATGAGCTCAGACATATAACACCGGTGTCAATGAAAATAATGTAATATATACTAATATATATAATTATACAGTGTGTTATATATATACTGTATATATATATATATCTGAGAATTGTCGGAAAAATGATGGCCATCGATAATTGTCTAGTGTGATAATCCCTTAATGATTAAATGTACACATACGTTCAGTCTAGTTATTGAATCTAATGCAAAAGAAAACCTTGCAAATGGTTAGAACATAAAGATGGCGATTGAAAGTTGTGGGATACAGCCTGTCTGCCCGACCTTGGCTCACATTGCAACAACCAGCCCAACAACACCACCGCTAGCGACAATAATGATTGTACACAACACAGTTAGGACCGTTCGTGCCATTACTCATGTAAGTTCGGGGATTGATTATGCAAATTAAGTATGCAAATATATAGCTGGAAAATAATTCAAGACTGTGATTATAAGCCATGTGAATAATTTAAGGAAATGCAGATAGCAATTTTTTTTTGTTTTCTATATTCCAACTACTCCCTCTCGGGCATAGGCTGATAGCCTTTACACTCTACCGCTGAACACGGTGAGGCCCGTGAGGTCTTGTTCCAGTCTAGGGAGTGAGACATGCGAAACACCTATTCACGGCTCGAACCCAACTCCATCTCTGAAGCTGCTTCGCCTCTCTGCTTCACAGTCTCACTCCCAGGCTCGGACCCTCACTCTCAGAACGCCACCTATTGAGCAATTAACTAAAAGTAATTTCCAATGGTTGTATTTGCATAAAGACAAACAGTGCAGGTCCACGATTGTTTAGTGATTGTACAAATGGCAACAATTACACTAGTCAATCTAGCCTAACCTAACACTGTCAAATATATTCCAACTTATTCCTAGAAAATAATAACACACAAAAGAAAAAGGTCTTCGGAATAAGCAACTTATATAATAGCCAAAATGATGCAATGGACTATACAGAAGAGTTTTATACTTTGGTCAGTACAAAGATCATCGCAGGTAAAGACAAGCGACCTCAAGGGATATGGTCATTGGAGGAGCATGTGTGGTGAAATTCAGTCAGATACCAATATTGTTAACCAAAAAAAGGTTACGAGGCTAAAGAATTATCGCTCTTCCCTATGCTTTCCCTCCACCTTATCAATCCACTATAGTCTGTTTATTATCAGCTGAGAGTATATCGGCATGTCCTCATCATGATTAACACCTTACGAGCGGCCTATGCGGTTTATTTATGTGTACCGCACAGCGGGGTGTTTTTAGCCAAAATAGGGCTGTTTACGTGATCATTTTCATGCCTAAATAAGACCCAGAACGTAAAACAAGTACCTATCCCTGAAAGGGCATAAACAGAGCTTTCGAATGACACCATAACGATCCTTGTATGATGGATAGTTTTCTTGCAATAACCGTGCAACGCGAGTGCAAAAAGCAGGTAATTCGGTACTTTCAGTACATAATTGAGTATGTAGCGAGTGAGAGAGGGAGGAGGGAGCTGAGATTTGTGTCAGTAGGTTCGCCGCGGTGGTCTGGAGCAGTCATACGCTCGCTAGTCTCCTGCCACCACTTGTCTCTCTCTCTCAGCCACATTACGTGCTGAAATTGCCACTCGAGTTATGTCGAGCGCCGCCACATAGTCCAGCTTTATTTAACTCGACTTATGTTGCTCGCCGCTAATTAAGGGTTAAGCGGCTATTACGGGAATTTTGTACCGAAATATGTTGTTATCAACTCTGCGTAAGCAGAGTTTGGTATCCCCCCCCCCCCCCCCCCCCGTATAGTGGGTATCACACAAAAAAAAAATCTGTCGTCGTCGTCCGTCTGTCTCGGAAATCCTCCTAGACCGTTGGACGGATTTTCACTAATATTTCACACGAACATTTGTTGCGTGAATGCAAATGTCAGTCAAAAAAGATTTTTTGAATTTATGCAATAGTTATGATTTTAGGTCCAAAATATGGTTTTGCCCCCCCCCAGCAATGATGGCGTTCTTAGTGTGTCGGGGCTCACACACTAAGAACGCATTCATTCTGGGAGCGAAAACATCTCGGTAGCATTTGCTAGGTTAAGTTAGTTTAGTTGGCATTAGAAGTGATGGTAGTAATATTTGGATTTATGGTGATAGTAGTGATAATGGTGATAATTGTAGTGATGATGGTTGTAGTTGTATTAATGATGATGACAGTAGTATGAAGTTCATAATAGTAGTGATGATGGTGACAAGTAATGATGATAGTTGTAGTGATAATAATGACAGTAGTGATGATGGTAGTAACCATGGTGTGAGTATTAGTTTATTATGGTGAGTAGTAGTGAGGATGGTGAAATTTGTAGTGATGATGACGATAGTTGTGGTAATGAAGTTCATAGTAATGGTGATGATGGCAGTAGTAGTGATGATGGTGACAGTAGAATAAATTATTGTAATATTTGTGACAGTAGTAATGATGATGGTTATAGTAGTAGTGATGATGTTAACAGTAGTAATGATGATTGTAAGATGGTGGTGATGATATTAGTAATGATGGTTGATAGTTGTAGTATCAATGATGATAGTAGTGATTAAGATCCTAGTGACAATGGACAGTGACGATGGTGAGAGTAGTAGTGATAATTGTAATTGTAGTAGTGATGATGATCATAGTAATGGTGATGATGACAGTACTCGTGATGATTGTGGCAGTTGTAGTGATGATGGCAGTTGTAGTGATGATGGCAGTAGTAGTGATTATGTTGATTGTGATTGATGATGGTAACCCATCGCAGATAAAAACAGTAGTTTTATATACTTCCAGTAAATAATCATAAAACAGAAAAGAATGATGTCATCGAATCTTCTAATGGTTAACAATTGATAATACAATTAGGGTGTGTAGGATGGGTAGAAAAGATCGACAGCATCCACTATGCATATTCCGTTTAAGTTAAGAGCGGATATTAATGAATCATTAATAATATTAACTGTGCAACCATTTTGTGCTTTTTACTGTAAGGTTAAAGTGCGTGGTGAAATGGAGTCTGGTTTCCTTTGTTTTGTAATAATAATGGCCGTGTGGTGTAATGCATGCACACTTCTTTTCTTCTCTCCCAAGAACACGAACCAAGAATCAAGATAATTTAGCTGTTTTCGTGACTATGAATGTTAAGGGGAGGGTTTTCTGGACCCTCTTCTCCCTCATGCTTAGCCCCATTAGTTTTGACTTTTTTAGGCATTCACCCCAATACTTTGGCGATTTGAAGACCTTTGCCGTGTCATTCAGGTGTCACGTTTTGTTTTCCTGGCGAGTGAAAGCGAGCCTGCAACTTGGGATAGCTACCGAAAAATTCAAAAATGTATCTCGAAGGGGGGTCTTGGAGGTGTCTTTTTAAGCATGATGAAGGTCTAAAAATAATAATTAATATATATTTAAATAAACAAATGTATACAAATTTTCTTTTAACCCCTTCACCACCATTAAGTAATTGTCATTATATTCTGGTAACCATTAGATGATTTTCATTAGTATATAATCTACGTATACGACCCAAATGGGTAAATACGATCTCAATAAACCTTCTTAGTAACATAGGTCCTTCTTAAACTGCACAAAATAATATAATTTTAGCCAGAATCAAAAGTAATAAGGCGTCATGGTGCTGAAGGGGTTAGGTGTGCCCCTGTGGAACTCTACCATGCTTTTTGCATGTGGCTGTATCAAACCAGTTAGCATCCTCCTCACATTATCCCTCTTGTAGTGAAGAGGAGGCTACAGAACAAGTTAGAGAAAAGAACAGTCACGAGCAAAAGACATGGCCCACCTGTACAACTTCTCCATTAACCCCTTCTGTACCGGCGACGTCTGTTTAACTGTATTCAGGCTACCATTGGACGATTTTACTCAGTTTACAAAGGGCCTCCAACAATTAACAGGTTTCGAACTATCTCGCTTAACCCTTTGTTTCTATCACAGATCCTTCTTAAACTGAACAAAATCGTCTAAATATAGCAAAAATACAAATGAAAAAACGTCACCGGTACAGAAGGGGTTAATTTCCTCCCATATATAAAACAAAAACATTCAACACAACTAAACAAAGCTTGAATATGAAGCCTTCGATTATTCTCAGCTAAAGATAAGGTACACATACACTATACTGTATATGTTTTGGTGTTGATTAAATAGAAGTTGAAATTATGGAGACAGGACTGGGATTTTGAATGTCACTGTACACCTACATTCTATACTTTCTCAAAATTCCATAAGGGAGACTCCTTTGTCGCGGGAACCTGTCTCGAGTCGGATTTACAAGATAACTTTACCCGTCAATTTATTATTGACAAATATATTTTGACATTTCGCTTGTACTTAGCGCTGATTTCGGTGACTAGTTGGAACGTATTATATTTTATGTGACGGAATATATTTAAGAAGAGTTTTATATTATATACAGTATATATATATGTTATTTAATTTTTGCTCCCTAGACCTCCATCAAGCTTAAAAAACAATACCCCCAAGACCCCTCTTCGAGATAAATTTTAATTTTCCCTCCAAAATTGCAGGCTCGTTGTCGCTCGCCACGATAAAAACCGACACCTAAATATGAAAGGTCTTAAAATTTCCAAAGAAATGGGGGCAAAAGGTTTTACAATCGCTAAACTAATGGGACTAACATCCTAGAATCTGAAAACTAATTATATCAGAAGGTACCAGACCAGAGTTCCCTATAAAAGTTAAGGAGAGAACCTCTTGTGTGACTCGGGCTTGAATGACAGATGCCAGGAGTGGTTTTGTAAAAGTGATATACTCGTCTTCCAACCTCTGCCAAGTCTTCCATGGTACACACGGGGATACATAATAAGGACTTGGTTGTGGAAGGTGGTGCTTCATGAGTGGCCTACTACTGTTTTTGTAGTAATATTTAAGATATATACGGTACTAATTTTTCAACTTCTACCTAGGGAGCAAACCCACTCACTCTCATTCGCTCTCTCTCAATTTATACATTATCCCAATATAATAGGCAATCAATTCATCTACCACAAGCTCCAAGGTCAAACACAAGTAGATGAGCACCAGGGCAACACACAGCCTAGTATAAACCACCAACTTTACCTTTCCGAGGGAGAACAAGTCTCTAGAGGCAGCCATCGACAAAAACAAATCTTATTGACATACGTGTAAGGAGACAAAAGGGCAAAGTTGTCTGTAACGAGTGCCCGCCCGCCGCCCCCCCCCCCCCCTCCCCCCCTCTCTCTCTCTCAAATTTATATATTTAATGAAATTATTAATTGGCATTCATATTACGATTTATAATAGTGACCTAGGCTGACCTTGGCCCGAGGAAAAGAGAAGATAACGGTGGTGGTCAGTAAAAGGTCAACCCGGGCAAACCAAACTATCCGGCACCTGTCACAAGGGATCATAAAGAACTTGGGCCCTTTCTTCTCACCAGGTTTATTAAGGGGAGGACATTTGGTATATATTTACGGTATTTATTTATTTATTTATTTATTTTTATAATTATTATTATACTTAAATGTTCTTGTTTTAGTTTCCTCCTAAGACCTCCTTCAAACTTTAAAAAATAACCCCAAGACCCCCTTCAAGATAAATTTTAGCATTTTTCGATAGAAAAATGGCCTCCTCCTAAATTGCTGGCTCGCTCTCGCTCGCCAGTAAAAGACACCTAAATGACACGAAATGTTTTAAAATCGCCAAACTAATGGGGCGAATTTCTTAAATCTCAAAACTAATGGGGGTAAATATGAACGAAAATGGAGGTCCACAAAATCTCCCCTTATGCCGGCGTCATACTAGAAAGTTTATTAGCTACATGTATGGGAGCTTTGAATCCACTACAATTTTTGTATATTATTTTGAATTATTTTGCTGTTTAGATGATCGTAATTGCTCATCCGAAAAGAAATCTACACTTGAATGGGATGAAGTAACTTAATTCAATTTTTTGTTTTCAATGTGAGTGAGGGAGGCAAAAGGCAGAACTCCCTGTAGCCAGTGCCTCCCACAGAGTTGAAAGAGTGACAGGACACACGGAGTTTGAAATAATTTAAGTCATAGGAAGAGGGTAAGACTGAATCTGGGAGAGAGTTCCAGAGTTAACCATTCCCTTTTCACGCTTTGACACACATTCTGATAACATATCATACCATCTTCTTCTCGGCTTTCAACGCCTTCTTCTTCCTTCCACTTCACTGACATAGATCCTTTTAACTATTCTTTCTTCAGGCATTCTTGTGATGTGACCATACCATCTGAGAAAACTTTCTTCAACCTTTTGCTCTACCGACTTGTTAACTCCACATGCCTCCCTTATGTTCACAATGTTTACTTAGTCTGTTCTTCAAACTCTACACGCATTTCTTAGCAAATCCATTTCAACTGCTCTTACTTGTGACTTTTCATTACTATACCATACTATACTTACTAAGCTGAATAAATCGATCACTGATAGACAACCTATAATTAAGAAATGTGCCATTGTGTACTGAAAGGGGTTATATCACGAATTTCTTAAACTCTCTAAAATGTAAATATAAGACGACCGTGGTTAAATACTAGCCCCCCCCCCCCTCCTCCACTACCCCCAACTCCCTTACAATTATTTAAAGGGGTTCCTTATTTAGGTACAGGCTGGCTGGTTGACTTTTTGTTATACGCATACCATTATTAGTTGCTTACCTTCAGTCTACTTCAACCCTTTTATCATATCCCTTTTACAGCATGCAGTTACATTTGTTACTTTATTACACAACTCTCTATATGTGCGTATCTTCAGTTTACGTCAACAATGTTATCATGTTCCATGTTCCTATTACAGAATGCACAGATACATTTTTCTATTTGTTTATACGCATGGTCTTTATATGTGTCTATCGTGTTCTATATCAACACTTTCATCACAACCCTTTTACAGTTTGTCCAGTTATATTTTTCACTTTGTTTATACGCAAACTCTTTATATATGTGTACCTTCTTCTCTTTATATGTGCTTACCTTCTTTCTATTCCAACCCTTTTACAGCTTGTCCACTTATATTTTGTGGACGAATCTCCCTTCACCATCTGCACTTTCTACCCTCCCTTCCTCCCTCCCCCTCTCTCTGTAGTATTCATCTTCCCTACAAACCTGTTTCTGCTCCCTTAATTCTACTCCTCTCCCACCACACCTGTTCCTTCTTCTCCCTCCACACCTGTTCCTTCCTCTTCCACCACACCTGTTCCTTCCTCTCCCACCACACCTGTTCCTTCCTTTCCCACCAGACCTGTTCCTCCCTCTCCCTCCACACCTATTCATTCCTCTCCCACCACACCTGTTCCTTCCTCTCCTTCCACACCTGTTCCTTCCTCTCCTTCCTCTATATATGTCTGTCAGCCTGCCTGTCAGTTTGTTTGTTTGTCGTCTATCTCTCTGTCTGTCTACCTGTCTCTATCTCTATGTGCGTGTCTATATATCGGTATGTATGTCTATCTGTCTGTATATGTCTAAATGTGCGTATATCTATATGTGTCTGTCTGTCAATCGATATGTCTGTGCATCTATGTGTCAAACTGTGGTAGAGAAAACTCCCCTTTCTATGCATTTCACATCCGGGAGGCGAAGCTCAGTAACCCACCAGACTCGCTACTGCCCCTACCCCCTACTCTATTATTATTACTTCACACTTTCTAACACACACACACACACACACACACACACACACACACACACACACACACGCACACGCACATTCTTTACCTTTACTACTGCTCTCTCTCTCTCTCTCTCTCTCTCTCTCTCTCTCTCTCTCTCTCTCTCTCTCCCAACCTTTATACTACCCTCCCACATATTTTCTATTAATCTATCTAACTATCTATTGCCAGACGCCTTAATTCCCTTAATGAGGGTGGCCATACACAGAATGCCCCCAAGAGGACTTATTCCCTGTAAGAGGGACAACCCGAGCCAGTTTACTGAAGGACTTACAGGATTGACCACTCAATTTAGGATCCGTCCGGCTCCGAGGCCCTCTGTGTATCTTGTTAGCACTATTTTTCTACAGTGGTGTTCGGCTAGTCCATCCAATAACCTGCCTTACCCTTCGGTAAGCAGTACGGATTTGTATCAGGTTATCATCCCCTAGACAGGTTGCCGACCAAGGCTGACGAGTCCCATCCACCCGGATTTTTATAAGGTTGTCTCCCCTAGATAGGTTGCCGACCAAGGCTAACGAGTCCCATCCACCCTGATTCTATTAATACACTGTGTTATATACTTTCACATTATTCATTATCATTTCCTTTACTCCAACAACGATTTGTGTACTGTATTAATACTAATGTAAAAATATTATACTTAACTTAGAAAGAACCTCCAAGAATTAAGAGGCTAAAAACTATCTACATTAAATGAACTCTCTAACTTGGATAGGTCCACTTCCTTGAACGACCTTGAATAAAATCGTCTGAATGTATGAATATTTTCAAGGAATTTGGCGTCATCTGCATAAAAGGGTTAAGGGGATTTCCACTTGAGGTATGTTTTTCTTAATCCCTTTCTTTTCCCCATGTTTAGTCCCATTAGCTATGCGACTTTAAGACTTTTCGCCCCATTAGTTTGTGATTTTAAGAACTTTCGCCCCATTCCTGTCAATGTTAAGATATTTTGAGCCAATTAGGAGTCTTTGTTTAAAGTCGAGCGATAGCGAGCCTGTAATTTAAGAGGAACCGGCCTTCGGTTTGTACATTTGTGTACCGAAAAATATACAAATTCATCATGAAAGTGTATCTAGGGGGTGTAATTTTAAGTTTGATGGAGGTCTAAGGAACAAACTTAAAACCTCCCCTTAACCCCATCATTTCCTCTATACTCCTCTCCATCTTTCATTGCCCTGTACTGGCCTATATCTATCAACAACCTCCCCTAGCAGTACTCTCACTTACCCTACACAATACACACTTTCCCCTACTCCACTTCTCTACCTAGGACGTTACACATTTAATACAAAAGCTACTCCCCCCCCAAATCTCTCACTCTCACACACGTACATACCCGTACAGGCTACATAGAAATGTTTATGAATATGTGTAACTTTTCTTGTGTTCACTAATAAGCGTACGCATATGAACATGGGTATATGAAAGCTGCGTTCATATACAGTATATATTACTGGTATCGTAGGTGTGTGCATAAACCTTTAACCTTAACCTTTTTAAGTGGTGATGGGCTGGTCTATCAGAATGAGAGTTGAGCGTTCTCTGCCATACCCATAGCTTACTCTGACTGTTCCTTTTACTTATATATTTTCTAGATCTCAAGTGACGGCGTCTTTTCCGTGGATTGACCTCCCTACTGCCAACCCTGGCAGATTGGGAGCCAAAGCGTCACATTTTTCCTTTGTCCCTCAACTTTCTCTTTATAATTGCTGAGGGGCACAGGGCCTTGGGTGGGGCTTTTGTTTCCCGGGCGTTTCCGCACCCTCCTCAGCTCCCCGCCTTTGAGTGGCTTCGGTCACCTGGGCATTATTAGTGGTAAGCTGGGAGGGTTCTGTGGGGGGCGCTCGGTTATGGCCTTGGCCTTGCTCGGGACCTTGGGGCTGCTCGGCCAGACAGCCTGAGGAACAGCAACAACCTTTAACCGTCCTGGTGGTGCGGTGGTTGGAGTGTTTGGGAGTCTGTGTGTGATAACCCAGGTTCGAATCCCGGTGGCTCACATATGTGCGTTCATTAGTTTCGTTGGAGGTGTTTGGTGTTGTGGTGAAGTTAATGAAAATATAAATATGAAGGTTTGTATTATTTTAGTAGTGTATGTAAACGCACAAATAATCTCTCTCTCTCTCTCTCTCTCTCTCTCTCTCTATATATATATATATATATATATATATATATATATATATATATATATATATATATATATATATATGTATAGTTGTATACAGTATACACCGATACATATATAATAACATTACTTGAAGTCGGATCATATGTGTGATATCCTAATATGTGGCTACAACATAACAACTGTCTTCAGCAACACAACTAGTACATTACCTGTTACCCTTTCTACCTTGCAACATCCAATCTTGTATAATGCAGCTGCCCTTTTGCTAACATTATAATCCTCTTATCCCTGACAAGCTAGAGTCGTTAACCCCTTTTATACGATGGAGTCATTTCATTTTTAGCCTGGCTTACAAAAGACGATTATATTTAGCTGTGAAAGGGAATATTGGAATTAAAGGAATTAAAGGGGTATATAGTAGATCAAGTAACCCTCTGATATCCAATTCCGGCTTAAGCTATTGTATCTTAGCGAACATATTATGCCATTATATTGAAGCCACTGAATTATATACCAAGTTTTATAAACATGAGTTTATGCAGTTGTCTCAAATATATATTACCTAAAAAACGAAATAACATACGAAAGAATATAACTAGAGAACAGGTAGACCGCAACTCCATATATTATGCAACAAGTCCAAATAATAATGTACGCTGAACATAAAACCCTCATAGAACACCTTTCGTGTATATCCTTAAGGGGAGGTTTCTAGTTTGTTTCCTACTCCTCCAGCAATCATAAAATGTCACCACCCTGACCCCCTTTCAAGATAAATTTGTACATTTTCGGTAGAAAAATGTCCCGGCCGAAGGCCGATTACTCTTAAATTACAGGCTCGCTATCGCTCGCCAGGATAAAATCGACACCTAAATGGCATGAAAGGTCTTAAAATTGACAGAATGGGGCGGAAATTCTTAAAAATCACCAAATAATGGGGCAAACGTCTTAAAATCTCAAAAGCAATGGGGCTAAATATGAGGGAGAAAGGGGTCAAGAAAAAAATCCCTAAAGTGGAAATCTCCCCTTAATGTACATACTGTATCTTCATACTACTACATAAAGGCACATATCCCTCTATCCCTTAAAAAGAAGAACATTATGAAGGTTGGTTAAATCTGCCTCAGGGTTTGGACAGGAGACAAGGATAGGGTAAATATAGGTTGTAGTAACAGTGGTAGGTTTTGGTTGCGGTTTAGGCGTTCACAATCAAACTCGACCGGCTCAGAACGTAATAACAATACAATCCCCCCCCCCCCCCCTTCCCCCCTCTTCTCTTTCCACCCACATACACCGTCATCTTTATCTCACAATGGATAAAAAGCACCCCAACAAACTAGCACCCCTTCTTTTCCCACATCATTCCTATACTCCCCGCAATACAAATATTTAGAAAGCAACCCACCCCACCTATCCTCCCACAATACAGCCCTCTCCATCTTTCTCTCACATCAGCTCCACACACTACATGATTCCCCACCTTTCTTCCCCACACCCATCATAATGCCACCTTCTCCTTCTTGCTCCCCCATTACCCCCACGTCTTCCCCCACAATGCAATCCTCCCTACTTGTCTCTCCCATCACCTTCCACAAAACACCCCTCTCGACCTTTCTCCCAAATCACCCCCACAATGCACCCCTCCACTCCCCCACAATGCATCCCCCTCCACCATTCTCCCACACCCTCCTCACAATGCAGCCCTCTCCACCGTTCTCCCACATATCCCCCACACAGCAGCCCTCTCCACCTTTCTCCCACACATCACCCCTCTCCACCTTTCTCCCACAAGGCACCCCTCTCCACCTTTCTGCACATCACCCCCACAAAGCATCCCTCTCCACATTATCCTCTCCCCCACAAAGCACCCCTCCCCACCTTTCTCCTCCATAAACCCCACAACACATCCCTCCCCTTCCCCACAACACATCCCTCCCCTTCCCTACAACACATCCCTCCCCTCTCCTCCACAATGTAGCCCCCTCCCCCCCATCTCTCGGTCAGCGCCCTTCCCCCCGGCACAGCACCGACCTCCAACCTATGTTACACTTGCTGCGGCCACTCCCTCCCTCACTTTCATTAACTGGGAGGGAGGGAGGGAGGGAGGGATATATATATGTTCTCTCCAGTAACCAACTTTACTCCTAAACTCGATTAATGAAATTATATAATTATATAATATTACGGGAATTAACTATAACTTGAGTGAAGAATTAATATGGTTTATATCTTTATGACGTCACCCAATCACTCTTAAAAACACGGGGCTGGAACGTAACAGTCAATTAGAGAACAAGCAATACACGCAGTTATTACAAAAATCCAGTAACAGACCAGTTAATTATGTGTTATGAAGGTTTTAATATTACCTTCATCCGTAATTGGAGTGCGTTCTTGGGTAATTATATATAGTTAGCAGAGCAATTAGATACCCTCCTGTAATAAACACAATCATTAACCCTTTCAATCAGATGACGCCAATTGTCTTCCATGTATTTATTCTGGTATACGTTCTTGCGAGTTTTATTAAAACTAGGAAGGACCTGCCAGAGTTAGAGGTTAATCAAAACAGTCTTTAAACTATTTTGTCTAGAGATCCTTCCTCAACCAAGCACAATCTAGTAGCAGTAACAATAACAAAAGGAAAGATAGTCTTCTGGCAGAAAGGGTTAACACAGCTACTAATTGGAGTGCATCCCTAGGTAATTAGATATAGTTAGCAGAACAATTATATAATCAGATATAGTTAGCAGAACAATTATGTAATCAGATATAGTTAGCAGAACAATTATATAATCAGATATAGTTAGCAGAACAATTATATAATCAGGTATAGTTAGCATAACAATTATATAATCAGATATAGTTAGCAGAACAATTATGTAATCAGATATAGTTAGCAGAACAATTATATAATCAGATATAGTTAGCAGAACAATTATGTAATCAGATATAGTTAGCAGAACAATTATATAATCAGGTATAGTTAGCATAACAATTATATAATCAGATATAGTTAGCAGAACAATTATGTAATCAGATATAGTTAGCATAACAATTATATAATCAGATATAGTTAGCAGAACAATTATATAATCAGATATAGTTAGCAGAACAATTATATAATCAGATATAGTTAGCAGAGCGATTAGAGAGCCTGGAGTAATAAAGCGGGTCATTTAGCACCTTAAGGGGGGTCACCGTTTTTTGTTTTATCCCTCTCTCCTTTTCTCTCTTTCTCTGGCTTGTATCCATTCGGCCCCATTCAGCCAACTGTTTTAAGACGTTTATCTCCATCCAGGTGTCGATTTCTTCCTGGAGAGCGATAACGAGCCAGCATTGTATGGAGAAATCCGGCTTCGCCGGAGAAATTTTTCTATCGAAAAATGTACAAATTTAACTTGATGTCAAAACAAAAAAATATATATGTTGGCTCGCTACCGCTCGCCAGGAAAATATTGACACCTGGATGGGGGTAAACGTTTTAAAACAGTAGGCTGAATGGGGCCAAATAGATACAAGCCAAAGAAAGAGGGAGAGAAAGATAAAAAAAAGCGTGGTGGGCTCCCTTAATGGCTGGCATGACTGGCTCTTGGGGAGAGAAACCCCTAGGAGACCTTAAATTGAACTGGAAACAGACACGAACACAGAGTAGGAAAAGGATTGGGGAAATACAAAAGATAAAATAATATATAGAGCAGAAGAGAAATGCATATGAAAAATAAAAATTATAAATTCACTGGACAACAACAACAACAACAACAACAACAATACTAATAATACTAATAATACTAATAATACTAATAATACCGGTAATAATAATAAGTAGGTGGATGCATTGGATATGAAACAGATGGGCATTATCTTCTGTCTTGAATAAGGTGGATACAAAAATACCACATCATAAAACAAAATTGGTTCAATATGAAAGAAAAAAAGTGTCCAAAACCAAAGGAAAGGAAGTATGAAAGGGAAGAGGTAAGGAATGTAGCTAGGATAATACAGAGAAAGTGCATTGAATGAGACTTATAGAAATAGTAAAAGAAAAAACAAAAAGGCGATAATGAAATAGCCAAAGCAAAGGGTAAATAAGAAAGGTTAATACACATATTAACAAACAACTAAAGTTCAGCTCAGTTCAGAATAAACAAGCAACTATTAAACAAATAAGAAACAGATGAGCATAATATTAATTAACATAACAAATAAATTTTAGTTAAGACAGTAAAAAGGAAAACAAAACATAGATCCAGGTAGAGAGAAAGCAGGTACTTAAGGGGACAAGCCAGAACAAGTAACATAAAGAGACCAAGTTAACGTAAATAGGTGAGGAAGGAATAACGATGAAGGGAAAGATGAGAGGATAACACAGTAAAAGAAGGGGATAGGATAAAGACAAGAATAAGATGATATCAATAACAGTACACGAAGAGAATAGGATATAAGAACATAAGAACATAAGAACATTAGAAAATGGGAGTCTGCAGAAAGCCGATTGGCCTAAGCAAGGCAGATCCCTGTCCCACACAACCCCAATTATAGGCTTAACACTCTAATACCCTGAGGATCATCTTACCAAAACGGTTAGAGATTAACTCAGGATTACGGGGGTCTGCAGAGCGCTGATTGGCTTAAAAAGATTAAGATGATAGAATTAACAGTAAACGAAGATAATAGGATACAAATAGAAATAAGATGATATAATTAATAGTAAACGAAGAGGATAGGATAACAATAAGAATAAGATGGTAGAATATACAGTAAACAAGAATAAGATGATATAATTAACGAAGGTGATATAATGAAGTTAAAACAAGATGATAGCATACACAGTAAACGAAGGGGATAGGATAATTATCAGAACAAGATAACAAAATTAACATTAAACGAAGGGGATAGGATAAGGCTAATAATATGATTTAGAATTAACAATAAACAGAGGGGATAGGATAAAGATAAGAATAAGATGTTAGAATAAACAGTAAAAGAAGAGGAACACAAACAAATGCAGACACAAACAGAAAAAATAACACTGGGAGACTAAAATATACAAGCAAGAGAACACGAAAAGGGTGCTACGAGATAAATATACAGCGGTGAAACCAAAATAAGCGGGCCGAAGACAAGTAACAAAAAGGTAATTGCAAATAAGAATACAGCAGTGAAAAAAGCACAATCATGCTCAAAAGAAAGGCAGATCATTAATGATAATATATATATATATATATATATATATATATATATATATATATATATATATATATACTGTATATATATATATATGTACTATATATAATTATATATATATATATATATATATATATATATATATATATATATATATATATACTTTATATATATACACAAAAAGATAATGTATATTTACAAACTAAGAAGGGAAGGATATTGCATAAGTCGAAATGGAAACCATTCGAAGGAAAGGAAAGAGTAATAAAGGAATGTATAATGACTAACACTTAATGAAGATAACCACCTTAGAGCGATATATTTACAATATACCTTTCAATTAACGACTGCAAAGTGAAATAAATAATCATTAACATAGTATATCACCTTATAATAAGCTGTTCCACAACAATACGATTTTGTCTATGTATCTTGTAAACATTATGCCTCTTAAGTGGTAGCAATGTTCACTACAGCCCAGACACGGGGGGGGGGGGGAGAGAGAGAGAGAGAGAGAGAGAGAGAGAGAGAGAGAGAGAGAGAGAGAGAGAGAGAGAGAGAGAGAGAGAGAGAGAGAGAGAGAGAGAAGAGAGAGAGAGAGAAGAGAGACAGAGAGAGAGGAGAGAGAGAGAGAGAGAGAGAGAGAAAGAGAAGAGACAGAGACAGAGAGAGAGAGAGAGAGAGAGGAGAGGAGAGAAGAGAGAGAGAGATATGTGAGTGTGTGATGTTGAAGATAAAGGGAGAAGTAGTGAGGGTGTGGTCATGGTGGTGGAAGAAAGAGGTGGTGGGTGGGTGGAAGTCATATAAAAACACTGATTGAGCAAAGCACAGGTTGTCAGCCACTCAAAACTAACCCACTCTCTATTTTCCATCCACATACATCCACTTTCATCCACCCTCGCTCATCCACCTATCCATTCAAAACAACCCACTATATTTGTCCATCCACATACATACACCTTCACTCACCCTCGTTCATCCAATTATTCATTCAAAACAACCCACTCTCTATTTTCCATCCACATACATCCACCTATCCAACCAATACACTTACACTCATACACCTTAACTCTTCCACACATTTACCCACTTAAAGGGAGCTGGGTCATTTTGCTTGACCCCCTTCTCCTTCATGTTTAGCGCCATTGGTTTTCAGATTATTAGAGGTTTGTCCCATTAGTTTGTCGATTTTAAGACCTTCCGCCCCATTTCCTAATCAATTCGTGCTATTTAGGTGTCGATTTTCTTCCTGGCGAACGATAGTGAGCCTGTAATTTTGAGAGAACATCTAATGGATGTTATTTGAAGTTTGATGGAGGTCTAGGGAGGAAACTAGAAAAATCATTAATATATGAACAAAATCGACCAAAAAGTGAACCATCCCCCCTTAAATTCATCCTAATTTTTTCCTTCTGCACCTGCACCTACAGCCAATCTAGCTCACCCACCTACACCTTCCTTCTCTTCCACCCACCCACACTCTTACACCTTAACTCTTTCCCACATTAACCCACTCACTTTCACTATCATTCTCCCTCATCCACCTCCACTCACACTCAACCTAGTTCATCCATCTACACCTTAGTTCACTCACACCCACTAAATACACCCAACATCATACACACTAACTCTCTCTCCTTCACTCTTCCCTAGTCTTATCCACTATCACTCTATAGCATCCACCTCCACCCTCGTCCACTCAACCATTTATTCCACCTGCACCCCTCTCCCAACTTACATCCACCATCTTTCTCGTTTAGCACTCTCCATCTTTTTCGTTTACCAATCTCCACTCTCCCACACTAACAGACATTCACACTCCTCCACCGCACATACCAACACCACTATCGTTAACACCACTATCACCACCACCATACCTCCACCACAATCATATCCCCATAACCACACCACCACCATACCCCCCCCCCTCTCACTATCACCACCACAATCATATCCCAGCACTACACCATCATACCGTCCCCTCCCCCTCACTATCACCACCACAATCATATCCCAGCACTACACCATCATACCGTCCCCTCCCCCTCACTATCACCACCACAACCATATCCCAGCACTACACCATCATACCCCCATCACTATCACCACACCATCACTACACCTGCAATATTACCACACTCACAACACCTGTTAATCATTCCCACAGGTGTTTGGGCCAGACACAACAGTACAAGTGTTTAGAGTTTGATGGCTGTGTTTATCAGATTATTATCAGGCCCAGTGGAGAGAGAGAGAGAGAGAGAGAGAGAGAGAGAGAGAGAGAGAGAGAGAGAGAGAGAGAGAGAGAGAGAGAGAGAGAGAGAGAGAGAGAGAGAGAGAGAGAGAGGCGAGAGAGAGAAGAGAGAGAGAGAGAGAGAGAGAGAGGAGAGAGAGAGAGAGAGAGAGAGAGAGAGAGAGAGGAGAGAGAGAGAGAGAGAGAGAGAGAAGAGAGAGAGAGAGAGAGAGAGAGAGAGAGAGAGAGAGAGAGAGAGAGGGTGAGAGAAGAGAGAGAGAGAGAGAGAGAGATAGAGAGAGAGAGAGAGAGAGAGGAGAGAGAGAGAGAGGAGAGGAGAGAGAGAGGAGAGAGAGAGAGGAGAGAGAGAGAGAGAGAGAGAGAGAGAGAGAAGAGAGAAGAGAGAGGAGAGAGAGAGAGAGAGAGAGAGAGAGAGAGAGAGAGAGAGAGAGAGAGAGAGAGAGAGAGAGAGAGAGAGAGAGAGAGAGAGAGAGAGAGAGTTTGTGTGAATATACTGTACAATCTCTTATATCAACATAGTACATAATAATATCATATGTAAGACCCTACATAAACCAAGCTATCCTCTAGACCTTGATAGTACAGGGTGTCTCAATATAAATGTGACCCATTTGACTGTTAATAACTGCCAATATTAATGATATTATTCTCTTTTTTTCAGGTTTGGAAGATCATAGCATAACATTGAAAAATCATCTATCAAAATGCCTTGGACAATAGAGGAAAAAACTATGTGTGTCACTGCTTATCTGGAGACAAAATCCTTCAAATCGGTACAGGCAAAATTCCGCAGGGAATTCAACTTTAATAACTATCCCCATAAATTCCAAATTACCCGTTGGGTAAACAAATTTAAAGCAACAGGATCATTAAACAAGCTCAGTAAAAAAGCAGAACAATCTACAAGTGGCAGGAAGTTGACTGCAAGATGTCCTGAAAATGTGGATGCGGTGAGAGATTCTGTCGGAAGGAGTCCAAAAAAGTCCATCCGAAGACGTTCCCAAGAGATGGTTCTTTCTCGTGCGTCAGTGCACAGAATCTTGAAGAAGGACCTTAAACTCTATCCATACAGAATCCAGATTATGCAGAAACTCACGCCAGCCGACAAGGAAAAACGTGTTGTGATGTGCCAGTGGTTCGAGACCAAGATCGAAGAGGATTCTGACTTTCTCGATAATGTTTGGTTCAGCGACGAAGTACACTCCTCACTCTGCGGACATGTCAATAGCAAGAACTCGGTGTTCTGGGGATCACAATCACCAGATGAGGTTCTTCAGAGACCATTGCACTCTGTGAAATGCACTGCTTGGGTGGCCATCTCAAACCATGGCATAATTGGACCATTTTGATTTGAAAATGAAGCCGGGGAGACAGTCACTGTCACAAAGGAGCGTTACATTGTGGTGTTAAACAAGTTCTGGAGGACACTTGGAGCACGTCGTGGAGTGAATCGAGGTGTGCAATGGTTTCAACAAGATGGGGCAACTCCACATACTGCTAACATAACAATGGAGTGGCTCGATCATCGATTCCCTAATCAGCTGATCAGCAGACGCCGCGAACCAGAGTGGTCTCCGCGTTCACCCAATCTGAACCCCCCGGAGTTTTATCTCTGGGGGTTCTTGAAGGACAATGTGTATGGGAACAATCCTCAATCTATTGCCGAGCTGAAAGTGGCCATAACCCAGACGATACGTGCGCCATACAGAAGCAAGAGTGTGTGAGGGTTATCGATAACTTCGCTCGTAGGCTACAAGTGTGTGATCAGCGCAGAGGCACACATTTAGAACATGTGCTGTAAAAATGTAGCTTTTGAGCAAGAGATACCAAATAAACATTTATTTTAATTGTTATCATGTCAGCTTCTAGGAAATGTAATATTTTTTTGAGTTTCTTGTCTGGGCAATAAATCATGAACATATTAATGGGTCACATTTATATTGAGACACAACCTGTATTAGCCAAGTACATAGATCTTGTTATTAACCCACTCCACAGCTGACACGAGCCAGACCAGCCACCAACAGACAACAACAACAACAACACAACCCTCTCCTTCTGGCATAACTAGTGTTGAGGGGAGGTAGTTGATTTTCATGCTTCCCCTTCTTCCTCATGTTTAGCCCCTTTAGTTTTCAGATTTTAAGACATTCTGCCATTAGTTTTGGCACCCCCATTTCTTTGTCAATATTTATATTTTTCGTGTCATTTAGTTGTCGATTTTTTCCTGGCGAGATCTAGCGAGCCTGTTATTTCAGAGGAACTGATCGGGACATTTTCCTATCGAAAAATGTACAAATTTATCTTGAAGGAGGGTATGGGGGGGGGGGGGCTTGATGAATGTCTAGGGAGGAAACTGAAAAAACAAAATATATATATATATATATATATAAGATAAATTATTAAGCCAATAAATAGGGCCATCCCCCCTTAATGGTACCCTGACACCCCTGGACAACCTCCCACACTCACACTAACAGGCTGTAGGGGAGCTCTATTATGTAAGGGTTACTTATTCAAATCTCTCTGGGTCTCTGGGTTTTCTCCTGGGTGACCTGGATGTGTGTGAGTTTGTGTTTTTTATCTGTATTTATTTGTTGTTTTATGTTGTTTTTGTGTTTTCCCTGTTCTTGCTCTGTCTTGAGTCGGCTACCCCCAAAATGGGGATTGGGCCTGAGCATATAGATAGATAGATAGAGATAGTATTCAAATGTAATCTAAAAACATATATATATTTTTTCCTATGTGTATGAAGGAGCCGAATGGCAAAGCTGCCCGTAACAAGTGTCTCCCCCGAAGTTGAAAAAGTGAGAGCCAAATTAATTTTGTTGTTTGTATTATTATTATTTATTTATTTGTATTATTTTTGTTTAGTATACAGTATTGGAAAGAAGAGAGGTGTGCTTGTATAGTGTAGTGACATGGATAGGAAGGTGTTTGTGAGAGCTAGCTGGATTACTCTATGTGTACGTGAGACACAAACAGAAACGGTGAAGGAAGCCAGACCAATTAAACAGGAGTTCCAGCAACTCCTTATAACATACCTATGAGGCCTCCCCTGGGTATTGTCCTGCTCGATTAGTGTCTACAATTTTCCCAATCAGGGAGGGTCCAAAACGACCCCCTTCGGACTAAATAGAGTTAAGTAACACTGTTCACCAACCCACAACCGAACATCGACCACCAGACTGACGATACTTTTAGTGAGTGACTGTACACCGAGCCTGTGATATGGGAAGACCGCCAGCCGAGGGGAGACACTCGCTACTGATGAGTTCATAGACGACCTGACCCGGAAGCAGAGTCACCAACTTTGCCAGAGTTCTGACACTCACTCACTCACACACACACACACACACACACACACACACACACACACACACACCACACACACACACACACACACACACACACACATACACACACACACACACACACACACACACACACACACACACACACACACACACTACACTGTAAAAATTATGGGTTCAAATGTAACAAAAATGATACTCATAAAAGTGTTTCAATCGTTATGTATTCTAATTTGAACACAAACGTTTGAAACACTTTACTATGTGTAACATATTGGTACCGTACATTTTATCACACATTATGAACAATGGACATTTATAATACCAGGACAATTATGGCAATTACATCCTGTTCATTATAGGTAGGCCGGATATCTCGAATCCAACCTTTCATAACTCAAAAAGGACTTCAATAATCGAGCAAATATGTCTACCATTTGGGAAGAGTCAGCCAAAGAACAGGTGTTGAAATATACAGTCCATTTGCTCTAGCCCTTTTCGAGTTACAGACTATACGGTGGGAAGAGTTAACACTGGTAAAAGGCAAGTAACGCAAGAGCTTTAACCCCTTCAAACTTGGGAAATATGCTACCGGAAGATTGGGAACCCGCTGTCTCCTGTCTTGATTAACACATTTACAATCACCCCGTATTGTGTTCAGGCTGAAATATTACACACATACAGTATATACCTTTTCACACGTCCCTATAATATGTGCTTCCTGGTATATTGTTTATTTGTATATACATTCACACATTATCATCCTTATTGTGTACTAGCTGACATATTGCTCAAAATATATGTCTTCAATATTGTTCCATATTCCATAACACATAATACGTCACCTCTATTATTGTGCATAAAGTGAACTATTGTACCAAACCACAGGTATTCTGATTTCACACACACGCACGCACGCGCGCACGCACGCGCACACGCACACGCACACACACACACACACACACACACACGAGTATATACCCCCACCCAGGACCAAACCATGGAAAGCCAGGAAGAGAGCTTATGCTTCAACCACGCCAGCATGGCGTGGTGGACCTATTTTGTCATGTAACTTACTCTTATGTGTGATCATGTGCCGTACTTATAGTAGTCTTGACGGTGTAATGATTAGAGCGTGTATGTTCTGTATGGGGTATCCTGAGTTCGAATCCTGGGAGGATCACATGGTTTCATTGATTTCATTTGGAGGGATATTGGTGTTAAGAACAATGTTAAAAATAATATAAAAAAGTTCAGGAACATTTCGTTGCGAGGTCGGTCCTTTGCGATCTGACCCCATAAAATGTGGTTTTTCCTCTCGCATAAGCATTAGGCTATTCATAGTGCAGTTGTGTCTAGTACATGATTAGAGGTAGCTTAGATTCTAATCCTGAGAGTATTACATGCTTTCATTAATTTCATATTGGTGGTAAGAACGCTGTTAAAAATTATATATATATAATTATATACAAATTGCCTTCGTTGAGTCCACCTTCCTCACATCACTAAAGGTATATCGCGTGCATAGCATTCTAGCACCCATCAAGTCCCCCCATAACTACATTACATAATTACATCTCTCTCTCTCTCTCTCTCATCCTACACACCGTAATATTTTCCTCCGCACCCCTGCCTCACGACCCAGCATCAGGCGCCATTTTTAAAGTGCCGAGGCTGGCCCAAATAACAAGGGGTGATCCCTAACCTGTGCTGTTAAAGGTCTGAGTTACGAGGCACGGGGCACGGGATAGACCACCACACTCTTTATAACACACTGGCTAGACCACTTATAAACAAAATATTAGTAAGCAAATATGCAACACATGCAATAATACAATAATTAACTAAATACATGAATCAATATAAATACATAGATAAATATTAATAAATACATAAATAAATAATCATATAAATATACAAATACACAAATAAAAAGGTAGAACACATTAATATTGTAGGATAAATAATACAAAAACATACATAACCTTGAAAATATACATACAAATAATAACATAAACATGCAAACAATATACGTATTACGTACCTTCAGCCTATTATATAACATTATGTCGGCAAACTAGATTATATCGTATTGTTGAAGGGTTTTAAAACCTGCTGAACTTGATATGAAACAAAATATCGTAAATAGAGTAGATTTCACTATATCTTTAAAGTTTTTATTTTTATTATATTTTAGACAAACTAACATCGTCGTTTAAAAAAGTCGTTAAGAAAGTATATTAACCCGCATTTATAACAATTACGAAACGTACATACACCGTCGTTTATAACAATTACGAAACGTACATACACCGTCGTTTATAACAATTACTAAACGTACATACACCGTCGTTTATAACAATTACTAAACGTACATACACCGTCGTTTTTAATAATTTTGAGATACGCTGAACAAATTCAGGGGAGGTTTTCTAGACTCGTGTCCCTAATGTTTAGCTATATTTCTTTTGAGATTATTTGAGATAAGACATTCACCCCATTAATTTGGCGATTTTAAGAGCTTTCGTTCCACTTAGTTGTCAATTTCCTCCTGGTGAGCGATAACAAGCTTGCAATTTAGGAGGATCAGGCCTTCGGCCTGAGCATTTTTCTACCAAAAAATGCAACTTTAAGCTCTTGGGGGTATTTCTTTAAGGTCGGTGGAGGTCTATAATGAAACTGAAAAATATACATACAGTATATACAAAAAAATAAAAATAAAAATAAAATAAAAATAAACAATAAAACGTCCCGTTAAGAGCCAAGTAATGTTGACGAACTAAGATATTTAATACAAAACAGATACATTAAGATATAACACTCACCAGTCCTGTTTCCTTGAAGTTGAAGGGATAGTCTGTGGAAGAGAGAGGACAGTCTTAAGTTATTGATATGTAATGTATGCAATGACATTCGAGATCGATTATAAAGCTAAACTAGTGTTAAACATTTGGTAAAAATATAATGGTATATGAACCTAAATATATTAATACATTATGAACAATTTTTTTAAAGCAGAAGGGTAATGAAACATCAAATGAAACCTGTAGGTATCAAATACTTTGTTCACTTTTATGTATTTTGTTTGTTTGTGCATAGGATGTAAAATACACTCGGATGCCATAGTCTCTAGCCTACTCATAAATACACTCGGATGCCATAGTCTCTAGCCTACTCATAAATACACTCGGATGCCATAGTCTCTAGCCTACTCATAAATACACTCGGATGCCATAGTCTCTAGCCTACTCATAAATACACTCGGATGCCATAGTCTCTAGCCTACTCATAAATACACTCGGATGCCATAGTCTCTAGCCTACTCATAAATACACTCGGATGCCATAGTCTCTAGCCTACTCATAAATACACTCGGATGCCATAGTCTCTAGCCTACTCATAAATACACTCGGATGCCATAGTCTCTAGCCTACTCATAAATACACTCGGATGCCATAGTCTCTAGCCTACTCATAAATACACTCGGATGCCATAGTCTCTAGCCTACTCATAAATACACTCGGATGCCATAGTCTCTAGCCTACTCATAAATACACTCGGATGCCATAGTCTCTAGCCTACTCATAAATACACTCGGATGCCATAGTCTCTAGCCTACTCATAAATACACTCGGATGCCATAGTCTCTAGCCTACTCATAAATACACTCGGATGCCATAGTCTCTAGCCTACTCATAATACACTCGGATGCCATAGTCTCTAGCCTACTCATAAATACACTCGGATGCCATAGTCTCTAGCCTACTCATAAATACACTCGGATGCCATAGTCTCTAGCCTACTCATAAATACACTCGGATGCCATAGTCTCTAGCCTACTCATAAATACACTCGGATGCCATAGTCTCTAGCCTACTCATAAATACACTCGGATGCCATAGTCTCTAGCCTACTCATAAATACACTCGGATGCCATAGTCTCTAGCCTACTCATAAATACACTCGGATGCCATAGTCTCTAGCCTACTCATAAATACACTCGGATGCCATAGTCTCTAGCCTACTCATAAATACACTCGGATGCCATAGTCTCTAGCCTACTCATAAATACACTCGGATGCCATAGTCTCTAGCCTACTCATAAATACACTCGGATGCCATAGTCTCTAGCCTACTCATAAATACACTCGGATGCCATAGTCTCTAGCCTACTCATAAATACACTCGGATGCCATAGTCTCTAGCCTACTCATAATACACTCGGATGCCATAGTCTCTAGCCTACTCATAAATACACTCGGATGCCATAGTCTCTAGCCTACTCATAAATACACTCGGATGCCATAGTCTCTACCTACTCTAAGCCCTACTCATAAATACACTCGGATGCCATAGTCTCTAGCCTACTCATAAATACACTCGGATGCCATAGTCTCTAGCCTACTCATAAATACACTCGGATGCCATAGTCGCCATAGTCTCTAGCCTACTCATAAATACACTCGGATGCCATAGTCTCTAGCCTACTCATAAATACACTCGGATGCCATAGTCTCTAGCCTACTCATAAATACACTCGGATGCCATAGTCTCTAGCCTACTCATAAATACACTCGGATGCCATAGTCTCTAGCCTACTCATAAATACACTCGGATGCCATAGTCTCTAGCCTACTCATAAATACACTCGGATGCCATAGTCTCTAGCCTACTCATAAATACACTCGGATGCCATAGTCTCTAGCCTACTCATAAATACACTCGGATGCCATAGTCTCTAGCCTACTCATAAATACACTCGGATGCCATAGTCTCTAGCCTACTCATAAATACACTCGGATGCCATAGTCTCTAGCCTACTCATAAATACACTCGGATGCCATAGTCTCTAGCCTACTCATAAATACACTCGGATGCCATAGTCTCTAGCCTACTCATAAATACACTCGGATGCCATAGTCTCTAGCCTACTCATAAATACACTCGGATGCCATCGGGCGTAGCCTACTCATAAATACACTCGGATGCCATAGTCTCTAGCCTACTCATAAATACACTCGGATGCCATAGTCTCTAGCCTACTCATAAATACACTCGGATGCCATAGTCTCTAGCCTACTCATAAATACACTCGGATGCCATAGTCTCTAGCCTACTCATAAATACACTCGGATGCCATAGTCTCTAGCCTACTCATAAATACACTCGGATGCCATAGTCTCTAGCCTATAAATACACTCGGATGCCAAAGTCCTTAGCCTACTCCTAAAAACCCCCGGATGCCATAGTCCCTAGCCTACTCAAAAAAACCCCCGGATGCCATAGACTCTAGCCTACTCATAAATACACCGGATGCCATAGTCTCTAGCCTACTCATAAAATACACTCTGATGCCATAGTCTCTAGCCTACTCATGCCATATCTCTACCTACTCATAAATACACTCGATGCCATAGTCTCTACCTACTCATAAATACACTCGGATGCCATAGTCTACCTACTCATAAATACACTCGGATGCCATAGTCTCTAGCCTACTCATAAATACACTCGGATGCCATAGTCTCTAGCCTACTCATAAATACACTCGGATGCCATAGTCTCTAGCCTACTCATAATACACTCGGATGCCATAGTCTCTAGCCTACTCATAAATACACTCGGATGCCATAGTCTCTAGCCTACTCATAAATACACTCGGATGCCATAGTCTCTAGCCTACTCATAAATACACTCGGATGCCATAGTCTCTAGCCTACTCATAAATACACTCGGATGCCATAGTCTCTAGCCTACTCATAAATACACTCGGATGCCATAGTCTCTAGCCTACTCATAAATACTCGTGAACTTCACCTATTATTAATTATGGAAGTATATATCTGGAAACGAATTTATGAATATAATGTTGTATGCATCAACAACAAAACTATGTATAATATTTATTGAAAAGTAATTCAATCCACAAATTAGTCTTAACATTGCCAAATTAATGGGGACCTATGTCTTAACATCTCAACACTAATGGAGCTAAACATGAGGGAGGGTCCATAAAAAAAAAAAAAAAAATCCCCTAACTTCAACATCTTCACCATCGCCACGGATATCTTCACCTCCAGGCCATCATATCCTGCCCTACACTTACGAGTTCCCTTCCTCAGAGCCTATAGTGGTTCCATTCCCACCACTCTCCCAACATCACAGTAATATGCCCTACACCAATACACCTCACCACCACCATCAACATCACCACCACCATCAACATCACCACCACCATCAACATCAGTACCACCATCACTACCTCACCACTACCATCATCACTACCTCACCAATATCACCATCAACATCACTACCAACATCACTACCTCCCCAATATCACATCACATTACACCTCAACCCTTTCAAGACCCGTGTACGCATTTCTCCTCTGTTTTCTGGCTATTATTAGACGATTTTATTCAAATTGGGATGGGTATATGGAAGTCAGAGGGTTAATTGAGATGTCTTTACTGCCATAATTCCAACAGATCATTCCTACGCTGTATAAAATCGTCTAAAGATAGCCAGAAGAAAACTGTCACAATGCAGCATAATCTCCAATGGGTTAATGTTGCTACTTTCCCTCTTAACCCACCACACACAAGGCCTACTACTCTACAATGCACCCCTACCTTACCATCTCTTCACCATCTTTTCTAGCACCATCATCACATCCTGCCCCCCCCCCCCCCTACACACACACACACACACACACACAAGGCCTACTACTCTACAATGCACCCTTACCATCCCCATCACTATCTTCACTACCATCTCTCCACCATATTTGCCAGCACCATCATCATATCCAGCCCTACACAACCCCAACACACACACACACCTTTCCAATGCACCCCTACCTGCGCTTCCTGCTCCTCTAATTAAAGGTAGGGGTCACAACTTCCCCCTATCATTTCCGGTCTCCATCTTTCCCTCTTTATTCGCCTTGGCAATCTTGTTATTAAGTCGCTATTGGTAATTTGTTCATGTGTGTAGAAAGTAGAATGTCGGTATGTAATTTACTATGGGTCAATGTATGCACTTTCCTATGTATTTTCCTGTGTGTGAATATTATACTACTACTACTACTACTACTACTACTACTACTACTACAACTACTTTTTTTTTTTTTTTTTTTTTTTTACTACGAAACCACTCAGCCTGTGCATCCCCTCTTTGGACCCTAAACCAGGTCACACTCCCTTTACATATGTTTGGAAGGAAAACTAGCACGATTGAATTCGAGGTGTATTTTCGTGTAGTGACTTAAAAATATGACCACTTAACGGATTTATAGCAAATTAATCTTGTAAGTCAATCATGTTGTTTCCTTCCATACATAAAATCATGAAATGGATACAAATTCATGTGGCCAACTGTACATATGAGTATATTATGCCTCTTTATATTACTTTAATTACGGGTTATTTTGTGTTTTGCAGCATTATTTAATTTATTATATTCTGCTTATATATTATTACAATATATGATATTCACTGCCTAATACATATTTCATTTTATAGTTTATATTCAATCTATTAAAAAAGTATTTTAATTAATGATATTCTCTTCCTTCTTTTCATTACTATCACCGAATTATATTTATTCCAATTTGTTTTATTCTTTGTCTTTATCCGAAATTACAATTTACCATATATATTTTTATTTTCTCTATTTGTTCGCATTATTCTTCTTCTTCTTCTTCTTCTTCTTCTTCTTCTTCTTCCTCCTCTGTCTTCCTCTGCTTCACCTGTCACAAATTCCTCCTCCATCTTCATTTTCTCCATCTATCATTTCCTCCCTCATGCTAATCCGTTTCCCACAGACTCCCATGTGGTCTGGATTGACCCATAATTATTTGTTATTACTATTGCATTTTCATTTCATATTTGAATATTTCGTTATTCTATATTTAATCTAGAACAATGTTATTCTTTTACACCCAAACTGAATTTTTCTCCCTATTGTTATTTGACTTACTATTTTATCATCCCTTATTACCTTATTTGCAAGTTTAACATTTGTCCAGCTCATTATTACAGTACATCTCTTATTTCGTTAACCCATTCTGGCAACTAGTAGACGATTGTATTCAGCTTAGGAAGGACCTCTAACCTTAATAAGAATTCAAACTATCTCAACCAACCCTTTTAACTACCACAGATCCTTCCTAAGCTGCACAATATCGTCTAAATATATGCTTCAACCCCCTACACTTCCACAATTAACGTCTTAGCTACGTACATTTAAGGGGAGATTTCCACTAGAGGGATTTTTTTTCTGGATCCCTTTCTCCCTCATGATTAGGCCCATTGCTTTTGATATTTTTAATTCATTAGCCCCATTATGTTGGCGATTTTAAGAATTTTCCCCCCCATTTTTGTCATTTCTAAGACCTTTCGTGCCATTTAGGTGTCGATTTTTTCCTGGCGAGCGATAGCAAGCATGTAATGTAAATGTATGAAGAACCGGCCTTCCTTTCCTTCAACTATTTGTTTCACCTTCCCTCCATTCAATATATCTTTCACCTCCCCTTCCTTCAACTATTTATCATCATCATTTCCCTTCCCTTCTCCCTGCAGGCCCGTTTCCATTACCCTCCCCGGTGGTCTGGACGGAACGAAACTCTCTAATCAGACTGCGTGAGCGGGGATGTAGGTCGGTCTAGCCACGCAACGTTTCACATACACAATGTTTCACCCGTATAACGCTTCACACATGTAACGTTTCTCCCACGCAATGTTTCACCCACGTATCACCTCAACGAAACGACATTTCACTTACGCATCACATTACCATCACCATGTTTTACTCATGCAACGTTTCATCCATAGATCATAGATCGTTCGACACAACACGTAACGCCACGTTTCAAGCACGCAAGTTTACACCACGCAAGTATATCACCATGGTTTTAACTTCAAACTGTTTTACCGACATAACGTTTCGCCAAGCAATATTTCATCCACGTAACTCTTCACCCATACATCGTGCCATACAAGTAACATTTCATACAACGTTTTAACCACATGCAATTTTCAATTCAGGCCCTTCACAACTTTTCACGTGTTTTCCGACTATCTACAAAAAGACATTGGTCTGCTTAAGAAAGATCTGTCAACATTAAAGTGTGATTTGAGATACTTTGTACCCTTTTGATTCCTACAGAGACTTTGTAATCTAAATAATATCGTTTAATGATAGCCAGAATATACTACAATAAACGTCATAGCATCAACAGTCTTCAGTACCGACACGTGCCGCGATGCATTCGCAATAGACGGTTTAATGATTTTTTGTTCGCAGACAAACTATTTTGTACAGTTGAATGAGAGATTTCGATACTTCTAAAACACGTGAGACTATAAACACGTGAGACTATAAACTCGTGAGACTATAAACTCGTGAGACTATAAACTCGTGAGACTATAAACTCGTGAGACTATAAACTCGTGAGACTATAAACTCGTGAGACTATAAACTCGTGAGACTATAAACTCGTGAGACTATAAACTCGTGAGACTATAAACTCGTGAGACTATAAACTCGTGAGACTATAAACTCGTGAGACTATAAACTATCACAAATGCGTCTTGGAATTGTGATTATTATTTCAACCCGAATAAATATAGCTGATGATAACGAACATATACTGTATACATGTATATCCTCTATTACATGAGATTTACACAGGATGGTAATATTGTATATACTTAACCCTTTCCATAATCATAACGGTAGGATAATCAGGAGTAGCCTACCTATAGCCCCTTCATTATGGGGAGGCCAGGTATCCTGAACACTAAACCTGCATCTCTCTCGCTACTACAACACCCGTCTTGCAACACAATCCCACCCCTGCTCTGTGCAACTCTCCATTTCACGAGTGAAACGATATTCCCAATCTTTCTTCTATTCAACAGCTGAGCTCTGGAACTTTCTCCCTGAATCCATCTTTACCTCATCCTATGACTTAAACTGCTTCAAACTCCAAGTGTCCAGACATTTTGGCTCGAACATTTATTGATTTCGCCCCTGTCACTCTTTCAACTCTGGGGAAGGCACTCGACACAGATAATTTTGCCTTTTGTTTCCCTCATCCACATAGCAAAATAAAGAAAAACACTGAAGTCCTTGTTGTTTTATGAGAGGTTGGGGGTCACGATGTCTGGCCTAACTATAATGAATGGACTATAGAATTTGATTAGCTTTGTTTAGTACTTCAACGGGACACCCTACCAGTAAATGATCAATTAATATATATATTCTGCCATTATTACTTTAACAACTCCTCAATTTGGCCCTTCCTTTCTTCCCGCTGGCCGGCCTCGTAGTGGGCTGGGGGCGCCTTTCTCAAACCCGTTCCTGCCTCCCTCAAGTAATTTCCGCTGACCTGATCTGGACCAAATAATGTTAATCTAACCCTGCACTTACCCGGCCAGACATGCTCTTGTCTGACAGATGCCGGCTGATATATAATCTGACCGCGCTACAAACTCAACCACAATTTTTGGCCACACGGAAAAAAGGCTTTTCACCGTGAAATTTCCTAGCTCGAGCAAATACTAGATTGTTCTAACTATAAGTTGTTGTTTTTGTATTTCACTTGGTCACTTTCATCCTCAAATTCTACTACAGACGACCGGTGCATAACCCTACGATAACAGTCTCATCCTTTAATTCTGGTTATCAGTAGACGATATTATTCAGTTTAGGAATACATTTTGAAAATCAATGAAATATACAGTATATACGTTTTATGTTTATTTGTCTGTAGTATTGTTTGCAACTTAAAGATATTACTCAGACACAGTGCCTACTGTATTAGCTCGAAGTGACTAAGTTCAAATTCGTTAGGTTAAAAAATACATAAATAAATAAATAAATACAAAACAAAATATATAAATAAAAAATATAAAAGGACCACATCCGTTGACTTTGAGATGATTGCATATAATACTATGAATAAATAAATAAATAAATAAATATATATACATACTATGAGAGTTCAGATTTGTATGAATAGTTTCGGTAAGCAATAGTTATCATAAATTGTGGCATAACAAATAGGCCTAAATACATACACAAATAACATGAAATAAAATAAAATACAATCATTATAAATAACTCAATTAATTAATCAAAAATAAGACGCTGACAATCCCAATCATAATCTCAACATATCTCCTGTCGAAGAAACAAATAATAGTTCAAAGGAAAAAAACCACATTCTATTCCAACAATATCAATCAAAATCAGAGAGGAAAATGCATAGTAAAATATACTACCCTGGTGAACAGCAAGACAAAGACAAACGTGTACTAATGATCAAATATCTCTGAAACTCCATGTAAACAAAAATAATAATAATACTATAAAGTAAAATAAAATAAAGCAAACCGGTCAAGGAAAAAACATACATTCTAATACAACAATATCAATCATAATCCCAGAGGAGAATGTGGGGTAGAAGAAAATAGCCGAGTGACGTCCGCTAGAGCCGCCAGGGGTCACATTCCCCAAGTCTGAACGGATTCATGCACTCTTATTGTTATTATTACACCAGGATGTGACGTAACCTAACTTTACCTGACTTGACTTGACGTAACCTAACCTAACCTACCCTGACCTGACGTGACTTAACCTAACCTGACCTGACGTGACTTAACCTAACCTGACCTGACGTGACTTAACCTAACCTGACCTGATATAACCTAACCTGACCTGACGTGACCTAACATAACCTGACCTGATATAACCTAACCTGACCTTACGTGACCTACCCTAACCTGACCTAACATAATCTAACCTAACTTGACCTGGCGTAATCAGACCTAATTTAACCTGACCTGACCTGATCTGATGTTACCTAACCTAACCTCATCTAGTTTAAGCGTTAAGGGATACTGTTCCCCTTTGTTCAAAGAATACACCCTAGACCTACTTCAAGCTTAATAGTTTACCCTCAAGACTCCCCCTTTGAGATTTGTTTTATTGTTTTCAGTTCGTCTTGAATTGCATGCTCACTATCACTAGCCAGGATATAATCGACACCTAAATGGCACGACGGGTCTTATAATTGACAAAGAAATGGGGCGAAAGGTATTCAAATCACCAAACTAATGGGGCGAATGTCTTAGAATCAAAACTAATGGGGCTAAACATGAAGGAGAAGGGGGGCCAGAACAAAAAATTAAGTTAGGTGTGAGTGTGTGTGTGCTGTAATGAGAGCATACCCCTTCCACTGGGCTAACTTTAGACGATGGTATTCTGTTTTAGAGAACTCTCTTAACAAAGCCATAATTCCACCTCAGTTAACTCTGAATTCCAATGTTCATCCTAAACTGAAAATAATCGTCTATTGATAGCCATAATAAAAGAGAGATTAACGTCATCCTACATTGAAGAGTAAAGCTAAGTCAAGTAAGATTACAACACACTACCGCAATTCATCAAACTGAAAATATCGTCTACTGGTAGCAACAATAAAAGAAAGAATAACGCCATCCTATACTGAAGGGCGAAGCAAAATAAGGCTAGAACAAATAACCGTGATCGTCCCAGAATAAACAAAAGCCGGACACGTGTACAAACCCCTCCATAGTTCGTGAATATGTCGCTAGGGGAAGGGTGAGGGGGGTAAGGGGGTATACTCGAGCATATCAAGACCCGGTCACGTTCTGCGCTGAGGGGGTGACAGATGGAGAGCTTGATTATCACGGTGACGAGAGAGAGAGAGAGAGAGAGAGAGAGAGAGAGAGAGAGAGAGAGAGAGAGAGAGAGAGAGAGAGAGAGAGATAGAGAGAGAGGGGGGGGGGGAGGGGGGGGACAGATAGATAGATACAGATAAATAAGTATTAATAGATAGATAGACGTGGGGATTCAGTTATATTAAATTAAAAATTATTACACGTTCAGAAACTCCCCTGACCGCCACTCTTGCATCTCTCTCTCTCTCTCTCTCTCTCTCTCTCTATATATATATATATATATATATAATATATATATATATATATATATATATATATATATATTATATATATATATAGATATATATATAGATGTATATACATATATAATTATACAGTATATATATATATATATATATATATATATATTTCTTTGTCTCTCTCTCCCTCTCTTTCTCTCTCTCTCCTTATTGGTGTAATAAAGATGAGTGCCTAAGAATCCTCACGATTAGGAAGCCAGGTAGGTAGTCCAGTTAATTAGGCAGCACAGGTACACGGGGAGAGAGAGAGAGAGAGAGAGAGAGAGAGAGTGAGAGAGAGAGAGAGAGAGAGAGAGAGAGAGAGAGAGAGAGAGAGAGAGAGAGAGAGAGAGAGAGAGAGAGAGAGAGAGAGAGAGAGATAATTGAAGCACCAACCAATGTACTATAAAGCCATTACTTAGTTTTCAAAATGGAGATATAGAATACAAACTTTAACAAAAGAATCTAAATAAAATACTATAAGAAATGTTAAATTAATATTAGGAGAAACAAAATGAGGAATGTAGATATGCCAAGCACCAAGGGATCATTACTTTGAACTTAAAATTAAGCTATAAAAGAAAAACCGACATAAAGAACAAAAAAACTTATGAAATCTACTATAAATACAATTAACAAAATAAAAACGGAAAAAGCTTAATGCGAGGCAGGAGGTGAAGCAGTATTCAAGACATAAGGTTGGCAAGGAGACAAGCCAGGGAGATTTGAACAAGTTAAGAGGGAAAGGAAGGAAGGGTCAAGAAAATAATAAGGGAGTGGGGAGAGACGACGAGTTACGTTAAAAGGAGTTATAGGACCTTCAAGTCCATTCCAGGGAGACTCTTGGAGAAAACAAAATGTATAGTGAAGTAACCTTTTTGCTAAGTGTGCAAAATTATATCTATTTTTTTCCTTTAACTATTATCCTGAAAAACTAGGCCTAATTACTATTCTTTCAATTTCTTTTTTTGTTTTGTTTTTTAAAACCATAGACTACCGTAGATCTGGACTGGACACGAAAATGAAACGTTGCAGTAAGGGACCCAAAAGCTGAGAATAAACCCCCAAGTTTGAACCTCGAAACCGCGAAAATATCACATCTTCGCGGTTTCGAGGTTCAAACTTGGGGGTTCGTTCTCTGTGTTTGGGTCCCTTACTGCAAAGTTCCATTTTCGTGTCCAGTCCAGATCTACTGTTAATCAATTCGTGTAAATAGCCTAAGTTTTCAAACATACACCAATGGTGCTGATTAGCTTTAATTATATACAGTATCAAGGCTAAACTCCCTGTTATAATACAGGCTGTCAAAATAATTTACTATTTATATACTTCGGAGTCTTTGCGTCTGCAATGGAAAGGGCGTGAGCTCTCAATCGATTCTCATAGCTCTATTATATATATATATATATATATATATAATTATAAAGGAAAAGAAGACGAGAAATATAGGATACAGAATAAAAAAAGAGATACCTGAGAAGAAAGCAAAGAAAGAGGAAAAGAAGGAAGGTTGAAATGAAGAATAAACGAGAAAGAGTATTATAAGACGAAAGAGAAGAAGGAAGGAAGAGATAAATAGGATCAATCAGGAGGGAGGAGGGGGGAGGTGGTAGTCGTGCCATTAGCTTACAAGTTACCTAATTAACCTGGCCAACACCTGTATATACCTACCTTCACCCACCACACCTCCACCTCCACCTCTCTCTCTCTCTCTCTCTATCTATGTGTGTGTGCGGGTGTCTCTCTCTCTCATCTGTCTGTCTGTCTCTCTCTCTCTCTCTCTCTCTCTCTCTCTCTCTCTCTCTCTCTCTCTCTCTCTCTCTCTCTCTCTCTCTCTCTCTCTCTCTCTCCCTGTATGTGTGTGTGTGTGTGTGTGTGTCTCTCTCTCTCATTCTGTCTGTCTCGTTCTCTCTCTTTCTTTCTCAACTATAAACCATTGGGCACCCCGAAAGGGGTTGAAAGAGGGGAGCTACCCCCTCGCCAAAGGCGGCTTTCTAGGGCCTTTCCTAGCTGATGCTGAGAGGATTGGGTTCTAGTCATGTGGTGATGGGCTGGTCTATCAGAGTGAGAACTGAGCGACTCTGCCATCCCCATAGCTTACTCTGACTGTTCCTTGTACTTATATATTTTCTAGATCTCAATTGACGGCGTCTCTTCCGTGGATTGACCTCCCAATCTACCATGATTGGAAGCCAAAGCGTCACATTTTTCCTTTGCCCCTTAACTTTCTCTTCATAATTGCTGAGGGGCACAGGGCCCTGGGTGGGGCTTTGGTTTCCCGAGCGTTTCCGCACCCTCCTCAGCTCCCCGCCATGGAGTGGCTTCGGTCACCCAGGCTTTATTGTGGTCGGCAGGGAGGGTTCTTTGAGGGCGCTCGATTATGGCCTTGGCCTTGCTCGGGGCCTTGGGGCTGTTCGGCCAGGCAGCTTGGGGAACAACAACAACAACAACAACTATAAACCATACCAATCAACTTTCAATATGGTCCAATTACAATAAACGTGCATCCAAAGAGGGTGCATTCTCAACGCGCTGTGTGAGGTGTATGGTCTAAATGTCCTGTACCGTAAATAGACTCCTGGATGACCGTAAAGGGGGGGCGTGGGCGTAGGGGCGTTCGTATGGTGTTAAGGGGAGATGGGTATTGTTTCTAGACCCCCTTCTCCCTCGTGTTTAGCCCCATTAGTGTTCATATTCTAAGATGTTTGCCCCATTAGTTTGTCAATTTTAAGACCTTTCGACCTATTTCTCCGTCAATATTAAGACATTTCGTGCAATTTAGGTGTCGATTTTTGTCCTGGCGAACGAAAGTGAGCCTGTAATTTTGGAAGAACTGGCCTTCGGCCGGAACATTTGTCTACCAATTTTGTTTACAAAATCTAAATGTGGGATCTAATGGATGTTTTTTTAAAGTTTAATAGAGGTCTAGGGAGGAAACTAAAAGAATAATGAATATATGAAAACAAGACATCGACCAAAAAGTGACCCCCCCCCCTTAACCCCTTCAGTACAATGACGCCTACTTTCCTTTTAGTCTGGCTAAAGTACGACGATGTTATTCAGCTTAAGAACGGCTTATGTTATATAGATAATTTATTAAGATGATATTTACCCCTTGAGTCTACATTGTATATTGTAAGCTAAATAAAATAAATTAATGGTCACCAGAATACGATGAAAATTACGTCATTGTGCTAAAGGGGTGAATTGTATCTATTCGGGTACCAACTAGTACTGACCAAGTTTCGTCAAAATAAATTACTTTATTCTCGAAATATTTCGTGAATACAAACACACAGAGATGTATAGATACACAAACGGACATGAGTTGGGTGTGAGAGGGACCTGCCTTGTGTGGGCCAATCGGCTTTCTACAGACTCCCATTTTCTTATGTTTTGTTCTTATGACTTATTGCAACATCCTTGAACCCCCCTGGTGGCACACAGGTATATTAACCCATTCAGTACTGGTGATGTCATTGTTATTACAGTATGTTTCAGCTACATTTAGACGATTATATGAAGCTTAAGAAGGATATATGGTGGCTAAAAGGATTAATTGAGATTGTCCGTAGCCTTTAAGGGGAGGTATTTACTTTGTTCCCTAGACCTCCATCAAGCTTAAAATTATACCCCCTTGAGTCCCTTTCAAGATAAATTTGTACATTTTTCGGTAGAAAAATGTCCCGGCCGAAGGCCGGTTCCTCTTAAATTACAGGCTCGCTATCGCTCGCCAGGATAAAATCGACACCTGAATGGGACAAAAGGTCTTAATATGGGGTGAAATTTCTTAAAATCGCTAAACTAATGGGGCGAAAGTCTTATAATATCAAAAGCAATGGGGCTCAACATGAGGGAGAAGGGGGTCAATAAAAACATCCCTTAAGTGGAAACCTCCCCTTAAAATGGTAGACGTTCTTCCTAAGCTGAATAAAATCGTCCAATAATTGCCAACATATAATGCAAAGGACGTCACCGGTATTGAAATAGTAATTCAGAGACAAAACCAAGAGCGACTATGTGGGGAAACCTGCGTCGGCGTGGGTTTCTCAGTGTTGGGTATGCTGTTTTGGCTCAGCAAATTACTTTCGGTGGGCAATATCTATCTAACTAAAAATGCTCAGCTCACTATAAAACACACACGCACACACACACATCCACCCGCCACCTCTGATCCCCAACAACAACAACAACAACAACAACAACAACAACAACAACATAAACAAATCGGCCATTAATATACCTTGAGCATTCAGTCTCAGATGCATGTATAATATATATATATAAATATATGTAAATCTTCAACAAACCTTCACCTGTGTCACCTACTGGACATGTGACACAAGACGAAGGCTTTTAGTGTTACGTGAGAGAACTTAACTCTTTCACTAGTAATTAGACGCAGAGAGAGAGAGAGAGAGAGAGTTGATGACGTTCGTCCAATTAGTTTGGCGATTTCAAGATCTATCGCCCCATTTCAAGATCTATCGCCCCATTTCTTTTTCAATATTAAGATTTTCGTGTCGATTTTCTTTCTCCTGGCGAGCCATAGCGAGCCTGTAATATAAGAGGAACCGGACGAAGCTGCCGGGACATTTTTCTATCGAAAAATGTACACATTTATCTTGAAGGAGTGTCTTGGGAGGGGTTAAGCTTGATGGAGGTCTAAGGAGGAAACTAAGAAAATTATAAAACAAAATATACAAATGAGCAAACAAATACGCCCATCCCCCCTTTATAATATACGCCCATCCCCCCTTTATAATATACGCCCATCCCCCCTTTATAATATATACATATAATTAATTGAACTCGTTAAGTAAGTCAATATACGACAACATTAATCTTTCACCTTATCAATGTTATTAATCTATTTTATATTTAACACTCTACTTTCTCTTATACATCATATTTTGGTATTTGTATTTAATATATTGCTTAGTATTTAGAGGAATTATTATTGCTTAGTATTTAGAGGAAATATTATTGCTTAGTATTTAGAGGAAATATTATGTAAGTTCACCAATTTATATACAATTTCATCTCTTATCTATACTTTTTCAAATAATACATTTATAATTTATCATTATTCATTATTATAACATTTTGTATATCACTGCTTACGTACGTATAATTAATATCTCTCTCTCTCTCTCTCTCTCTCTCTCTCTCTCTCTCTCTCTCTCTCTCTCTCTCGTTTCATATTCACGGTTGTACTTCCCTTAAACGGATTCCCTACCAGGGTCCGAAACCCTTTTAATGGGGAGGGGGGGAGGGGGTTATGCATCCCCTACTTACTGGGGAGGAGGGGAGGGGATTATGCATCCCCTACTTACTGGGGAGGAGGGGAGGGGGTTATGCATCCCCTACTTACTGGGGAGGAGGGGAGGGGGTTATGCATCCCCTACTTACTGGGGAGGAGGGGAGGGGGTTATGCATCCCTACTTACTGGGGAGGAGGGGAGGGGGTTATGCATCCCCTACTTACTGGGGAGGAGGGGAGGGGGTTATGCATCCCCTACTTACTCATATTTATCTCCATTAGTTTGGCGATTTATAGACATTCGCCCGATTTCCCTGTAAATTGTGTGTGTGTGTGTGTGTGTGTGTGTGTCGCCATGAGTTAGTCCACATGTGTCAGTGTACAGTATATGCATGTGTGAGCATATCTATTGGCAATTTGTATGCAAAGATATGAGATTTATCGAGCAAGTGTGTAATGTGACGTATTCCCAACCCAAATTTTTTCAAAAACACACACAAACTTGCTCTCACTCACTCACTCTCTCTCAAAAACACACACACACGCTCTTCCTCAAACTTATACTCTCTCACTCACACACTCCATTCTTTCTCCCATTCTCAACTTGTATATCTCTTCCACTTACAATCTCTCTCTCTCTCTCTCTCTCTCTCTCTCTCTCTCTCTCTCTCTCTCTCTCCCTTACCTTTATATACTCATCCATCAGCCAACTACGGTATCATCACACCACTTAGCCTACACTTTCAACCAAACAAAGCATTTCACATCGTAATCCATCTCCTCCTCTTAATATGGTGTATTCGCCCGCCCTTTTCTCTGTTTGCCCATCCGACAACCTGGTCAAAATTGAGCTCAACGCAAAGATATTACCCTATAAGAAGCACTAAAAATGTTGTATAATATCTGATTGATAAACTCTAATAATATATAAATAACTAAAACATATATTAAAATTATAACTGACACAAATTGGTGTTCTCTCTCTCTCTCTCTCTCTCTCTCTCTCTCTCTCTCTCTCTCTCTCTCTCTCTCTCTCTCTCTCTCTCTCTCTCTCTCTCTCTCTCTCTCTCTCTCTCTCTCTCTCTCTCTCTCTCTCTCTCTCTCTCTCTCTCTCTCTCTCTCTCTCTCTCTCTCTCTCTCTCTCTCTCTGCCTCTGGAAAACAATGGCAATTACGAGGACCCCAAGTATTATACAGCAGCGACCGTTAGGGCATTATCCAAGACGCAAGCCTGTAAGATGATTGTCACACCACTCTCGCTCATGGTATAGTCACTTATAAAAATGAGTGAACCTATGTTTTTCTGTATACAATTATAACTATCTGGATCGATTATTGTATGCAACTTGCTTTTCAATAAATAGTATATAATAGTGTTGTAGTTGAGGAATATAAATTGATATTCATAAATTAGTTTCCAGAGATAAACTGTACTTCCATAATTAGAATTAGGTGAGGTCAACGAATTGTATTGACCGACTGTAAAACTCTAACTATAACTATAACTTACTCTCATTCTCTCTCTACACACACACACACACACACACACATTTTCATTCCAAAAGCTAGCACATCACTTTTGTTCAACGTATTATTCGCTAGCCGTCATTCGTCCATTCAGTTAGTTATTCACGATGGCAATAATCCGCAAGTCACTTTAAATGTCTATATCACAACAACCTAGCCAACCATCCCTTTAACAGAACAGTTCCGCCTCTCTCTCTCTCTCTCTCTCACACACATACAGAGAGAGAGAGAGCGAGAGCGAGAGCGAGAGAGAGAGAGAGAGATATCAAAATTATAAATAAATAAAATATATCTAAACATATTTATATTCCTGGGTTGTGGCAAGAAGGGGGGGGGGGATTCCTCTTATGAACACCCTCCTCCCCCCTACTCCACGCATCCTCCAGGCAAAAACTTAAATACTATAAGATATAATTGTACCCTGGAGCTGGAACTTCCAATCAACTCGACCTCAATATTAATACTAGACAAAATCAACAAACAGTGTAAATAAGAACAATTGAAACAATTAACACGCAACTTAAAATTGTATACATTCATTAACTCCATAAAATGCATTTAAGTCAATAAAGTAAATCTCAGGTAAAATATTATAAAAAGCAATAAACATTACAAAAACAATGAACAGTAATCCCTTCACTAAGGTGAAGACATATTATTAGTATTATAGCTAACATGAGTCTATTATATTCAGCTTGGGAAGAGACTCTATGGATTAAACAGGTAAAACTTATCTCTAGTAATTTTTTCATCCCCCACAAGTAATTTAAAAAATAAATAAAGTTTATAATAATATCCAGAAAAACAAAACAATAAAAATAATTGTGCTAAAGGGGTTAAATATAATAGAATCATCTATACACAAATAATGGTGCTAAAGAGGTAAAAAGCATAATAAATAAATAAATAAATAAATAAATAAATAAATAAATATATATACAGTATATATATATATATATATATATATATATATATATATATATATATATATATATATATATATATATATATATATAAAGTAATTCATAAAACTAATATAATGAAAATATATACAGTATATTTACCTAAAAACAATAGAGGCTCTATAAAATTGAGTCCATCCGGAGTACTGGCACTTCTAATCATCGCGGCCCCGAGAGAAATACGAACCAAAAACCATTTTAAAACAGTCTTCGATAACAAAGGAAGCAGAAGCATTTTTCAGGTCTTAATCTAAATGTTAATCTCTGTGTTTAAAAATTATCCTAACCATTTTCTATTTATATATTGCAATGCTACATTACAAAACAAAATGTCTTGCTCTTGTTACCGTACTTAAAGAATAACGAATAAGTCCAGACGTATATAATTATGTGTTCAGTTTAATATTATATTGTAATTCCTGCAAAAAGCAACTAAATATTAAACGATTGAAAATATAATCCGAACTTCTTATCTCTCACCAACTAACACACATACACACACACTCACACGCTCTGTTTTCACACACACACACACACACACACACACACACACACCACGCCATGTACAGCCTCGCGGGGGTCATGTAAGACACAAGCCAAAAAGAGATCAATTTTGAACATTATCTGAACTTAATAAAGTTCCGCATATCTCAAATAAATCACTGTAAATACATATAAAAACGAAACTCAAGATGTTCGATCAATAAGTAACGGGGATTGAAAGTGTATGGGGTCATTTACCTAGCTAGTCGCCTTATATACAACTGATAATATAATAATTGATCATTTGTGAATTTTGGGCTATAAGGAAGTTGGAGCTACAAACATCGATAGGCCTATAGAACAGAGATACATAAATGATGTAGATTTCTGATGGATAGAAGTATAAACAATTTGGTATTATGTATTTATATATGTACTACGACCGTATTTTAGTTGTTAATATATCGATGTCTATAGCTGTAACTTTCTTATAGCCTGAAAGTCATACGTGGTCAATTGGTGTTTTTTATAGTGTATACATGAAGACGGTTAATAAATATCTAATCATGGGGTTTGCTGCATGGTTAACTCTGTTATTATGGTTACCTTGTTGCCTACCAATTACAGTATTTACCAAAACTTACAATACAAACAAAATCAGCCTTAATAATGTGTCAGATCATAGTACGGTTTACTCAAAGAGAATAATTTGTTATAAAACGGTAAATTGATCATATGAACTAACTACTGCATAGGAAACTATACTCCTGATCAATCATAATAATTGATCATATGAACTAACTACTGCATAGGAAACTATACTCCTGATCAATCATAATAATTGATCATATGAACTAACTACTGCATAGGAAACTATACTCCTGATCAATCATAATAATTGATTATATGAACTAACTACTGCATAGGAAACTATACTCCTGATCAATCATAATAATTGATCATATGAACTAACTACTGCATAGGAAACTATACTCCTGATCAATCATAATAATTTTCCGCCCATACATAAAATCACTGAGTGGATACAAATGCATGTGGGCAACTGTACAACAAAATATAAGAAGACAAGCATATAACAGAGAAGCTGACATAAATAGAAGACACCACAGACAAAATACCAAATCGTGAGAAGAGGATAAAAAAATAAAGTTAAAAATAAAGCCGAATATAAGTTCCGAATGATAAGGTTGAAAATAAAATAGAATAAAGGTTAAGCGGCCTCACCTGTGAATGGCGTGTCCCTACTCAATGTACCGAGACAATTACATAAAAAAACAAAAATAGTAATTGTCAAGAACGGGCCTCGCTAATGGACGCCAAAGGATTTTATACCCCATTCCAGAATACGATATTTCCTTGCTGTTTCTCTATACTGCCGAGATGCTCCCGGGAGGTCTGCGCAGTCAAAGTCAATAGTTCCCCTAAAATCTTGAGGATTATTCGTGTGATATATATAGTTCATTATAGCCTAAGTTACATTATTTTTGCGAAGATAATCACACCAAAGAAAGAGAAAAAGATTTTTTTTTTGTTAAAAGTGCATAGGACACTGTCAAAACTCGGTGAAAATAAAGATGAGATAAATTAATAATAAAGACGCGCACTGGGACGGATTACATTTTTTTGCATTTATATTTTATATTCCTGCCTCCAGTCTTCGCGCGCCCGCCTTTCTTTTATTATATATTATGTGTCCGAGTGTCCTATAGTTATTTTCCTTCCTTCATTCTGTATTTCTTAATATCTCTCTCTCTCTGTCTCGTTAATCACAGTCTTCTAATATACAAATCACATTTCCTTACCCCCTGACATTCTTGAAATACCCACTAAGTATATACAATTAGATACCAACCATGCAGACTATAATACGTTCGTTGTGTATGGGTACGAGGCGATCTCAAGACACCTTAGCTCCCAGTGCACAACGAACCGGATCATGATTATGTCCGCCTGTATTAAATTATGTATTATGTTGATTTATACCATTGCCTATTTTTGTAATGTTGTTGTTGTTGTTGTTGTTCCCCAAGCTGCCTGGCCGAACAGCCCCAAGGCCCCGAGCAATTCCAAGGCCATAACCGAGTGCCCCCACAGAACCCTCCCCGCCGACCACAATAAAGCCTGGGTGACCGAAGCCACTCCATGGCGGGGGGCTGAGGAGGGTGCGGAAACGCCCGGGAAACCAAAGCCCCACCCAGGGCCATGTGCCCTCAGCAATTATGAAGAGAAAGTTGAGGGGCCTATTTTTGTAATAATTGTATTCAGCTAACTATGATCTCAATAATCATTGATGTAATGAAAATATGAATAGTCTCCTCATACGATTGCACTAGTTATGTAGTGCTATTATTTACAACCTGTCAATTAATAATTCAGTCACTACAAGCTTGCTTTTTTTTTTTTTTTTTTTTTTTTTTTTTTATGAAATACGTATATACAGACCATGTGACAATTAAATGAGGAAACTATAATAACGCATCTGAATAATGCCAACCTGACTTATAAACACAAATATGAATGTAACCAGACGACGATGCTGTTGTTTCAGTGGAATAATGGCTCTTTGAGCAGTATGTATCGCCTTACTAGTGGTTGTCCCCTCACAGGATGGGAGGCGCTGCTCAATAAACTCGCCCCTCGGGGCAAAATCAAAATCAAATCTCTCTCTCTCTCTCTCTCCTGTATCAGCGTACCGTAATATATACATACACAAGTGTTGCACGCACAGGTCATTAGGTAATATCTCACTCTTAAGATATATTTGGTGCATATCAATATCAAATATACCTCTCTCTCTCTCTCATTCACACACACACACACACACTCTCTCTCTCTCGTTATTCTTTGTATTTCCTAGACCTTATTTTGTAATCCTAGTCTTCTTCCATTATGTCCATCAATCCCTCTCCTTCCCTCCCTCTCCATCTCACTTTATGTACGTTTCTCTTTCTTACTCACTCACTCACTCTCACTCTCTCCCTCTTTCTGCGTTGAAATGTGTAAACGCCCACGAAACATTTTCTCACTTCCTTTTCATTTCGTTCCGTTACAGAAATGCCGCCTGTAACTTTCGTGTATATATATATATATATATATATTGTATTCTCCACGACTATTCTGAGGCGACTTCACAAGGAATTTCATGTATTTTTTATTACATTTTTTTATGCATTGATACTTCTATGATTTATCGGTGAATTTTGACATAAGCACCGGAAATAACAGTCACGGCTTGAGATTCACTTTTGCATTATTCTATTTTCATTATCTACCCGTTTATATACTTTTCGTGTACAAACCCCACAGATTACTTACACATATAAATATACACACACAAATATATATATATATATATATTGCAAATTTAAGACCGGCAAACACTAGATGACTTCATCCAGCTTAGGCTTCATGTAATTTTCATAACCCAGTAACATTTTTCCTCGGCTAACATTAGACAAATTCTTATGATTTAATGAGGGGGGGTTGGACCTCCTTCTCTTACAAGTTTAGCCCCATTAGTTTTAAGACGTCAGCCCCATTAGTTCGGCTATTTTATTACCTTGCGCCCCATTTCTTTGTCAATGTTATGACCTTTCGTGCCATTTAGACGTCATAATTTTCCCTGGAGGAGAGCGATTTAGGAGGAACCGGCTTTGGCCTTGGAGATATTTATATGATAGAGGTCTAGGGAACAAACTTAAAAAGACCTCCCATATTGCATCTAAGTGGATTATGTAGAGACAACAGATTACTTTTGATCGTGCCTGTACCGGGAGTAATTGACGGTCGGTCATAAACTCTCATAATCCACACATGAACGGGCAAAAACTGGTGTGAGTAATGATGGCCACAGAATCCGCAGCAGCAGCTACTAAATCCCATGGGCAAAAAAAACCACGTGTGAAATCCCTTTAAATCTGGAGGCATTTATAGTTTCATTAGTGAGACATGTTCATAAAAAATATATATAAATATAATACATACAATTATAATTACAGACAAATAAATTTTAAAATAAATAAAACTTAAACCATGAAAATATGTCTCCATATAGTGGCGTCCTTTGTGATAGTGATAGTGATGATAATGTTCGTAGTTCTTCGAAAGACCAGTATTATAAAATATATCACCAATTTCTATGAGCACCTTTTAAAATTAATTTCAACCCCTTATACTGAGGAAGGGAAAAAATATATATCTTACTTTGGGGAATAAATTATATGCGATATGTAAATACTGTATATATATATATATATATATATATATATATATATATATATATATATATATATATATATATATATATATATATATTCCTCGACCTCAGACAAAAATCTATTTATTGAACCGTTGTCAGAATATTGTCCTTTTAACTACACACACTTTCTTCCTCTAGTTCAAAAAAAATATACCAGCGAGCCAGGTCAAAATTAACTGGAGCCCCGCAAAATATGTGCTTCGCAAGACACACACACACATACACAAAACCTCCAGAAACACATACACAACCTAAACTCACATATACACACACACCACCTACTGACACACACACACACACACCACCTACTGACACACACACACACACACACACACACACACACACACCTCAAACAAAACTATATAAATATCCCTCTGCCTAGAAACCTCTTCTCCCGTCTCCTGCATAGTCCAGGATTCATCTCTATTTTCTTCCTCGCCTTGCCTCCGTGTTAAACATTATTCCTTGTAATTCATCCTTGTCTTATACTTTCATTTTACTTATTCTTCCTTGCCTCTCGGGTTTGGAAATTATATTACATTTGCTCACGTTTTTTTTATTTTCTGTTCTCTCGCCTCTATTTACTTTTCCACTCTGCCTCTTTTTTCTCACTGACTCTATTATCGTGTGCTTCTCTTACCGGTTTGTTTGTTTATTATCTGTATTCTCAAACCGGTATTATACTGTATATTTGTGTCTGCCAAATTTTACATGATTTCATATTTTCTTCCCGTTGTCAATTCATTTGTTCCTTGCCTGCTTTGATTTCGTGTTTCCGTGCGTTCTAATTTCACCACATAATTTTCTCAGCTCATATTTTTACAATTCGTTCTCCACCTCCTCATTCGGATTTTCGGCAGCTGCTTCCCCTGTTTCTTCGGTTTCTTCTTCTTCTTCTTCTTCTTCTTCTTCTTCTTCTTCTTCTTCTGCTGCTGCTGCTGCTGCTGCTGCTGCTGCTGCTGCTGCTGCTGCTGCTGCTGCTATATTACAACGGGCTCTCCTTCCCTCATCTCCTTCCCATCGTCTTCCTATTATACTGCTTCTTCCTCCCCTTCGTTTTCCTACTCTTCTTCTTCCTTCCCACCTTCTCTTCCTCCAGTGTACCAATCCCCACCCCCCTCCCCCCAATACACACAAAGAAACTCCTCCATAATTGATCCGTTCAGTCAATTAGCATAATATTCACCCGCGCACCTCGTTTCACTTTATTCCATTATCACACACGACACTTTCTTCACCAGATTCTCACAGGAATATTATTATAGTGTTTTGGTTTGGGTTTGGGTTTTTGCCTGCTTTCTTTCTACCTCGTTGACACACAGACTCACTCACTCACTCACTCTCTCTCTCATACACACACAAAACCAGATTCATATATGGGTATAGAGAAAAACTGACACACAGACACACCCTAAGCCACTGCTTTCACAAAGCATTCTACAATCCTACAATCATTCATATTATAGCCTACTACCCCATATCACCCTCGTGCGCGCTCTCTCGCTCTCTCTCTCCTTCTTCTTTTTCGTTTATATTCATTTGTGGTCTGCTTTCTTTCTACCTCGTTGACAGACACACACACACATTCTCTCTCTCTCTCTCTCACCTACAGCCAACGTCATATCTGTGAGGCCCCCCCCCCCCCCCAACACACACACACACACTTTCACACAGCCTAATACCTGCACATATTCGTCATAACCGCACGCCTCCTTCTCAGACATAAGGAAGTGGAGGTAGTGCTGTGCCTGATGGATGTTATTAGTCCTTGGCGGGATTGTCATTACTATTTGATTAGGGCTAATGGCATTCAAGGTATTGTTGTGTGTTTTATGTTTGAGATAAGAAGTATATATATATACTGTATATATATACGCTCAAACATACACTTAAATAGCGTGGTTCAGCACTATAGAGGTGGAAGAAACAGATCAATAAATGAGTGGGGAAAGAGACAGAGATAGGTGGTAGTGGAGGAGGTGGAGTTGATGGTGACAGTGTTGGAGGAATGTATCTGTAATGCTAAAAGATGGGCAGAGGCAGAGAGGAGATGATGATATTTACCGAGATACTGTATCTAGAAGCTGGAAATATGGAAATGGTGTTTGTGGTGAGGTAAAGGTAGTAGTAGTAGTGGTGGTGGTGGTGGTGGTGGTGGTGTGTATGTAATATGGTGAGGTGAGAGAGGCAGCCAAATAAAGGAGTGGGAAGAGAGGCATATACAGAAAAAAGATGGTGGTGATGATGGTGGAGGTTGTGGGGAAACAGTGAAGAGATGGTCTTGGTTAAGGCATTAAGGAGGTGGTGGTATTGGCGGGGAAATGGACGAGATATGATGGAAAGGTGGTAGACATGATGGTGGAGAGTTGGTGGTGGTGTGAACGTATTATGAGGAGGTGAGAAAGAGAGCCAAATAAAAGGAGGGAGAAGAGAGGCAAAGACAGAAAGATGGCGCTAGTGGAGATGATGATGAAAGTGGTGGTGGGGAAATGATAGAGAGATGATGGAGTAGAGATGGCGGTGGTGGTGGTGAAAATAGTGTACAGATGATGGAGATAAGGTGGAGGAGATGGTGGTGTAGGTATGTGTATGTAATATGAGGTGGGAGCTAGCCAAATATAGGAGTAGGGAGCGAGTCCGAGACAGAAAAAGATGGAGACATTGCAAGAGTCACGTTGTTGCAGAGATGGTCACCGAAGATGGCTTGCAACTGAGAGAGAGAGAGAGAGAGAGAGAGAAAAAAAAAAAGAGAGCTTTGAATCGGCTTTCATTTCACGAGCGGTTGTTTTTCTGAACACCCCTCCTACTGAAGTGGTGATGACATGGAATACCTGTGGTGATGGTGGTGGTTATTGTGGTGGTGAATATTGCGGACGTGGTAGTGGTAGTTGGTGGTGATAGTGGTTAAGGTATTGGTGATGATAGTGATAGTTGTGGTGGTGATTGTGGTTATTGTGGTGGAAACGGTGATAGTGGACAAGGTAGTGGTGGTATGTATGTATATAAGTATGTACTTATGTATGTATGTATGTATTACCCCATATATAAATCAAACGTACATAATTCCCCTTCCCTCTATCTATCCCCCCACCCCCCCCGACCTCCTCTCAGTATCATCAGGTTAATTAATACATCTATTACATCTATCACAGGTGTCACACGAGCCCCTTTTTCCGGCAATTTTCGAAGGGTAATTATTTTTCGCATCATTTCGTGGATCTGCTGCACTTTAATCTGTTTATTTTCAGCTATTGTGGAGCTATAAGGAAGTTGGAGCCGTAAACATAGATATTAAACAGAAATGGCATAACCCTCTATAGTTTCTGATGGATAGGAAGTATGTTGAATATTATGTATTAATAAATGTTTACAGCTCCAACTTCCTTAACCCCTTCTGTACCGGGGCGTCCTCTGGCAACAATTATATGATTTTATTCAGCTTAGGAAGGACCTCTAGCAATTTAAAGGCTTTGAACTATCTTACTTAACCCTTTTTACTACCACATAACCTTCGTAAACTGCATAAAATCGTCCAAATATAGCTATAATAACATTAAAATTACGTCGCCGGTACGGAAGAGGTTAAAAAGCTTGAACCTTCCCAAGTGATCAATTACGTCGCCGGTACGGAAGAGGTTAAAAAGCTTGAACCTTCCCAAGTGATCAATTACGTCGCCGGTACGGAAGAGGTTAAAAAGCTTGAACCTTCCCAAGTGATCAATTACGTCGCCGGTACGGAAGAGGTTAAAAAGCTTGAACCTTCCCAAGTGATCAATTACGTCGCCGGTACGGAAGAGGTTAAGAAAGCTTGAACCTTCCCAAGTGATCAATTACGTCGCCGGTACGGAAGAGGTTAAAAAGCTTGAACCTTCCCAAGTGATCAATTACGTCGCCGGTACGGAAGAGGTTAAAAAGCTTGAACCTTCCCAAGTGATCAATTACGTCGCCGGTACGGAAGAGGTTAAAAAGCTTGAACCTTCCCAAGTGATCAATTGCCATGTTTGTCTTAATATACTCTGATGTTACGGAGATTCAAAGATTGTGTAGTGAATTATGAAACCGTGTCAATAATATGATCCAGACATAATTTCACAGTTGTCCATGAAAAAGCCTGCGTGTGAAATCGCCTTGACCGGGTAGCCTATATGCCTATTAACACTATCTGGTCCGACATCTTGGGGGTGATTATAATATTTTTGTGTAATTATTATTGAGAATTTTGCTTGCTTTTGCCGTTTTCGAGTAATGCATTTTGGTTTGTCCCCTAGGCTAACAAAAACGCCTTCCCAGACTTCCCCCAACCTACACAAAATGCCCACTCAGAACCCCTTCAAGCTAAATTTGGTTATTTTTCGAAAGAAAAATGTCCTGGCCGAAGGCCGATTCCTCCTACGTTACAAACTTGCTAGCGATCGGCCAAAAAAAATATCAAAACCTGAATGAGGTGAAGCGTATTATTATCGCCAAACTAATGCCGTGAAAGGTCTTAAAATCTTCAAACTTATTAAGCGAAACAGGGAGATCCAAAAAGTCCCCCCCCCCCCCCCCCCCGGACCAAAGGGCCTTAACCGGGTATGTATATTTACATAATTAATGTCATTAGGCTACTACACTCACACGTGTAATATCGAATTAATGGAACATCACAGCTGTTCTAATTACTGTATATACTGAATATCCATCATTACATCAATTAATTGGTTATGATACAGCTGTTAAAGTTCGTTTGCTTTTCTGGACACCATTCTCCCTAATGTATAGCCCTATTAAGTTTGAGATTTTAGGACGTTCACCCAATTAGTTTGGTAATTTTAAGACCTTTCGCCTCATTTCTTTGTTAATTACTAGACCTTTCGTGCCATTAATTACTTTTCCTAGTGACATGTGCGTCGATCCATTGGCTACAAGCTTACTTTAACATATTTAACCCGGTTCATTGAATTTTGCAAGTAACAGAGCTAACTATACTGTATGTCCAGCAATCAATTTATATCTCCATACTAATTTATACCTCTTTACCTGTCATCAATCAGACTCCAATATATAATCATTAACCTTGCCAAAACTTCAAATCTATCAATGCATATATCTGTTCACGTTCCAGGTATTAATTTAAATTCAACACATGCAATTTCGGGCTAAATCGAAGTTGAAGCTATATACATTATTATTTATCAGAAATCCAATTATAATATGTGGGGTTCTGATGAATGAAAATTATGTTTAAATCAAATTAATGGATTTAAGTGTGTAATAGGGTGTATTTTGTCTTGTATTGTCTACTAAATATCGATATCTACTTCCTGAACTTCCTTATAGCCTGCAACTCGAAAGTGAGAAAAAACATCAATTCAAATTTAATATAAATATCATTTTATCAACGTTTTCATCATTCATATATTATAAATCATATTAGTATACATCATAATATTATCTATCATTTCATCAACTGATCATTTTACCTAATATTCTATAAGTTTCATATATTTTCTAAGTATTATCATATTAACTATCATTCAACTGATTATTCTATGCGTTTATCCATACATTTGTCAATCTATATGGCTGTCCATCTCCTTCAACCTATCATTCTATACGTTTATCCATATATTTGTCTATCTATATGTCTATCAATCTCATTCAACCTATCATTCTATAAGCTTATCCATATATTTGTCAGTCTACATGTCTGTCCATCTATCTGTCCATTCATCCATCTATCTAGTATCTATCTACTTATCTATCTATCCATCCACCTATCTACTTATCATCTACCTAAATATCTATCTATCTATCTATGCACCTATCTACTTATCTATCTATCTATCTAACATTGTGGAACATGAAACGAAAGCTTTAGATATTCAAGTGAATGCAAATAAATCAGTGTGTATGTTTTTTAGGGATACTAATAATATAAATGGTCTGCCGAGAATGAAGCTTAATGATGAAGTAATGATCAATGTACATGAACATAAGTACCTAGGATTTATTATTGATGATAAACTAAATAATGATAAGGATGTAATAAGGACAAGAAATAAGTTTTATAATGAATTCAATTGTATTTTACGTAAATTCCCTAATGTTAATATTAATGTTTTTATTCAACTATTTAATAGTTATTGCTTAAGTTTTTATGGTACAGAATTATGGTTTTCCAATAAGCGGTGTGGTGTTCCTCTGAAACAATTTGCGGTTGGATACCACAAAGCCATAAGAAGATTTTAAAACTTAAATACTGGGAGAGCAACCACAAAGCATGTGATTTAGCAGGGTTACTAACATTCACTCATCTAATTAATTGGCAAAAAATACGGTTTGCTCACAGATGTATGATGAAGCCTTGTATCTTTTAAGAAAATGTTTACTTACAATGATGATAGCTTATATTTGATGAAGGACGTAAAGAATCTTTATTGAATATTTATATTATCGAATGTTTAATGGAAAATGACATTGACGCAGTAAAATCTAGAATTACTTTTATTCAAAGCCGTGAACCAACTATGAGATAAATGTGCTTCACAATTCTCTTACTATGTACAAAGTTTTATGTAGCTTTTACGAAATAAAATATTGAGTCTGAGTCTGAGTCTATCTATCTATCTATCTATCTATCTATCTATCTATCTTTCTATCTATCTATCTATCTACCTACAGTACCTCACCCAAAGCAAAGAAAACAATGAAGTGAGACAGTTGATTGAGGGGCAGCCGAGTGGAAGAAGAGTGCTGGAAGAAAAGTGGATTCTTTGGGTTATTTTAGCAGGTGTGGGTTTTATAGTCTTAAACACACACACACACACACACACACACACACACACACCCACACCCACACACACCCACACCCACACCCACACACACACACTTCTTTTAGATAAAGGTACAGTATTCTCAATCAGTACCATCTCTTTTCATTCATCCTCGTTTTACATTCCCCTTATAGTTTCCTTCATTTGTTCTCCTCTTTTTCGTCTTGCTCTCCTCCCCCTTTTCTTCGTTATTATCTGTTCTCATCCATCTTCTCCTTCCCTTCCTTTCTAACTTCTCCCTTTTCTTCTTATCTATCTCCATCTTTCTCATCTTCTGTACATGCTTACTCCCATTCTCCTTTTATACTCATCGTCTTCCCATAGTGTTCCTTCCCTACTTCTTCTTCTTCCGTTTCATTATCTTCAGCAGCATCTTCATCTTCACAATTATTTTCACCATTTTCATCTCCTCCTCCTCCATCTCCTCTCCTTCTTCTTCTTCTTTGTCTTCTTCTTCTCTATCCAGTTCAGCACTCAACTCTGGTCCACCTCTATTGTTTCAACAAGAGTGACTCCACAACACACCACTCCTTTAGTGAGAGAGAGAGAGAGAGAGGAGAGGAGCGAGAAGAGAGGAGAGAGAGAGAGGAGAGAGAGAGGAGAGAGGAGAAGACGTAGAGAGAGGAAGAGAGAGAAGAGAGATTTTGAGGGAGGAGAGAGAGAGAGGAGGAGAGAGGGGAAAGAAGGAGGAAGGGAGGAGGAGGAGGGGAGAGAGAGGAGAGAGAATGAAGAGAAAGAGGAGGAGAGAGAGAGAGAGAGCGGAGATGAGGAGAGGGAGGCAGAGGAGTGTGGAGAGAGAGAGAGAGGAGAGAGAGAGAATGAGAGAGAGAGAGAGCGGAGAGATGAGAGGGAGAGAGAAGGAGAGTGAGAGAGATGAGGAGGAGAGTGAGAGGAGAGAGGAAGAGAAAGAGGGGAGAGAGAGAGAGAGAGGAGAACAGGAGAGAGTGAGATGAGGAGAGAGAGAGAGGGGGAGAGGAGGAGGGGAGAGGAGAGAGAGAGAGATGACGGAGAGAGGGAGAGAGAGGAGGAGAGAGAGGAGAGGGAGAGAGAGGAGAGGGAGAGGAAGAGAGAGAGAGATGAGATGGAGAGGAGATGAGAGAGAGGAGAGAGAGAGAGAAGGAGGAGAGAGAGGGAGGAGGAGAGCGGAGAATGGAGAGAGAGAGAGAGAGAGAGAGAGAGAGAGATTTAAATTATAATTATATAAGGATATATAGTGTGTAGTTAAAGCAGAACCTGTATTGTCTATTTACCAGCACCCTCCTAAATACCAATTAAAAAACACACACACACACACACACACACACACACACATACGCGCGCACGCACGCACGCACATCAGCCCACACATAGCGAAGGTTTCTAATCCCCTGTATAACAGATGTATTTCCCAAGCTGAAAATTGGATTGGCGGTAAGGACAAAAATTCATAACTAAATTGGAAAACAAACAATGGGGGAATTTCAACGCGACAGTGGAGAGGGAAACCAAGGAGCCAAACACATAAATCTTGTAGGGCTTAACCAATTCAGCATGACGACGTATTTTTGTCTTTCTTTCTGGTTATCATTAGACTATTTTATTGAGCTTCAAGGACTCAAATGGGTATATACTATCTAAATAAAGCATCTGAACAATAGCGAACCACTTACACTGCATAACATCGTGTAATGCTAGCTATAATAAGAGCTAAGAAGGGCGTCATCGAACTGAAGGGGTTAAGAACACTGCAGATGGAGCCATATTATACAGTATAGGTCTGAGTGAGAGACAGGAGTGGAAGTGATCTGGGCACGCATATAATGACCTATTCAGTACCGGTGAGAGACATGAGTGGAAGTGATCTGGGCACGCATATAATGACCTATTCAGTACCGGTGAGAGACATGAGTGAGAGACAGGAGTGGAAGTGATCTGGGCACGCATATAATGACCTATTCAGTACCGGTGAGAGACATGAGTGGAAGTGATCTGGGCACGCATATAATGACCTATTCAGTACCGGTGAGAGACAGGAGTGGAAGTGATCTGGGCACGCATATAATGACCTATTCAGTACCAGTGAGAGACAGGAGTGGAAGTGATCTGGGCCACGTATAATGACCTATTCAGTACCGGTGAGAGACATGAGTGGAAGTGATCTGGGCACGCATATAATGACCTATTCAGTACCGGTGAGAGACAGGAGTGGAAGTGATCTGGGCACGCATATAATGACCTATTCAGTACCGGTGAGAGACATGAGTGGAAGTGATCTGGGCACGCATATAATGACCTATTCAGTACCGGTGAGAGACATGAGTGGAAGTGATCTGGGCACGCATATAATGACCTATTCAGTACCGGTGAGAGACAGGAGTGGAAGTGATTCTGGGCACGCATAAATGACCTATTCAGTACCGGTGAGAGACATGAGTGGAAGTGATCTGGGCACGCATATAATGACCTATTCAGTACCGGTGAGAGACAGGAGTGGAAGTGATCTGGGCACGCATATAATGACCTATTCAGTACCGGTGAGAGACAGGAGTGGAAGTGATCTGGGCACGCATATAATGACCTATTCAGTACCGGTGAGAGACAGGAGTGGAAGTGATCTGGGCACGCATATAATGACCTATTCAGTACCGGTACCGGTGACGTCCTTTTCAGCAATATCCTGGCAAGTCTGGCAACTTTAGGACGATTTTATCCACCCTAGGAAAGGTCTGTCGTAGCTAAAAGGATTAAGGGGAGGTATTTAGTTTGTTCCCTAGACATTCATCAACCTTAAAATTACACCCCCTTGAGTCCCTTTCAAGATAAATTTGTAAATTTTTCGGTAGAAAAATTTCCCGGCCGAAGGCCGGTTCCTCTTAAATTACAGGCTCGCTATCGCTCGCCAGGATAAAATCGACACCTAAATGGCACGAAAGGTCTTAATATGGGGTGAAAGTTCTTAAAATCGCTAAACTAATGGGGAAAACATTTTATAATATCAAAAGCAATGGGGCTAAACATGAGGGAGAAAGGGGTCAAGAAAAAAATCCCTCAAGCGGATATCTCCCCTTAAACGAGAGGGTCCGTAGCCTTTTAATTTCTAGAGGTCCTTCCTAAGCTGAATACAATAATTCAATAAATGCCAGAATACAAAGAGAAGGACGTCAGCGGTACAGAAGGGGTTAACCATTCACTCACCCATCTGTCCCCTACTAACTTCCTAATCCTGCCACGGACATTAGTTCCGGGGCAGTATTTCCCTTTCCAATGTTCCCTTACCCACTCTAACCCACTGTTTGGACACTTGATCCTCAGTGTTTTGGAGGACAAGCAACCTAGAAGGGTCACTAGATCTGTTGTTGCTTGATTTCCTTTGTACTCCTTTGTACTCCTGTACATTGCATTCATTATAACTAACACCGGCCGATTTAGTTGAGCTTCGGTAGGATTAGGTATAGGCCTAGTTGAGCTTCGGTAGGATTAGGTATAGGCCTCGTTGAGCTCCGGTAGGATTAGGTATAGGCCTCGTCAGCAACTAATCAAGACTCTTTACCAACTGACTGAAATGTGCTAATTATAAAAGGAATTGCCGGAACTTATAACGGTAAATGTTAGTGAAAATGTCATAGTCATAGTTTCAATATTATCATAATAGCTATATGTTTATCGCACTGCTGAGGCGCAACATAGATTTGCTCTTCACTAGACAAATCACATACAAACATACTGAAATATGAATCTTGTCCCCCCCCCCCCCCGCCCCCAAAATTAATGAATAAATTAATAAGTACTAAAATATATAGACAATTAATAATATACACAATACAAATCGGCAGCCCCACCATTCATAGCAAATAAATGAATGTAATAGTACAATAAATTACATTCCCCGACAAAAAGTAAATAAATAAATACATAAAACAAAAACACAATACATAAATCACCCACAAATACTAAACTCAGGGGTTGCTTGCTCTCCACTCGCTAGTACCGCAATCAACCAATCTAAAAAATACACACAGTGAAATATGTGGTTTCTTGCTTTCCAATCGCCAACTCCCCGCAAACACTCGACCACGGCTCACCAGTCACCACCCCGAACTAGAGACCCTATAGTAACGGAAAATGGCCAACTTCCGCCATTTTGGAGCCACTATAGTATACTCATTATAGGTAGGCCAAACATCTTGACCACTATAGTCCGTTCATTCTATGTAGGGTAAGAAATCGTAACCACTAACCTCTCATAACTCAAAAAGTACTAGAGTAATCGAGCTAAAATTTCTACCAAATAGGAAAACTCGGCTAGGGAATATGTGTATAAATTCACAGCTCATTTGCTCAATTAGTTTTCCTGAACGCCCTAGCCAGCAATCCCTCAATAAACAAACGTAATGAAGCCATGCAACACTATCTTCAGATCTAACTACTATTTCCAGTTGGGGTAGAGATTTTTTTTTTTTTTTTTCCAACTACTTCCTCTCGGGCATAGGCTGATAGCCTTTACACTCTACCGCTGAACACGGTGAGGCCCGTGAGGTTTTGCTCCAGTCTAGGGAGTGAGACATGCGAAGCTTCACGGCTCGAAGTAACTCCATCTCTGAAGCCGCCTCGCCTCTGCGCTTCACAGTCTCATCCCCCACACTCGGACCCTCACTCTCAGAACGCCACCTATTGAGCAATTAACTCACTAGGCATTGCCCCCCTGTAGCATATTTTTGAATATGGGAATATTCATACAATGCTATTTTAATCAGGGAACAATGAGAGTATTTGTTTTTGCATTGTTACCTTTAATGCTTCCAAAACCCAATGTCTTCATCTTACTACCCGTTCAGAACTCCCACCGGACTATCCCTTACGCTTCAACAATACAAAAATAAATCCTTCATCTTGTCTTCAATATTCTCGGTGTCTCTTTTTCTTCTAATCTTACTTGGAAGGACCATATTACCAGTCTTGCTAAGACAGCCTCGGAGAAGCTGGGTGTGCTCAACCGCCTCAGGGGGTTCTTTACCCCTGCACAGCTTCTTGCTCTGTACAGGGGCACAGTGCGTCCTTGTATTGAGTATTGTTTACATGTGTGGGGAGGATCCTCTCACACCGCACTCCTAGACAAAGTAGAAAGGAAAGCCTTTCGTATCATTAACTCACTCTCACCATCTCTCTGCAATCTCTCTCTCTCTTCGCCGCAATGTTGCATCTCTCGCTATTCTATCGCTATTATAATAATCAATGTTCCTCAGAGCTTTCCCAGTGTACCCTCCAGTACCCTCCTCTACGTAGGGTACGTAGTACCCATCTTGCAACACAATCCCACCCCTACTCTGTGCAACTCTCCAACCCAAGAGTTAAACGTTATTCTCAGACTTTCTTCTATTCAACTGCTGAGCTCTGGAACTCTCTCCCACAATCAGTCTTTCCCCCTCTTCCTATGACTTAAATTGCTTAAAACTCCGTGTGTCCAGGCATTTTGGCTCGAACGTCCCTTGATTTTGGCCCTGTCACTCTTTCAACTCTGGGGGAGGCACTCGATACAGGCAGTTCTACCTTTTGTCTCCCTCACTCACATAGAAAAAAAAATTACACGAAAGGCATAAATATTGACAAATATATGGGGCGAAAGGTCTTAAAATCGCCAACTTATAGACCGAACGTCTAAAAATCTAACAAGTTATGGGGCGAAACACGAGGGAGAAGGGGGACCAGCAAAAACAACCATACCTCCTTAACATGCTCAAAAATAATATTATATCAACCCGTTATTTCATACTTAGGGCACCACAATGGCTACTCCAAAGAAAAGGGGGCGGGGGGGGGGGGTCTCTCTCTCTCTCTCTCTCTCTCTCTCTCTCTTTACTTTCACTTTAAAGTTTACTAGTAACGAACCAAATAGTAGCATCGAAAAAGTCCCTAATTTCAAGAAAGCAAACTTCCATAAACTTAGAGCTATGTTTAAAGAAACTGACTGGAGCTTTTTAATTCACAATAACGACATAAATACATCTTGGAAGTTATTCGAAGCCACTTACCTAAAAGCAGTGCAAGACTGCATACCATCGAAAACTCGGCGTCCAGGCCATAATAATAAGCCCAAATGGTGGAATAAAGATATTTCAAACTGCCTGCTTGCTAAAAAATTTGCTAATGATAGATTAAAAAACCTCACAAAATGACGAAGAACGGCTGAAATTTGTAGAGCTACGACGCAAAGCCAAAAAGTTAATTAAGCAAAGTAAAAACGACCTTAGAGTTACATATGCGAATCAAAGTAAAACAAACCCGAAAGAACTTCTATAGTGATATCAGAAAGAAAAAAGTAGTTACTTCAAACTGTTGGACCGTTTAGTCGATGAAAATGGAGAATACACCAAAGACGAAGAACAAATGAGTAATGCCCTCAATACCTTCTTTGCATCAGTTTTTACAACAGAAGACCTCAGTGATTATCCCTACACCATCGCCGATTCAGATTGATAATTCAGATTTTTTAAGCAATATCCCCGTTACAGAGAGAGAAGTATTGAATTGTTTAGATAAACTCAAGGTAAATAAAACGCCTGGACCTGATACAATCTCGCCTAGAGTTCTAAAGGAAGCTAAGGATGAGCTCTCTAAACCACTGACAGTACTAGTCAATAAATCTTGCAGTCTGGAACTATGCCCGATCAGTGGAAGCTAGCCAACGTAACACCGATATTCAAAAAACAGGCAGCAAATCCCTATCCAGTAACTATCGTCCAATTAGCTTAACCTCAGTTGTATGTAAAATGCTTAGAACCTGTCATACGAGACAGACGGTAAATCACTTAGAGCAAATTAACATACTTAAAGATACTCAACACGGCTTTCGTTAAAAACCTTCCTGTTTAACAAACCTCTTAGACTTCTTCCACGATATCCTCAACCTCTACGATGAGAGTTAAAAGCTGTAGCATTATATACCTTGATTTTCAAAAGGCCTTTGACAAAGTTCCCCACAAACGTTTACTGCTAAAACTAAAAGCGCATGGAACTACAAGACGGTGTGTTGAAATGGATAGAAAATTGGCTCAGCGACAGAAAGCAAAGAGTAGTCATAAACGGTATAAGGCATCAAAATGGTCCAATGTAAGTAGCGGGGTACCCCAGGGATCGGTACAAGGACCAATTCTCTTTCTAATTTACATCTACTAGATAGATGAGGGTCTCATCTCTACAATCTCAAATTTGGCTGACGATACAAAAATTGCAAATAGAGTACTCTCAAAAGAACAAGGGGACGATATGCAAACCACAATCTAGATAAATTGTCATGTTGGGCCCAAATTTGGCAAATGAGGTTTTCAGCGGATAAATGTAAAGTACTACATATCGGATACCTAAATGAGAAAGCAAACTATTCGATGAATGGCACTCAGCTTAAGAATGTAAACAGAGAAACCGATCTGGGAGTAACAATATCGAGTAACCTAAAACCGAGTCAACAATGTTCAGAAGTTGTTAAGAAGGCAAACAAAATAATTGGCTTTATAGGCAGGTCATTTGAGCATAAATCCAACGAAGGTATCCTAACACTTTACAATTCCTTAGTCCGCCCTCTTCTGGAATACTGCGTTCAATCCTGGTGCCCTTATTACCAAAAAGATATAAACAAGCTAGAACGAGTTCAACGTAGAGTTACCAAAAATGATACCTAGCCTAAGAACAAACCATACGAAGAGCGTCTTAGAGAATTAAATCTATTTCCTTTAACCCAGCGCAGATTAAGAGGGGACTTAATTCAAGTGTTCAAAATCATCAAAGGCATCGACAATATGAACTGTAGTAAGTACTTCACTATCGACCAATCTAATTACACGCGGGGAAACGGTTGCAAAATTATTGGTAAATCTTTTAACTCGCACGAATCTAAGAATTTTTCTTCAATCGAGTTGTCAACTTGTGGATTGGGCTTCCCCGAAACGTTATAGACTGCATCACCGTTGATTCATTTAAACTCCGCCTAGACAAATATCTCGCATCAAACCCCACGACTGACTGCGTTTGTAAATGAATAACTTTATTTTATCCCCCCCTCAGTGACTAACCCATCTGTCCCCTACTAACTTCCTAATCCTGCCACGGACATTAGTTCCAGGGCAGTAATTACCTTTCCAATGTTCCCTTACCCACTCTAAACCACTGTTTGGACAATTGATCCTCAGTGTTTTGGAGGACAAGCAACCTAGAAGGGTCACTGGATCTGTTGTTGCTTGATTTCCTTTGTACTCCTTTGTACTCTCTCTCTCTCTCTCTCTCTCTCTCTCTCTCTCTCTCTCTCTCTCTCTCTCTCTCTCTCTCTCTCTCCAATGATCCGTAGCGAACGCGTTTTGGTGTATCGGAGTTTGAAGTAGATTTGTGGATCGCGGTACACACTTGTTGCATTGTTGGGTGCCGCATTGTTTTACGGAGATTGTGCTGAACACGACCGCATACAGACAGACACACAGACTAACAGATAGATGGATTGGTCTATAGATAGATAGGTAGATATAGATAGATACGTAGATATAGATAGACAGATACATAGATAACTAGACGTACATTATATAAAATTGGTATAGATAGATACAGATATATAGACAACAATCACTAGACAAACAGATAGATTGATTGATATAAAGAGATAGATATAGATAGATAGAAAGCGACATACAGATAACTAGACAGATAGATAGATAGATAAATAGGTAGATAAATGTTGCTTGACCACAAAGTTACATGTTGCTACAATTTGTGGTCCAAAGTAAGTTAAATTACAAGAATATAAAGGAGAGAAAACACTCACGAACATTTAGGGGGGATGGTTCACGTTTTGGTCGATTTTGTTTTCATGTAATCATTATTTTGTTTTTATGTAATCATTATTTTGTTTTCATGTAATCATTATTTTGTTTTCATGTAATCATTATTTTGTTTTCATGTAATCATTATTTTTCTAGTTTCCTCCCTAGACCTCCATCAAACATCTAAATAAATTCCATTAGATCCCCTTTGTAGATAAATTTGTAAATTTTTTGGTAGAAAAATGTCCCGCGGTTCTTCCAAAATTACAGGCTCACTATCGTTCGCCAGGAAAAAATCGACACCTAAATAACACGAAAGGTCTAAATATTGACAACAAAATGAGGCGGAAGGTCTTAAAATCGACAAAATAATGGGGCAAACATATTAAAATCTGAAAACTAATGGGGCTAATCATCATGGAGAAGGGAATCCAGAAAACCGACCCATCCTCCCATAATTAAGAACAATGAAACTTCAAACTGTATTACAAAATTACAAGGCAACCAGGCGAACCGGCACATAAATAAGTTAAGTTAATTGTGTAGAGCAGACGTGCATACAGACCGACAGACAGACAGACAGACACACGTACCTACACACTGCTAAGCCAGATTAAAATAGACAGACAGAGGAACCGGCACAGATGGACCCGATTCGATTATGGAGAACAGACTCAAACAGACAGACAGACAGGCGAACCAGCATATAGTTATTTTATATTTTTTTTTTACCAACCAACTTTACTTTGAAACTCAATTAATAAAATCAACAAATACATGTGGCACTCCAAGAACTCGAACCTAGGATACTCAGTTATGCATTACGCTATCAAGACAGTTAAACAAATATGCACAAGCCTACGATTTATTATGCAGTTTCGAATCCTGCATATTAATCTGAGCATGTACATACACTCCAACTGTGCTATGGTAGCCTAATGTATAGACGAATGGAAGGAGTAATTAATGGGGCACTTAACCCTCGGGAAGGCCAATATAGACTAAGTATAAGAAACCCACAGACAAACAGACAGACAGATAGACAGACAACAGAACACAAAGCTATACCTGTTTAGATAATGGAGACTAGACCCACATACTGTACAGACAGCTACAGACAAACCGTCATAGCGCTGCATATGTTTACAATGTTTACAACATCCAAACGACCCATTACATAGCTATGCCTAATTAGATTGTATTAAACAGAGTACATAATCGCATACAGAACGACACACAAACATACGCAGGTCAAGGTAGAAGTATACCCACTAGGCAGAAAACGTGTTCATTGATATAAATCCGTTTTCAGTCATTTGGGTATATTTCCACATACACAGGTTATCCGGCATAGTGTTATACCTCATTAGATTTTTTAAGAGACTAACACACAAACAGACGAAACAAAACAAAACATACCTATTATCTATAATTATATAAAGTAAACTGACCCCTATACAGACAGAAAGACGAACAAACAGATATATAGCTATAGGGCCTACCTGATTATAATGTGTAGAACCGACTCGCACAGACAGAGAAAAACTAACAGACATACGAACCGGTACATAACTATAGCGGATGTTCTATGGAACCCAGCAACATACAGACAGACGAACCGACACAGCTATACCTGCTTATATTGCATAAAACATATCTGCATACAGACAAACCAGACAGAGAACTATGCCTGATTAGATAACAGAGAACAGACCCTCTCACAGACAAAAAAGACAGACGAGCCGACACAGAGGAATGCCTGATTAGATAAGAGAACAGACTCGCTTACAGACAAACCAGATAAACAAGCCGACACTGAGGAATGCCTGATACGATAACAGAGAACAGACTCGCTCACATACATAACAGACAGACGAGCCGACAGAGAGGAATGCCTGCTTACCCCACTGAGCTTGTAAGTCGAGTGTATTGGCGGAGAAACAAAACTGGAGGAACTAAAGATTTAGAAAGAGTTTACCCGAGAAAATGTCTCTCTTGGAATAAAAAACAAGAGAAAAGAGGAGAAAAAGAAGAAAGAATAGATATATAGATAAGATAGATAGCTAGATAGATGGATGGATAGATGAATATAAAAGATATTTATTATATTATATATATATATATATATATATATATATATATATATACACACACACAAGACGAAACACACGCAAACAATTCCAACCCAATACAAAACAAACACCAAAACATTGAAACACAAACACACTATATCACCCCATCACCCACACAGACGGTGCTTCATCTCTTACTATGCCAGCCAGAGGTAGTGGATGAGGTCAGTGACTTGGGTGACTTACCACTTCACACACCTTCCTCTCCACATCCACACCATCCACCTGTCACACACACATATCCACACACACCTTCCTCTCCACATCCACACCATCCACTTGTAACACACACCTTCCTCTCCACATCCACACCATCCACCTGTAACACACACCTTCCTCTCCACACCCACACCATCCACCTGTAACACACACACACACACCTTCCCCTCCACACCCACACCATCCATCTGTAACACCCACACCTTCCTCTCCACATCCACAACATCCACCTGTTACACACACACACACAGATAGAAGAGTGACTAACAAGCATGAATAAAAGTATAACTATAATATATAAACAATTAACAATTATATATAACATTTAACAATAAACTATTCCTAATACTAGTACAACTACGGTAGGCTACTACTACTAGTACTACAATTTAAAATATTATAAATAATAACCATTTGTTTATCATGACTAACTCTTACCATTGTTGTTTATATTATTACAAGTATAGTTACTACTAGCAGGGGTACCCGGCGTTGCCCGGGTAATCACCATAACTACTACCACCACTACTACTACCATAATCACCATCATCATCACAATACTACTACTACCATAATCACCGGCCTCGACCTCCCTGTGCCTCATTAAACGGCGACCTCGATTTCGGCCGCTAAATGACCTCCGATTTTGGATCTGACCTCATCCGTACCCCATTTTGGAGGGCTGCGAACAACTTTTGTTCCATACACCTTTTCGATCGAAGGCCTCCTTCTGCCCCAAACGGCCCTTTTTCCGATGTCGCGCCCATTTTCTCCGTGCCTTTCACTCTGGGGAATTCTATTGTTTCACTAAAACCTGCCTAGGGACCCCCTTACTATGCATACCAAGTATGAACGCTCTAGCTTAAAAAATGTGGCCATGCATAAAGAACAGACAGACAGACAGATAATCGAAACTATTTATAGATTACTAGTATTATAATTATTATGCATTTAATTACAATTATTTTGGTATTAATCATGTTTATCATACTGATAATCTTTACAATTATTATAATAACAGTATATTTTACAATCAGCCGTGCATAACATTCATTGTTCAATATTCATTATGTTAAGGCGCCAGGAAATTATTTTCGGTATTTATCTCTCCCGTACCATTATGTGTTATTTACATATCACTGAACACACACACACACACACACACACACACACAGAGAAAGAGGGAGAGAGGGGGGGGAGTACAGGCATATACATACATTTATTAACGTACCGGTAATGAACAAATACACACACACACACACACACAGTGAGACATACACACACATCTTCACATAACACCAACTGGTATACAAATATCCAGGCTTACACACATAAACACAACACGCACACACTCACATAGGCTTACACAGATACACTGACATAAACACATACAACAAACATCTCCACATAACAAAATCTTGTTTACTTATACACGCGCGCGCGCACACACACACACACACACACAACGAACATAAATTGACAGTTATCCATTTCTACCTTAAATTGACATATTTATATATAGGCCTATATATATATTTATATATAGGCCTATATATATATTTCGAAGTATTCTTCTACATCTATAACCCCCCCCCCCCCCCCCCCCTTCCTGTCTGTCTGTCTCTCTCTATGCCACCAACACCCATCCCACTTTGCCTACCATCTGTCTTGACATTCCACACACCTTATTTGACCCCCCCCCCCTCCCATAAAAAAAAAAACAAAAAAAAAAAACACACATTTTCGAATCTGTTTCGGGTTGAACTGAAACTCTTTATTAATTTTCCACCTGATATTTGTATTTCCGAGGTTCTTTAAAATTTGTCGAGGCTTCAAATATATCCGAATTAATGACCTCGCCCGTACAGAAAAGAAAAAGTATAGTGCCTCACTTTTATACCTTTATATTATTCAATTTTCTATGTATTAGGTGTTGCATATTTGACAATGAGCGAAAAAGGAAAAGAAAACGATGCACATTTATTTGCCCTTTTTGTTTAGTTAACCATGTATATGATTAAATGTGTCCATTTTTCTTTACATTCTCACAGCTTTCACATGCCCAATAAGCTTAATATATACAGACCCTCTCTATTTCCTTACACCCACTACAACGCCATCTTTTCCGTTTTTCCCTTGTGTACTATTTCCTTACACCCACTACAACGCCATTCTTTTCCGTTTTTCCCTTGTGTACTATTTCCTTACACCCACTACAACGCCATTCTTTTCCGTTTTTCCCTTGTGTCCTATTTGTTCTTTCATTTTAGCTGCTTAGTTTATGTACATATCTTTTTAGGAATTCTCCATCGCACCAAACAGTTAGCCTCTTCAGCACGACGAGGCATTTTTACCTATTACTGTGGCAAAAAATAGAAGACATTATGCATCTTAAGAATGACCTAGGTTATTCAGAGGGCTAACTGAGATCGTATTTACCCCTTTGAGTCCTAGAGGTAGATTATTAGCTACAGAAAAGAGTCTGATGGTCACCAGAACGTAATAAACATTACGTCATCGTTCTGAAGGAGTTGAATAAATGAAGTTTCCCAAATGAAAACAAACACAATACACATACACACACATACACACACACCAAGAATATCGATGAAAAACGAAGCAAAATTGATATAATTAGACGATTTACCTCGGTTTTCTTTCATTCTTTTTTGCACCAAAAAGTAAAACACACAAAGAAAACCGGAGTATGTAGAGGAATAGCCTAGACATGAAAGCCGGAGTATGTAGAGGAATAGCCTAGACATGAAAGCCGGAGTATGTAGACGAATAGCCTAGACATGAAAGCCGGAGTATGTAGAGGAATAGCCTAGACATGAAAGCCGGAGTATGTAGAGGAATAGCCTAGACATGAAAGCCGGAGTATGTAGAGGAATAGCCTAGACATGAAAGCCGGAGTATGTAGAGGAATAGCCTAGACATGAAAGCCGGAGTATGTAGAGGAATAGCCTAGACATAGGAGAGAATGAGTCTGCCGTGGGTTCCAAGTATGGGAGGAGAGAAGATAAATAAAAGATAAATATATATATATATATATATATATATATATATATATATATATATATATATATATATATATTATATCTATATATATATAATAAAAGGGAGAGAGAGAGAGAGATGCAAACATCTTCGCAAGGATGAAAACACACTTGTTGCTTGCATTCCTCTGTACTAATTAGAAATATGTACACTAATTATATATATCCTCTATATTTGTTAATCCACCTTCTCCAGCCACCATTAAATAATCCGTCTACTTATCCCCCCTTCTCCCTCCCATACAACCTACAGAACATAGGTCGCACTTCTGTCAATCTTAAAATAGCTTAACATGGAAAAAGGATGGGACGATCTATTTTACCTTAAAAAAAAATATATATATATATATATATATATTATAAGATATATATATATATATATATCTATTATATATAGATATATATATATATTAATATATATATATTATATATATATACCGGTATATATATATATATAAAATAGATAAATAAAAAGAGAAAATACAAATAAAAAGGTACTACAGTATGCTTTCCAGTGTCACCCTTTCCTACCACATCGTAACTCAACCACAGCCCCGGAGATGTGTCGGGAGATTCTAGCGACCACAGTACAGGGTGGTTGATGTGACGTGATGTGACGAGATGCCCTGTCACACCCCGACCACACTTCACCCGTCAGAGCTAGTTACCGCGGAGACAAGACCAATTTGTGTCGGAAGGAATGGTTTGCAGTAGATGAATGTGAGGAAAGCTAGGAGCGTTTCGTACCAGAGTTGCTTGGATTTATTTTATTGTATTTTATATTTGTATTACTCAGTCCTATTGTTGTTTTAGTACTTCTACTTCTGTATGTACCATTTCGTATTATTTAGCTTACCCTTTGTCCAGTATAGCTAACATAACACGCAAACGTTACAAAGCCGTCGAAAGCTGTTAATCACCAACCAGCTCCAAACCTATCTCTCTCTCTCTCTCTCTCTCTCTCTCTCTCTCTCTCTCTCTCTCTCTCTCTCTCTCTCTCTCTCTCTCTCAAATTGTGAACGTCGACACATCTTTTGTGCTAATAAAGAATAATAAAGGTACAAAAATAATACTTGCGTTAATATACAGACCTCCAGCTCAATCAGTGCAAACTGAACGAGAAATTTACGAACAAATTGCAGATGTAAGTAACTCACAAGATACCGTAATTTTTGGCGACTTTAATTTACCTGTGACCAAGTGGGGCGATACTCTTACTTCACACTCCGGACATGACTTGTATACGAACTTGCAAGAGAGTTCGCTTTATCAATTTATGCAAATGGCGAACCGTGGTAATAACGTTCTTGACATTGTACTTGCAACAAAAGAAGAATTGATAGAGAATTTGAATGTTGGTGATGAATTCAGTAACAGCGACCATCGTACGATAACTTTCACTTTAAAGTTTACTAGTAACGAACCAAATAGTAGCATCTAAAAGTCCCTAATTTCAAGAAAGCAAACTTCCATAAACTTAGAGCTATGTTTAAAGAAACTGACTGGAGCTTTTTAATTAACAATAACGATATAAATACATCTTGGAAGTTATTCGAAACCACTTACCTAAAAGCAGTGCAAGACTGCATACCATCGAAAATACGGCGTCCAGGCCATAATAATAAGCCCAAATGGTGGAATAAAGATATTTCAAACTGCCTGCTTGCTAAAAAATTTGCTAATGATAGATTAAAATCCTCACACAATGACGAAGAACGGGTGAAATTTGTAGAGCTACGACGCAAAGCCAAAAAGTTAATTAAGCAAAGTAAAAAGACCTTAGAGTTACATATTGCGAATCAAAGTAAAACAAACCCGAAAGAATTCTATAGTTATATCAGAAAGAAAAAAGTAGTTACTTCAACTGTTGGACCGTTAGTCGATGAAATGGAGAATACACCAAAGACGAAGTACAAATGAGTAATGCCCTCAATACCTTCTTTGCATCAGTTTTTACAACAGAAGACCTCAGTGATATCCCTACACCATCGCCGATTCAGATTGATAATTCAGATGTTCTAAGCAATATCACCGTTACAGAGAGAGAAGTATTGAATTGTTTAGATAAACTCAAGGTAAATAAAACGCCAGGACCTGATACAATCTCGCCTAGAGTTCTAAAGGAAGCTAAGAATGAGCTCTCCAAACCACTGACATTACTATTCAATAAATCCTTGCAGTCTGGACCTATGCCTGATCAGTGGAAGCTAGCCAACGTAACACCGATATTAAAAAAAGGCAGCAAATCCCTACCCAGTAACTATCGTCAATTAGCTTAACCTCAGTTGTTTGTAAAATGCTAGAAACGGTCATACGAGACAGACTCGTAAATCACTTAGAGGCAAATACTTACTTAAAGATACTCAACACGGCTTTCGTAAAAAACGTTCCTGTTTAACAAACCTCTTAGACTTCTTCCACGATATCCTCAACCTCTACGATGAGAGTAAAGCTGTAGATATTATATACCTTGATTTTCAAAAGGCCTTTGACAAAGTTCCCCACAAACGTTTACTGCTAAAACTAAAAGCGCATGGAATACAAGACGGTGTGTTGAAATGGATAGAAAATTGGCTCAGCAACAGAAAGCAAAGGGTAGTCATAAACGGTAAGGCATCTAAATGGACCAATGTAAGTAGCGGGGTACCCCAGGGATCGGTACTAGGACCAATTCTCTTTCTAATTTACATCA
>CM064517.1:29872314-29916841 GCA_032716605.1 Paralithodes platypus | reverse complement strand
TGACGTCTATTTTGTTTGATTTCAACTACAATTAAGACGATTTTATGAAGCTTAGGAAAGATATATGGTTGAGACTCTGTAGCCTTTTAGTTGAGTGACGTCCTTCCTAAACTGTATACAATCGTCAACTAGTTAGTAGTTAGCAGAATAGAATGGAACTGTCGTCACCGGTATTGCATGGGTTAAGGGACTCGGATTCAGGGGACCTGACTCATGTTGTTTTTTTTTTTAGGTACAGTCGGCCCTAATAAGTGATTGTCTCGGCTACCAAGTATGTTTTGATCAATAATTGGTATCAGCAACTATCTAAAACTTGTGATCTTTTTTTATTCGTTTTGCTTCGAGAGGGTGTGAGATATACAAACATGATCCTACACTTATCCACCCTATTCAACATCTGACAGACATTAATACAGTACAGAGCGAGGAAAATGTAATGACAGCTGAGACATGACTTATTAGCGCCACTGTACAGCCTGTGATTGCCAGCCTGCCTCCCAGCATAACATATGAAGTTGGCAACCGTCGTGGAATGAGATAAAACTGATATCCCTCCCGCCATCAATAACAGTAATCAAGTTGTTAAATCAGTTCAAGGTTTATAAACTCGTTGTATGTGTCCTGTCCCCGCAGTATTTCAACGCTGGCTTATATCACAACTACTACCACTATCACAACTACTACCGCTATCTCAACTACTATCCGGTACCACAATCACCACCAATATCACTACTGCTACCACCACTATCACAACTACTACCACAAACACCACCACTATAACTACTACTACCCGGTACCACAATCACCACCAATATCACAACTGCTACCACAATCACCACTACTATCACTACTACTGCTACCACAATCACTACTGCTACCTGGTACCACAATCACCGCCACCACTATCACAACTGCTACCACAATCACCACCACTATCACAACTGCTACCACAATCACCACCACTATCACAACTGCTACCACAATCAACCACCACTATCACTACTACTACCAGTCACAACTGTTCTATAATAACAATCACCACCATAATCACAACTACTCCTACAATCACTACTCTGGTTATAATAACAATCACCACCACTCCTACAATCACTACTCTGGTTATAATAACAATCACCACCACTCCTACAATACATACTCGGGTTATAATAACCAATCACAACTACTCCTACAATCACTACTCTGGTTATAATAACAATCACCACCACTCCTACAATCACTACTCTGGTTATAATAACAATCACAACTACTCCTACAATCACTACTCTGGTTATAATAACAATCACCACCACTCCTACAATCACTACTCTGGTTATAATAACAATCACCACCACTCCTACAATCACTACTCTGGTTATAATAACAATCACCACCACTCCTACAATCACTACTCTGGTTATAATAATAACAATCACCACCACTCCTACAATCAACTTACTTACTGGTTAGTAATAACAATTCACCACCACTCCTACAATCACTTACTCAACTGAGGTTATAATAACAAATCACCCACCACTTCCTACACATCATCCCTACATATGGTTATAATAAACAATCACACCACTCCTACCCAATCACTAACTTGGCGTTATAATAACAATCACCACCACTCCTACAATCACTACTCTGGTTATAATAACAATCACCACCACTCCTACAATCACTACTCTGGTTATAATAACAATCACCACCACTCCTACAATCACTACTCTGGTTATCTCCCTAGTCTTATGTTCTTATGTTCTTATGTTCTTATGTTCTTATAAGTGAATAACATCCCCAACATTCATAAACACAGCCTTTAGCTTCAAGGTTTATTCAGTGCAGTTCAGGCATAGTTGTGCATTAAAGCCATATTAAAGTAATAACCCCTTGAGGATTAGGACGCATTTGGACAGTTAATTCAGGCTGTTATTAGACGATTTGATTCAGATTAGGAAGGGTAAATGGCAGTCAGAGGATTGATTGAGACCGTCTTTACCCTTTTAACTCCCACAGATCCTTCTTGAACTGTATAAAATCGTTAAAACGCGCCATCCTCCTCAAAGGGGTTAAGCTTATGTCCGAGGGTGTACTGAGCAAAAACGGTGGAAATTGTTGGTTTGCTGGGAAGTCCAGTTACCTTCATTCCCTTCATTATCGCTCGGAGTCGGCTTCGGCGGGGATCGAAGCCTTACGGGAAAGATAGACGATAATGTTTAGGATCGCCATCATCGTTCGTTCAGGGGGATTTGTGGTCCTGTCGTTCGCTGGTCCTTTCTCCCAAGCTCTTAACCCCTTCAGCACGATGACTACTTTTTACCCTTTGTTCTGGTTAAATTAGACGATTTTATGCAGTTTAAGAAGAGCCTATGTTATTTAGAATGTTTAATGAGTTGGTATTTACCCCCTAGAGTCCTGAAGGTAGATTATTTGCTGAAGAAAATCGTCTAATGATAACCAGAATATGATGATAAAAGTTGTGTATATTTTATTGTGATTTAACTTTGATTGTTTAATAGCCTAGACCCTTCTGCATATATTTGATCGGTTCATTACTACTAATATACCTTTAACAGGGCATAATGGACAATTTAAATACCCTTTTCATACTTTTTTAAATCCATAATTTATCAAAGTGCACATTCAGAGATGATTAACCTAATATGGCCTTCTCCTATCCTTACATAATATCACCCAACATTAACCTGCTCTAACTTAATAATTATGACCTTAATCTATCCTAACCTAATAATTGTGACCTTAACCTGTTCTAACCTGATATCACCCAACCTTAACCTGTCCTAACCTAATATGACCTTAACATGTCCTAACCTAATATAACCTTAAAATGTCCTAACCTAATATAACCTTAAAAATCCTAACCTAATATAACCTTTACCTGTCCTAACCTAATATAACCTTTACCTGTCCTAACCTAATATAACCTTTACCTGTCCTAACCTAATATGACCTTAACCTGTCCTAACCTAATATGACCTTAACATGTCCTAACCTAATATAACCTTAAAATGTCCTAACCTAATATGACCTTAACATGTCCTAACCTAATATAACCTTAAAATGTCCTAACCTAATATGACCTTAACATGTCCTAACCTAATATAACCTTAAAATGTCCTAACCTAATATAACCTTAAAAATCCTAACCTAATATAACCTTTACCTGTCCTAACCTAATATAACCTTTACCTGTCCTAACCTAATATGACCTTAACCTGTCCTAACCTAATATGACCTTAACATGTCCTAACCTAATATAACCTTAAAATGTCCTAACCTAATATAACCTTAAAATGTCCTAACCTAATATGACCTTAACATGTCCTAACCTAATATAACCTTAAAATGTCCTAACCTAATATAACCTTCACCTGTCCTAACCTAATATAACCTTTACCTGTCCTAACCTAATATGACCTTAACATGTCCTAACCTAATATAACCTTAAAATGTCCTAACCTAATATAACCTTAAAATGTCCTAACCTTATATAACCTTTACCTGTCCTAACCTAATATAACCTTAAAATGTCCTAACCTAATATAACCTTTACCTGTCCTAACATAATATAACCTTTACCTGTCCTAACCTAATATGACCTTAACATGTCCTAACCTAATATAACCTTAAAATGTCCTAACCTTATATAACCTTTACCTGTCCTAACCTAATATAACCTTTACCTGTCCTAACCTAATATGACCTTAACATGTCCTAACCTAATATAACCTTAAAATGTCCTAACCTAATATAACCTTTACCTGTCCTAACCTAATATAACCTTTACCTGTCCTAACCTAATATGATCTTGTCCTAACCTAATATGACCTTAACCTGTTCTAACCTAATATAACCTTTACCTGTTCTAACCTAATATAACCTTTACCTGTCCTAACCTAAATACCTGATTCGTGGCTAACCTAATATGACCTTAACCTGTTCTAACCTAGTATGACTTTAACTTGTTCTAAGCTAATATTACCTTAACCTGTTCAACATTATGACCTTAACCTATCCTAACATAATATGACCTTAACCTATCCTAACATAATATGACCTTAACCAGTTCTAAGCATTTAACCTGTCCTAACCTAATTGACCTTGTCCTCACCTAATCTTACCTAACCTGCCCTAACCTAATTTCCCTATCCTAACCTAATCTCAACTAACTTAACCTGTCCTAACCTAATATCACCTAACCTTAACTTGTCCTACCTAATCTCACCTGACCTAAACCTTTCCTAACCGATAATGACCTAACCTCAACTTACCATAATCTAATCTCACCTAACCTTAATCTCATGTACTCTAACCTAATCTCCCCTAACTTTTGTCTATCTTATCCCAATCTCACCTATAACCTTTATCTATCCTAAGCTAACCTCACTTAATCTTAACATAATCTCACTACCTAATCGTAACTTCGCCTAGCACAACTTGAGATATACTGCACACCTTATCATACCTTATCATACCTCACCTAATCCAATGTTAGCTAAAATCTGACCTTACCTTACCTTACTTTTCTTAATCTAACTGGTCATCACTTCACCTCACCTCACCTAGTCTAATATAAGCTATAGTCCATTCATTATAGGTAGGCCAAAACATTTACCACTAATCTCTGTAACTCGTAAACGACTAGAGTAATCTGGCTATTATTTCTACCATGTAGGAAGGGTCAGCCAGGAAATATGTGTGACAATTTACAGGCCATTTGTTGTAGCCCATTTTGAGTTCCAGAGGTTAGGTGTTCACTATTTCTGGCCTACCTATAATGCATGGACTATAGTATAAGCTAACTGGGGAGATTATACTCACCAATCGAGCAGGACACTACCTAGGGGAGGCCTCATAAACATTTGATAAGAAGTTGCTGGAACTCCTGTTTCATTTGTCTGGCTTCCCTCGCTGTTGCTGTTTGTGTCTCACCTACACGAAAGTAATCCAGCTAGCTCACACAAATACCTCCTCCTCCTATCCATGTCACTACACTAAACAAGCACGGCACTCTTCCTTCCAATAATGTACATCTAAAAAAAAAATGCTATAATTTGTCTTTCTCACTCTTTCAACTTTGGGGGAGACACTTTTTGCAGGCAGCTTTGCCTTTTGTCTCCTTCATACACATACACAAAAAACCTAACCTTACCGTACCTTACCGTTCTTACCTTAGCTTAATCTATGTAGTTTTCACGTAATTAAAAATATTTACTAATACAAGAAAATATAACAAACTCGTGGAGGCGAAAATGAGACTTTTAGGCGAACGAACCTAGTAACGAAACGACCTACGACCGTTCACCTGAGCGAATCAACAGGTGTTCACGATGATGACGCAAGGCGAAATTTGCCACTCGGCATAATATTCACGATTTTCTGTATGATTGCGTAATTCCAGTGATTTATGGGAGTTTATTTAGTATTTGGGAGTAGGATATTAAAGAGTTAGGGAGAGGGGATGGTTGGGGGAGAGGGGATGGTGGGGGAGAGAGGGGATGGTTGGGGGAGAGGGGAAGGTAGGGAGAAGGTGAAGGTAGGGAGAAGGTGTTTATGTTGGGTTGGGGGGGGGGGGGGGGGGGGGGGGAGGGCGGAGGAGGAGGGGAGGAGGAGGAGGAGGAGGAGGAGGAGGAACTAAATTTCGCCACTTGTCATCTCGGTCATTCATTCATTCCCACCGTAGGGCCTGAGAGGGACGTGTGTGTGTGTGTGTGTGTGTGTGTGTGTGTGTGTGTTGTGTGTGTGTTGTGTGTGTGTGTGTGTGTGTGTGTGTGTGGGGGGGGGGGGGTTTGGTATCAGTTTTTGCGTTTATTTGTGTGTATCATGCGTTTTGTTTTATGTGACTTAAAGTTGTTCTAGTATATATATTTGTACGTTATATAGTTATGTTTGAAAATGTGTCATTGTAATTAGTTTGTGATTTGTGTTCAGTGTGTGTGTGTGTGTGTGTGTGTGTGTGTGTGTGTGTTCGCACGAGTGTAATGCCGTGTGGCATTTCCGTTTGTACACATTTTGTAAAGAGTAATTTAATTAACCTTATCTTCTGTTAACTATTTATATGGGGAATGTAATGGACCGCCATTCTTTCAACTCTGGAGGAGACACTTGTCACAGGCAGTTTTACCTTTTGTCTCCCTTATCCACATAGACAAAAGGATAACATAGGTGGAATTATATGAGGGAGGGAGGGAAAAGTGATAACATAGGTGAAATTATATGAGGGAGGGAGGGAGAGAGACAGGGGATGGGAGTAAGAAGAACAAATATCAATGAGTGTTAAAGGAAGTACACAAGGAAGGAAGACATCATTACAATTAATGGATGAAGGAAGCTCTTCTTAACCCTTTCAGTGCTATGCTCCAGGTTTAAAACGCAATTTTTCGATATATTCATTATACGATTCAGAATAGCATCAAGTTATGCATTTTTATTAAATATATTAATTAACTAAATCTTCAACCAAGGTATTTATATATTTGAATCTGTAACATACGTACCAGAATTTTCTGAATTACTTTACTGAACAAATATAAGATGGCATCAAAAATACCCCCTTTAATACGACATATCGCTCCAAATCTACTCACCGATGCTACATTGAGTTCATTCGTAAAATATCGTACATCTGTTTTTTCCTAAATATATAAAAAGCCATGATATTAGCTTTATAGTATTTGATACATATTGTTTTATAATTACTGTACACAAAATTTAATTCAACCTAGCTACAAATCATTAAACGATATCAATAAAAACTGAGGAAGCTTGACGAGCGAAATGGGTGGGGATAAGAGTGGGTGGGGGAGGGGAGGAAGCGGTAGGGAGTTGGGGAGAGGAATGGGAAGGAAGAAGGTGGAGGTGGAGGGGTGGTGAGGAAGGAGAAGGAAGGGGGTGGGTGGAGAAGGAAGGAAGAGGTTGGGAGTAGAGGAGAGGAAGGGGAAGAAAGAGGGTGGGGGTGGGGAGAGGAAGGGATAGGGAGTAAAGGAAGGAAGGGGTAGGGAGTAGGGGAGAGGAATGGGAAGGAAGGGGATGTTAGGGAAGGAGAATGGGTGGGTGGTTGGGGTGTGAAGAAGGGGGGAAGGGGGAGTAGTGGAGAAGAAGGGGTGGGGGGAAGGATGAAGTGAGGTGGGTGGGTGGGGAAGGAAGGAAGGGGTAGGGAGTAGGGGAAGAAGGGAAAGGAAGAGCTTGGGGAGGGAGGGGGGGAGGATTGAATGAGGCGTGAGGAAAGTAACCGCTATGTCTGGTGGTGGTGGTGGTGGGTGGGGGTGGGGGTGGGTGGGGGGGGGGTGGTGGTGGTTGGGGGGGTGGGGGTGGGGGTTGGTGGTGTGTGGTGGGTGGTGGTGGTGGTGGTGGGTGGTGGTGGGGTGGGGGGTTGGGGGGGGGGTGGGGGTTGGTGGGGGTTGGGTGGTCGGTGGTGGTGGGTGGGGGGCGGGGGGGAGGTTTTTAAAGTCCTTGAACCGTAGTATAGTAGACTGGACTCTCCCCCCCCCCCGCCTCCCCCCCACACAACCTCTCCCCAAACCCGCCTCACCCCTATCCCCCTGTTTCCTTTCTCTCCCTCTTCTCTTCCTTCCTCTTATCTCGCTCCTCCTTTTCTTTTCTTTCCCGCTTCCTTTTCTGCCTCCCCTCTCCCCCTCCTTTATTTCCTTCCCTCGGTAAGTCTAAGTCGTTCCTCGGTAAGTCTAAGTCGGTAACTTCAACAATAGGCCCACTTGTTGCGGAAAATGGAGATCATACAGATAACAAAGTACAAATGGCGAATATCCTAAATAACTATTTTGCATTCAGTTTCCACGGTCGGAACGATACTACCGGTATAACGGACCTACCCTTCTACGAATCAATTCAAATGGCACTGAGCTCGAAAACTTTACGATTTATGAAGGACGCTATCCTACGTTCGCAATCAACAATTCTGAAAGTTAATAAAAACCCCAGGCCCTGATAAAATATCCCCAAGGATTCTAAAAGCAAGCAAAACCACGAATTAGTTAACACCCACTCGCAATATCTGTTTCAACAAAGCATTGAATGTTGGGATAGTTCCAAACGAATGTAAAAACTAGTCTAACGTGACACCCATATACAAAAAAAGGAAATAAGTCCTCTCCCGGCCCCCCCCCCCCCCCCCCCCCCCCAATTATCGACACAATTTAGCTTAACATCGGTAACGGGCAAATTAATGGAAAACCATTATAAGGGACAAAATAGTTAAAACATTTGGAAGAAGGAAAATAATTTAATAAAGATTCTCAGCACGGTTTTTAGAAATAAACGTTCATGCTTAACAAACTTACTCGACTTCTTCAATGATGTTTACACATCATATGATAAGGATAGAGCAGTTGATATAATATATCTCGATTTCAGAAAGCTTTCGATACCGTACCTGACAAGAGACTAATTGACAAAATAAAAGCTCATGGCATAACAGCGAAAAACTCTGAAATGGTTCGAAAATTGGCTCTCAGACCGTAAACAACGAGTTGTAATAAATGGTGAAGAATCAGATTGGTGCAAAGTAAATAGTGGCGTTCCCCAGGGTTCGGTATTAGGTCCTATCTTTTTATAATTTACATAAACGACTTAGACGAAAGGAATAGAATGCAAAATTTCGAAATTTACTGACGATACAAAAATTACTAATAAAGTAACCACAACAGTACATTGGCAAATATCCAAGGTGCCCTAGACACTTTAGAAAACTGGGCAGAAAAATGGCAAATGAAATTCAACATAGAAAAATGCAAAGTATTACACATCGGTAGTAACAACGCTAAAAAAGATGACTCAATGAACAACATTCAACTATCAAATACAAATAATGAAAAGGATCTGGGAGTTATAATATCAAGTGACCTGAAGCCGAGTAAACAGTGTACAGAGGTAATAAAAACTGCTAATAAATTGGTGGGTTTCATCGGCCAGAACATTCAAATTCAAATCAGAAAAAATCATACTTACTCTATTCAACTCATTGGTGCGTCCCCATCTCGAATACTGCGTGCAATTCTGGTCACCGTACTACCGAAAGGACATAAATAAACTTGAAAGGGTGCAACGCAGAGTCACTAAAATGATACCTAGATTGCGTAATAAAACCGTACGAAGAGCGCTTAAAAGAACTAAATTTGTTTAGCTTAACAAAGCGCAGAATGAGAGGTGACCTAATAGAGGTGTTCAAAATCTTCAAGGGATTCAGCAACCTAAATGTAAGCGAATTATTTACGATCAATCAAGCAAACACGAGAAACAATGGTTATAAGATTATAGGCAAGCGTTTTCAATTCTCACGAGGCGAAGCATTTCTTCTTCAACCGCGTTGTGAATAATTGGAACAGACTACCCTCGAACATTGTAAACTGTAATACTGTCGAAACATTTAAGAAACCATCTGGATAAACACATGGCAAATAACCTCCGATTAACACAGTTTCTTTCAGAATAACGCGCAACGAAATGTCAACGCATACCGCAATGTATATTCATTTTCATACATCTGTTCCCTTTCAGAATTGTAGTAAATAGAGTTAGCTTAGATTACAAATCAACTTCTTTTTTTCTCCCTGTCCTGTCCGAATTTCCGTGTCAGTTTTTCAATACTGCATGGTATTTTTCCTATCTGTTTCCATGCCAGCATTAGCTGGAGGGAGTGGTGGGTGGGGAGGAGCCTTCTTCTTTGCTATCCTTTTCTCTACCTCGTAGTCAGTAGATTAGTAGTTTTAGATATCCAAACTGCCCCGTAAGGACCAATAGGTCTGTTGCAGTTTGTTCTCCTTTGTATTCCTTTGTATTCCCTCCTTTTCTCTCCTACCTCTCCTCCTTCCTCAAGTCCTAATATCTCCCCCTTCCTTCCTTCCTTTTATCTCATCCCTCCCCTCCTCCTTCCTTTCCTTTCTTCCTTTTCTCTCCTACCTCTCCTCATTCCTTTCCTTCCTTCCTTTTCTTTCCTACCTCCCCTCATCCTTCCTTTTCTCGACTACCTCCCTTCCTCCTTCCTTCCCTGTTCTTCTCTCTTTCCTTTCCTCCTTCCTTTCTCTTTATCTTCTCCTTTCAATCTTTCCCCGCCTTCCTTCCCTTCCCTTTATCTTCTATATGTTTGGCTTCTCCTCCCCTCTTTTTCTTTCGCTGCCTCCTTTCCTCTTCTTTAGTATTTCCTTCTACCCCTCAATTCACTTTCTTGCTTCCCTTCTCTTCTCTATTATCTTCTTATCTTTTGGTCAATAACGTATATAACTCGAAAACGACTAAAGTAATCAACCTAATATTTCTACCATTTGGGAAGAGTTAGTCAGGGATTGGGCGTGAAAACGTACAGCTTATTAAAGGTATGGCCGTTTTATAGTTACAGAGGTTAGTGGTGTCTATTTCTAGGAGCAGAAACTTTAATTGTTTTATCTTTTGATATATTTATATGTATTCATAAATTTCCTTTCACGGTGTTTCAATTGGCCTTTGTTCCATCCCATCTTCTCTCCGTGTTCACCCGTGCTTTCAATTGTTGCCCCCCCCCCCCTCCCCCTCCTCTGACCCCCTCTCCCCCTGCCTCACACTGTCCATATTTGCCGATACTGCGTGTGTCTGTGATCCTGTCGCGTCTGGTAACTTCCTTCTGTAGGGGGAATAATGCTAACCTCTGGACGGTAGCCATGTAGTATACCTGTCACTCCAACAATTAAGCTCAATAGTTGGGTTCTACTTTTTCGTTTGTTTCTACTTTGGTTACTGTATCTCTAGTAATATAATGAGAGAGAGAGAGAGATTGTGTGTGTGAGAGTGAGAGAGTGTGTTAGTGAGTGAGTGTGTTAGTGAGTGAGAGAGAGTGAGTGAGTGAGTTTAGGTCTTTGATAGGAATACAATCACTGAGTGTGAAACAAGGTTGAATGGCCAGGTAATGGAAATTGTCAGCTCATTTAAGTACAGTACTTGGGCCGTCTGATGAGTAAGGATGGAAGTATGGGGGATGATGTGCGAGAGAGGGTGCAACAGGGGAGGAGGTACAGGCAGGTTGCCTGTATACGGGTGTCTCCCCCAGAGCTAAAAGAGTGACTGAAGACCACATTCAAGGGACGTTGAGGTCAAAATGACTGGACACACGAAGTTTAAGGCAGTTTAAGTTATTATATACACTAAAAGTACACTGTAGGTACGGTACATTAAGGGGAGATATCCACTTGAGGGACTTTTTTCTTGACCCCTTTCTCCCTCATGTCTAGCCCCATTGCTTTTGAGATTTTAAGATGTTTGCCCCGTTAGTTTGGCGATTTTAAGAACTTTCACCCCATATTAAGACCTTTCGTGCAATTCAGGTGTCTATTTTATCCTGGCGAGCGATAGCGAGCCTGTAATTTAAGAGGAATCGGCCTTCGGCCGGGACATTTTTCTACCGAAAAATGTACAAATTTATCTTGAAAGGGACTCGAGGGGGTGTAATTTTAAGGTTGATGGAACAAACTAAATACCTCCCCTTAAAGGCAGTGACTAGGTATATGGAGGTGAGCATGGAAGTAAATCAGTCACTGCACGACAGTGTGGTAATCCCGACATTGAATTACAGGAGAGGAGCATGGACATTAATTGTTAGAGAGGCATAAATCAAGAGTGAGAGGGATCAAAATGAGTTACTTGGGTAGCGCGTGTAGGGAATCAAGTTGAGATAGACTGCCTAATGAAAAGTACGAGAGCGATGCAGTGTGGATGTAGATGTACTGGAGAGTGTGAAGAGGGACTCCTTGAGGTGGTTCGGTCATGTGGAGTGTATGGAGAGTGAGAGCCTATATTAGATGGGTTTATCACTCCCAATATATTGATAACGGGTAAGTAAGAAGTAATTGCTAGGTTTGATCAAAGTGGGGAATACGGAGATATGCACCTAGAGGACCTGTATAAAACCTATATGCACCTAGCTATACTGTATAAAACCTATATGCACCTAGCTATACTGTATAAAACCTATATGCACCTAGCTATACTGTATAAAACCTATGCACCTAGCTAGCTATACTGTTTAACACCTATATGCACCTAGCTATACTGTATAAAACCTATATGCACCTAGCTATACTGTATAAAACCTATATGCACCTAGCTATACTGTATAAAACCTATATGCACCTAGCTATACTGTATACAACCTATATGCACCTAGCTATACTGTATAAAACCTATATGCACCTAGCTATATATACTGTATAAAACCTATATGCACCTAGCTATACTGTATAAAACCTATATGCACCTAGCTATACTGTATAAAACCTATATGCACCTAGCTATACTGTATAAAACCTATATGCACCTAGCTATACTGTATAAAACCTATATGCACCTAGCTATACTGTATAAAACCTATAGATGAAATGGTTACCGTATATGAAATAATTGGGTATATGCATGATGATATTCCTTTCTATCATTGTATTAGGCCCAGTCAGTATCGCACGAGCCATTTTTCCGTCAATATTCGACTAACAAGTTTTTTCGTGTATCATTTTGAGGCTTTTTCGCATAGGAATCGGAAACTAGACTGAATGTAGAATGTACAATATATTAGTTAGCTGAATTCTGATATAGCTGAGATTTTATAGCTTGACCAGCCGCAATTGCTTGTACAAAATGACACCGAACTTACTTCTAAACAAATAGTATACCGGTACATAGGTTTGATGTGTAGAAAACGATATTGATAAATTTGTTTCCAGAGACATACTTCCATAATTAAAGGTAGATGAAGTCGATGAATATTTATGAGTGGGCTAGAGACTGGCATTGGGGTTGGAGCGTGCAGTGTAGAAAAGTAGAAATTCTCCCTATATAGAAGTCTCTCCGCGTCTTAAGGGGGGGTGGGCCGTTTGTTCTGGCCCCCTTTCTTCCTCAAGCTTTTTTCCATTAGTTTTGACATTTTAAAACATTTGCCCCATTAGTTTCTCGATTTGAAGACCTTTCGCCCCATTTTGTTGTCAATATTAAGATCTTTCGTGCCCTTTAGGTGTCGATTTTTTTTCCAGGCGAGCGATAGCGAGCCTGTAATTGTGGAGGAACCGGTCTTCGGCCGTGACATTTTTCTATCGAAAAATGTACACATTATTCTTGAAGGGGGATCTAATGGATGTTACTTAAGTTGATGGAGGTCTACGGAGGTAACTAAGAAATAAACGAATATATAAATAAATAGACCCAAAACATAACCACTGTCCCCTAAACCCAGTCTCCTCCCCTGGCCAGTTACACCTCCATATACAGATGACTGAAAGGGTTGTTGGGGGCCCCCGATGCTTAACCCTTTCATTACCTACACAGATCACACGTTAGGGAAGTTTGATGACCTTGATAGTTACAATGGCATTTTGCTTTACTGTTATTATGTGGTGTCCCGAGTTCGAATCCCGGGAGGACCATATGCTTTCATTAGTGTGTTATTATGTAGTGTTCCGAGTTCGAATCCCGGAAGGACCATATGCTTTCATTAGTGTGTTATTATGTAGTGTTCCGAGTTCGAATCCCGGGAGGACCATATGTTTTCATTAGTGTGTTATTATGTAGTGTTCCGAGTTCGAATCCCGGGAGGACCATATGCTTTCATTAGTGTGTTATTATGTAGTGTCCCGAGTTCGAATCCCGGGAGGACCATATGTTTTCATTAGTGTGTTATTATGTAGTGTTCCGAGTTCGAATCCCGGAAGGACCATATGTTTTCATTAGTGTGTTATTATGTAGTGTCCCGAGTTCGAATCCCGGAAGGACCATATGTTTTCATTAGTGTGTTATTATGTAGTGTCCCGAGTTCGAATCCCGGAAGGACCATATGTTTTCATTTGTGTGTTATTATGTAGTGTCTCGAGTTCGAATCCCGGAAGGACCATATGTTTTCATTTGTGTGTTATTATGTAGTGTTCCGAGTTCGAATCCCGGAAGGACCATATGTTTTCATTAGTGTGTTATTATGTAGTGTCCCGAGTTCGAATCCCGGAAGGACCATATGTTTTCATTAGTTTATTCAAGTACATTGAGGTTTGTAATGGATGATTAATGTTAAGAACGGGGTGTTCCTTAATTATGTTCAGTAAATGTTATAGCTTTCTTTTGTTGTAAGTAGGCCAGAAATCGTGAACCCTAACCTCTTTAACTCAAAAAGTGATAGAGAAAATGGGCTGTATATTTCCACTCCTATTCCCTGGCTGACCCTTCCCAATTGGTAGAAATATTAGCTTGATTACTGTAGTCGTTTATGAGTTATAGAGGTTAGTGGTCAGGATTTGTGGCCTACCCACAATGAACAGGGTATAGCTCCAGATGATAGTTGTCAGCTGGTTTAGGATCCCTGTACAGTGACATTTCTCAACTTGATTTTGTATTATTTAGAAATTTAAGATCTATTTTACCCTATGACACCTCTTAACTTGATGTGGTAGCAGTGTATTGTATCTGGATCGGGTTTCATTAAGTTACTTTTCTTTTCTTATAAGAATAAAAGTAATTAACGAACGATAAATTTCAGGCATTTTCAGACAATTATCATCCTTTACAGTGGAATGGCAGAGGATAATTTACATATTTGTTATATATGTTTTCTAGTTTTACGAAATGTTATGATAGAACCTTGAATATTTTAAGCGTCTCTCTATTTTACAGAAATGTATCATAATTAATTACTATACATTTCATAATGATATTGCTATATATTTGTTTTCGATATTTGTCCCTTGTTGATAAAAACCGTGTTTCACTTAAAACGGGTTTACACTAGCGATTTTTCCCGCAACTTTTCTCCCGGCAATATTTTTGAGATTATTTTAAGCTGGTATCGGCAAATAGACAGAAGGTAGATCACTATAGCTAACATAAATCTCATGAAGGTATGCATTAGAAGCTGCCAGATAAAACTTGCGGTAAAGCTCTTGTGTCAATCCTCCTTTACGGTGGTGTCTCACGAACAATGTTTTTAATTCCATAAGAAATAAACTAAGTAACATAATCTACCTTCGATCTAGTTTCCGATGCCAATGCGAAAAAGCCTCAAAATAATACGAGGAAAAACGTGTTCATCGAAAATTGCCGGAAAATGCGCTCGTGTGACACCCCCTTGAGTGACACCCCCTCGTGTGACACCCCCTCGAGTGTTGCCGACGATAATATCTGTACATTGTTGCTGATACTGTGATTCCTACTGACTCACCGCTCGCTACACAGAAATACACTTAGTTGGGGGTAAGATGAGTAGCTCTTCTGGACCCTATTCCCAGCGTTGTGTGGCTTTTGGAGGGTTTCTCTTTTAACATATTTATCCATCTATTCATTCATTTATTTATGTATTTATCTATCTATCTCTCTCTGTCTGTCTATCTATTTGTCTATCTATCTACTGTATATTTGCACATATTCACGTTATTAAGTAAGTGTGCGTGCGTGCGTACGTACTACTACTAATACTACTACTACTGCTAATAATAATAATAATAATTATTATGATTATAATAATATAAATACTAATAATTATTATTATATCTCTACATACCGGTATACAATATTTAAGACACCTGCTCCCGAGAGAGCTATAAAACCAAAGGTAAACAGCGGAAGTGTAAATCTAAAGGTGCGAAGGAAGTGGTCGACAAAAAAAGACCTTACCGTTTTCTGTGTGGGAAAGTGTGAGCGGGAACTGATGGATTGTATCGCTGGCTTGGGAACTTACCGGGGGTGGGGGGGGGGGGGGGGTGAGAACAGTTTACATCATGTGGAGAATTAGAGCACTGGAAATGTATGAAGAGCATTGTTGTTCTGAAAATTATGAAGGTGAGGATAGATTACATGATTTGGAAGTTTGCGAAGATATGAGAGAATTAAGGCACTGCAATTTATGTGGAGAAGTAGGGTATTGGAAATTAGTTAGCCGAGGATAGTTTTTGATGTACATAATTGAAGTACTTTATACATATTATGTACCCGGTAGAAAATTAGATAATTGGAATACATCAAGGTGAGAATAGTTGGCATGATGTTGAGAATTAGAGTGTTGGAAAGTATTGTGAAAGTTATTGACATATATAATAACACAAAGTACGTGTTAGCGGCTTGGGAAGTAACTGGTGCATGGATGTGAGATAGTGAGTCTTTAAGTAACTGGTGCATGGATGTGAGATAGTGAGTCTTTAAGTAACTGGTGCATGGATGTGAGATAGTGAGTCTTTAAGTAACTGGTGCATGGATGTGAGATAGTGAGTCTTTTTTAAGTAACTGGTGCATGGATGTGAGATAGTGAGTCTTTAAGTAACTGGTGCATGGATGTGAGATAGTGAGTCTTTAAGTAACTGGTGCATGGATGTGAGATAGTGAGTCTTTAAGTAACTGGTGCATGGATGTGAGATAGTGAGTCTTTAAGTAACTGGTGCATGGATGTGAGATAGTGAGTCTTTAAGTAACTGGTGCATGGATGTGAGATAGTGAGTCTTTAATTAACTGGTGCATGGATGTGAGATAGTGAGTCTTTAAGTAACTGGTGCATGGATGTGAGATAGTGAGTCTTTAAGTAACTGGTGCATGGATGTGAGATAGTGAGTCTTTAAGTAACTGGTGCATGGATGTGAGATAGTGAGTCTTTAAGTAACTGGTGCATGGATGTGAGATAGTGAGTCTTTAAGTAACTGGTGCATGGATGTGAGATAGTGAGTCTTTAAGTAACTGGTGCATGGATGTGAGATAGTGAGTCTTTAAGTTTGTAGAGGTGAGACAAGTTAACATGGTAATTATACAGGATTGGGGGAATTTCCGTAGAAAATGATAATATTGGAATGCATTAAGAGACCAGTTGACTTGAGGTAGAGAATTAGAGCACTGGAATTGTATGTAGAGAATTAGAGCACTGGAATTTGATGTAGAGAATTAGAGCACTGGAATTTTATGTAGAGAATTAGAGCACTGGAATTGTATGTAGAGAATTAGAGCACTGGAATTGTATGTAGAGAATTAGAGCACTGGAATTATATGTAGAGAATTAGAGCACTGGAATTATATGTAGAGAATTAGAGCACTGGAATTGTATGTAGAGAATTAGAGCACTGGAATTGTATGTAGAGAATTAGAGCACTGGAATTGTATGTAGAGAATTAGAGCACTGGAATTGTATGTAGAGAATTAGAGCACTGGAATTTTATGTAGAGAATTAGAGCACTGGAATTGTATGTAGAGAATTAGAGCACTGGAATTGTATGTAGAGAATTAGAGCACTGGAATTGTATGTAGAGAATTAGAGCACTGGAATTGTATGTAGAGAATTAGAGCACTGGAATTTGATGTAGATAATTGTATTTTGGGAGATTTTTAAGGTGAAGATAGTTGACATGATATAGAATATTAGAGTACTGGAAAGTATGAAGGGGGCCCACCTCGTTTTGTTTCTCTCTATCTCCCTATGTCTCTGGGTTGTATCTATTCGGCTCCATTCAGCCTACTTTTTTAAGATGTTTATCCCCATCCAGGTGTCGATTTTGTCCTGGCGAATGGTAGAGCCAGCATATTTTTGAAAATATTTTTGACAGCAGGCTAGATTTGTACATTTTTCGATAGAAACATGTCTCCTGCGAAGCTGGATTTCTCCATACAATGTTGGCTGGCTATCGCTCACCAGGATGAAATTGAAACCTGGATGGGGATAAACGTCTTAAAATAGTAGGCTGGATGGGGCCGAACGTTTACAAGCCAGAGAAAGAGAGAAAAGGAGTGAAAATAATGCAGGTCACCCCCCTTAAGGAAATGCTGATAAAATAATTGTGAGCAGGAACTGATATATAGTATTGTGTGTTGGGAAGTTACTGATGCGTGGATATGAGATAGCGATTACCAAGTTCGTTGAGGTGAAAAGAGTTGATATGATCTGGAACCTTAGAGTACTGGGAATTGTGAAGGTGAGATTAGTTGATATAATGTAGATAACAGTAAAAATAACAAAATATATATATATTAATAAATATTTTATGTAATAATAATTACATAGAAAATATAAATATAAATAAATAAATAAATACAGTAAATATATATATATACAAATATATAAAAAATATAAATATAAAATAAAGTAAAGTAGAAGTTGCTTTGCATATTTGAAGTAATGACCATCAATTAGTTCACAGGTGAGTTCTCTCGTCACCTGGTTGCTTCCGTCTTATTAATCTGTCCATCATACCTTAATTACTCACACCCACACACCCACTCACTCACAATTACACTCATTCTCTCTCTCTCTCTCTCTCTCTCTCTCTCTCTCTCTCTCTCTCTCTCTCTCTCTCTCTCTCTCTCTCTCTCTCTCTCTCTCTCTCTCTCTCTCTCCTCTCTCTCTCTCTCTCTCTCTCTCTCCCTCTCCCTTCCCTCTCTCTCTCTCTCTCCCTCTCTCTCTCTCTCCCTCTCTCTCTCTCTCTCTCTCTCTCTATCTATCTATAGCCCATTTGTTGTAGGTGGCCCAAAATCGTGACCCTTAACCTCTGTAACTAAACAAAAAGGCTAGAGCATAATTATGTGTTTTAAACCTTCATCCACACCTAATCCCTGGCTATCCCTTCCCAAATGGTAGATATGTTAACTCTACCCGTTTATGAGTTTTATGGGTTAGTGATTAAGACGTTCGGCTTACCTATAGTGAATGGACTATAGTAATCCCCCCGTGGTTATATGGGCCCTGACCGTCTACCCTTCCCCATACTCACCTTTTAGTAAACAGAAGCCGGGCAGTAGCAGACATCTTGAGCCCTCCAGGGAACTGTCTTTGTCTATATATTTATTTATTATTACCGGTATATATATTTATTTATTATTACCGGTATATATATTTATTTTAGTTTACTCTCTAGATCTCTACCAAGCTTTACCAAAAAAAAAAAAAAAAAAAAAAAAAAAAAAAAAAAAAAAAAAAAAAAAAAACCACCCCTTCTAGATAAATTTATATATTTTTTCGGTAGAAAAATGTCCCGGCCAAAGGCCGGTTCCTCCTAAAATACAGGGTCGCTATCGCTCGCCAGGAAAACATTGACACCCGAATGGCACGAAAGGTCTTAATATTGACAAAGAAATAGGCAAAAGTATTAACATTTGAAAACAATGGTGCTAAACATGAAGAAGAAGGGGGTTCATATAAAAACACAAAAAAATACTTCCCCTTATAATATACACCACAGATAAGGAAAATATGATATAGTTGGAAGGTGTGGTGGAGTGGTCTTGCTGCTGGACTGGTAATCTTAAGGTCCCGGGTTCAAATCCCGATGTATAGATGGGAAGATAGTGTGGGGATGGATTTGATTTGATTTGTTAAGTTTGTAGAGTAAAAGTTAGTCAAAAGAATGGAGTAGATATCTACTCCCACCCAAAGCATTACAGTCCCTCCTGGGGATCACAAATAGTACATAGTGTAGGATATATTCTCTGATTTGGTTATATTGATATCAGGGAATAATCTACATACATAAATAATAATAATAATAATAATAATAATATTAATAACGATAATAATAACAATAATGTGTAATAATAATGATAATTATGTCGATGGCAATAACGACGACAAAAACAAAGTTGGGATAAAATTTGTGGTGTACTTAGTTCCAGTGTATCGCCACAAAGCCCACCGACGCGCCATCAAAATACCTTCGTCGTTTCCAATAAAATAGCATTGTATGAATATGTCAGCTAGAAGTAGAAGTAGAAGTCTTCACCTTACTCGGAGGGGTATTTTTATTACCGGTATTTGTATTCTCCAAAATAGGATCACGTTATTTCTGTTCTCCAAAATAGGTTCACGTTGAATAGTTGTCCGATATGTGTATTGTAAAGGCGGCCATCTGTTTCACCTCAGCTAACCCCACTTTCCATTGACCATAAATACCCCCCCCCCCCCCCTCTTATATTCTAGCAAATCAGTTTATGGGGAGAGAGTGCCAGCCGGCCTTTTTAGCCTATTAAGGGGGGTCACCGTTTTTTTTTTTTTATCTTTCTCTCCTCTTCTTTCCCTGGCTTGTATCCATTCGGCCTCATTCAGCCAACTGTTTTAAGACGTTTATCCCATCCAGATGTCGATTTCTTTATGTCGAGCGATAGCGGGCCAGCATTGTAAGGAGAAATCCGGCTTCGCCGGAGAATTTTTTCTATCAAAAATGTAAAAATTTGGCTTGCTGTCAACACAAAAATATATATATGCCGACTCGCTACCTCTCGCCTGGAAAATATTGACACCTGGAGGGGGGTAAACGTCTTAAAACAGTAGGCTGAATGGGGCCGAATAGATACACGCCAAAGAGAGAGGGAGGGAAAGAGAAAAAGAGCGAGGTGGGCTCCCTTAACCCATTCAGTACCAGGGATGTCCTTTTCATCATATTTTGGCAACTATTAGACGATTTTATTCAGCTTATGAAGGACCTCTAGTAATAATAAGGCTTCAAACTATCTCAACCAACCCTTTTAACCACCACAGATCCTTCCCATGCTGCATAATATCGTCTAACAAATAGCTAGAATAGAATATATCACACGTCGCTAGTACTCAAAGGGTTAATACTCCTTGTGTTGTGTGGTGGCTATCTTCGGCCGTCTGATCATGAAACACGTGTGCACAATATCTATACTGTAAAGATCAACACTTAATTTGTAACTAGAGCACCTGTATTTTTCCCAGCTGACGGTCAAATGCAATGTTCCTATCTTGATATATGTTTTACTATGAACTATTTTTGTAGCGAAATGTGTTGTTAATTACAAAAAAAAAGGACTTAATATGATGGAGAGACATAGTAGTTTCATATTTTTCCATTAAGCATCCAGAAATCGATTGTTACGGGATTCAATTTACCGTCAGCTAAAATAAACCCCACTTTAGAATGGTCCACCCTAACAGTACTGAACCTGCAAAGCCAAATGTGAAGGGGAGATCTCCACTCGAGGGATTTTTGTCTCGACCCCTTTCTCCCTCATGTTTAGCCCCATTGCTTTTGATATTATAAAACGTTTGCCCCATTAGTTTAGCGATTTTAAGAACTTTCACCCCATATTAAGACCTTTCGTGCCATTCAGGTGTCAATTTTATCCTGGCGAGCGATAGCGAGCCTGTAATTTAAAAGGAACCGGCTTTCAGCCGGGACATTTTTCTACCGAAAAATGTACAAATTTATCTTGAAAGGGGGTCAAGGGGGTGTAATTTCAAGCTTGATGGAAGTCTGAGAAACACACTAAAACCCTCCCCTTAAAGCATCTGGGATATAATAAAGTTTCGCGTTATAATTTGCTGCTAACATGAATAGGTGCGTAGCTCTTAGTGATCATAACACAGACCCAACACGGTATGAGGTTTACAACATGGCTGCCTGGGAATTAGGTTGATGCAATGGCTCGTAATTTTAATGGACCTCTCTATCACAGCCTGTTGCCTTAGTCACTGTTCTTTGTGTGTGTGTGGTGTGTGTGTGTGTGTGTGTGTGTGTGTGTGTGTGTGTGTGTGTGTGTGTGTGTGTGTGTGTGTGTGTGTGTGTGTACCCTAATATAGTAGTGACAGCCCCATTCATTTTGAGATTTTAGGACGCTCGGTTCATTAGTTTGGCGAGTTTAAGACCTTTGTGTATCAATTTCTGCCTTGGGAGCGATAGCGAGCCTGTAATACAGGAGGAACCGGCCTTTGGCAAGGATATTCTCCTACCGTCAAATTTACAAATTTACCTCGAAGGTGGGTCTTGGGGGGGGCTATTTATCTCGAAGGTGGGTCTTGGGGGGGCTATTTATCTCGAAGGTGGGTCTTGGTGGGGGGCTATTTATCTCGAAGGTGGGTTTTGGGGGGGCTTTTTATCCGGAAGGTGGGTCTTGGGGGGGTTATTTATCTCGAAGGTGGGTTTTGGGGGTACCCGGTATTTATCTCGAAGGTGGGTTTTGGGGGTACCCGGTATTTATCTCGAAGGTGGGTTTTGGGGGTACCCGGTATTTATCTCGAAGGTGGGTTTTGGGGGTACCCGGTATTTATCTCGAAGGTGGGTCTTGGGGGGCTATTTATCTCGAAGGTGGGTCTTGGGGGGGCTATTTATCTCGAAGGTGGGTCTTGGGGGGCTATTTATCTCGAAGGTGGGTTTTGGGGGTACCCGGTATTTATCTCGAAGGTGGGTTTTGGGGGTACCCGGTATTTATCTCGAAGGTGGGTTTTGGGGGTACCCGGTATTTATCTCGAAGGTGGGTCTTGGGGGGGCTATTTATCTCGAAGGTGGGTCTTGGGGGGTATTTGTTAAGTTTGATGGGGGTCTAGGGAGGAAACTAAAACAATAATAAATAAATATATAAATAAACTAGTAAATACCTCCTGTTAAGGGGAGGTATTTAGTTTGTTCCCTAGACCTCCATCAAGCTTAAAATTACACTCCATTGAATCCCTTTCAAGATAAATTTGTACATTTTTCGGTAGAAAAATGTCCCGGCCGAAGGCCGGTTCCTCTTAAATTACAGGCTCGCTATCGCTCGCCAGGATAAAATCGACACCTGAATTGCACGAAAGGTCTTAATATGGGGTGAAAGTTCTTAAAATCGCTAAAATAATGGTGCAAACGTTTTATAATATCAAAAGCAATGGGGCTAAACATGAGGGAGAAAGGGGTCAAGAAAAAAATCCCTCACGTAGAGATCTCCCCTTAACCATTAGGACCATTGTTGAAGAGGTCTGCCTTTTTCTGTATTAGGTATGCAGTTTCCCTTCTCTCCAACCACTAAAACATGTGGAGAGGCACCGGTATGTGGAGAGGTACCGGTATGTGAAGAGGTACCGGTTTGTGGAGAGGTACCGTTATGTGGAGAGGTACCGCTATGTGGAGAGGTACCGGTATGTGGAGAGGTACCGCTATGTGGAGAGGTACCGGTATGTGGAGAGGTACCGGTATGTGGAGAGGCACCGGTATGTGGAGAGGTACCGCTATGTGGAGAGGTACCGCTATGTGGAGAGGTACCGCTATGTGGAGAGGTACCGCTATGTGGAGAGGTACCGGTATGTGGAGAGGTACCGCTATGTGGAGAGGCACCGGTATGTGGAGAGGTACCTCTATGTGGAGAGGTACCGCTATGTGGAGAGGTACCGGTATGTGGAGAGGTACCGGTATGTGGAGAGGCACCGGTATGTGGAGAGGTACCGGTATGTAGAGAGGTACCGCTATGTGGAGAGGTACCGCTATGTGGAGAGGTACCGCTATGTGGAGAGGTACCGCTATGTTCTAACTCACCCTTTGACTTTAAGAGGGAATTTTAAGGTTTTTAATCAATGCCTTTAAACCAGTGTCACACGAGCTCCTTGTCTGTCAATTTTTACGGGCAATTGTAGTCTAGCATCTTTAAAATTTAAGTTATTCCAGAAATCAGCCCCCCTAGCATATTCTACCGTCAGTCTAGTTTCCGATTCCAATGTGAAAAAGCCTCAGCATATTACGATGATAAAGTTGCTCATCGAAAATTGCCGGAATAACCGCTCGTGTGACAGTGGCTTTAGAGAGATTGCCGTAACTTGTCCAGGTGAATGTCGTTTACTATATTATTCTGCTTGTTTTACTTTGTTTTAGGGGAGGTTATATATTTTGTTATTATTTTTTTTACCCCTTTCTCTCATGTTTAGCCCCGTTAGTTGTCAGATTTTAAGACGTTCGCCCCATTTTTGGCGATTTTCATACCTTTCGCCCGATTTTGTTGACATTATTAAGGCCTTTCGTGCCATTTAGGTGTCGAGCATATGCTGCTTAAGAAGGATTTGTATTAGCTAATTGATTGCTTAGATTGTTTGTAGTCCTTCCTAAGCATCATACAATCTTGTAATAGTAGCCATAATACGAAACAATCGATGGTGCCCTATTGTTTGCAGTAGGTCCTTCATAAACAATCGATGGTGCCCTATTGTTTGCAGTAGGTCCTTCATAAACAATCGATGGTGCCCTATTGTTTGCAGTAGGTCCTTCATAAACAATCGATGGTGCCCTATTGTTTGCAGTAGGTCCTTCATAAACAATCGATGGTGCCCTATTGTTTGCAGTAGGTCCTTCATAAACAATCGATGGTGCCCTATTGTTTGCAGTAGGTCCTTCATAAACAATCGATGGTGCCCTATTGTTTGCAGTAGGTCCTTCATAAACAATCGATGGTGCCCTATTGTTTGCAGTAGGTCCTTCATAAACAATCGATGGTGCCCTATTGTTTGCAGTAGGTCCTTCATAAACAATCGATGGTGCCCTATTGTTTGCAGTAGGTCCTTCATAAACAATCGATGGTGCCCTATTGTTTGCAGTAGGTCCTTCATAAACAATCGATGGTGCCCTATTGTTTGCAGTAGGTCCTTCATAAACAATCGATGGTGCCCTATTGTTTGCAGTAGGTCCTTCATAAACAATCGATGGTGCCCTATTGTTTGCAGTAGGTCCTTCATAAACAATCGATGGTGCCCTATTGTTTGCAGTAGGTCCTTCATAAACAATCGATGGTGCCCTATTGTTTGCAGTAGGTCCTTCATAAACAATCGATGGTGCCCTATTGTTTGCAGTAGGTCCTTCATAAACATCATACAATAGTGTAATAATAGCCATAATATTATATAATCATGTCGCCCGAACTAAAGGGATTAATATAATTTAATGAAATATTGCTAAATGCAATACTCCTGAATGCATTTGGCACCAGTATTTCCAATGACATCAGAGTTTTCTAATTCAATGGAAATTAATGTAAAAATACGATCTCACTCGGTTCAAGTCAGAAAGTACTGACGTTTTGTAAATATTATCTCGGTGTTTGTTTATTATGTTCCTTCCAACAACCAACCATACTCCTAAAATCGATTAATGAGCGAAAATAAACACCTTATACATCGCACCACGAAGACAGTTAAAGGTTGGTGGACACTGCCTACGATTTATTATGCAACTTCGAATCCTGCATATCAATCTAAGCATGTACACACATCCCAACTGCAACTCACGTAGGCTATGTATATGTGAATGGAAAGAGCAATTAATGGGGCCTTAACCACTTAGGGAAGTCCTCTCGATAAATTATCAGAGACAAGATTTTTCGAGGTTCAATTTGTTGAATGGCGATTTCCAAGTTTTCAATTTACTTTTTAGATTATTCATGTAGATAGTCAGCAAGATATATTAGGCCTCCGCTCCGTGTCCCCCCCCCCCCCCCTCTCTCTCTCTCTCTCTCTCTCTCTCTCACTCTCCTCTCTCTCTCTCTCTCTCTCTCTCTCTCTCTCTCTCTCTCTCTCTCTCTCTCTCTCTCTCTCTCTCTCTCTCTCTCTCTCTCTCTCTCTCTCTCTCTCTCTCTCTCTCTCTCTCTCTCGTAATTTTCAATTAAGTTTAGTATACGGTAAATAGATTTAGTTGCATAGAGATAACCAAAGGATTTGAATAAGAGAGAGAGAGAGAGAGAGCACAAACAAGCTGTGAGGTAAACGGAGGGGGGGGAGGTCACGGGTCAATGGCTGGTGACCCCACTTGACCCAAGATGTACGGGTAAACAAAGGAACCGATTTACGGCACGCCTCAACTATCCTCGCCTTTCCAATAACCATTAGGCCGGGTGTCTGACGAGCTGTGTGTGTGTGTGTGTGTGTGTGTGTGTGTGTGTGTGTGTGTGTGTGTGTGTGTGTGTGTGTGTGTGTGTGTGTGTGTGTGTGTGTGTGTAGGCCGGGTGTCTGACGAGCTGTGTGTGTGTGTGTGTGTGTAGGCCGGGTGTCTGACGAGCTGTGTATGTGTGTGTGTGTGTGTGTGTGTGTGTGTGTGTGTGTGTAGGCCAGGTGTCTGACGAGCTGTATGTGGGTGTGGGTGTGGATGGGTGTGTGTGTAGGCCGGGTGTCTGACGAGCTATGTGTGTGTGTGTGTGTGTATTTGTGTGTGTGTGTGTGTGTGTGTGTAGGCCAGGTGTCTGACGAGCTGTATGTGGGTGTGGGTGTGGATGGGTGTGTGTGTAGGTGTGTCATTAGGCTGGGTGTTTGACGAAATCAGTGTAGGTGTGTGGTGTGTGTAATTTGTGTGTGTGTGTGTGTGTGTGTGTGTGTTGTCTTTAGCCATGGTTTCTGACAGATTGTGTGTGTAGGTATGTGTGTGTCTCATTAGAAACGCCTTCCCAGACATCCTTCAACCTTTAATATATAATAAAATAAATAAATAATAATAATAATAATAATAATAATACAAATCAAATCCAATAAATCTCACCCAGGCCCCCTTCATGATTAATTTGTACCTTTTTTCCGATAGAAATTTGTCCCGGTTCAAGGCCTATTTATTTTAAGTTATAGGTTCGCTATCGCTAGCCCAGAAATAATTAACACCTGAATGGGGTGAAGTGTCTTATTATCGCCAAACTAATGTGGTGAGACGTATTAAATTCTCCTAAATAATTGAGAAAAACAGGAGAGGTCCAAAAATACCTCCCTTGGATAAAATAGTGTTCGAACATTTGTTCGAACACAATGAGCCTAGAAAGTTTGGATGAAGTGAAAAGTCTGTGGTCTTTTTGGTGAACTGCAAATAACAAATAAATGAAATCGTGACTAATTCTGGCCAGATGCTTGATTTACTGTCTGTCTCTCACGCTCGCTCTCTCTCTCTCTCTCTCTCTCTCTCTCTCTCTCTCTCTCTCTCTCTCTCTCTCTCTCTCTCTCTCTCTCTCTCTCTCTCTCTCTCTCTCCTTACTATCGGGTTTGCTATCTCTACTAGAATAAAGTACTGACCACCTCGCTAGGTTCGTGAGGTCTGTGTGATCATCGTATTTACGTAAATATATATATATATAAGGGTTGGGTGTGAAGGGGGATCAGCCGGGTTGAGCCAATCAGCGCTCTGCAGGCCCCCATAATCCTGCGTTAATCTCTAACCGTTTTGGTAAGATGATCCTCAGGGTATTAGAGTGTTGAGCCTATAATTGGGCTTTGTAATTGAATTGGGGTTGTGTGGGGCAGGGATCTGCCTTGCTTGGGCCAATCGGCTTTCTGCAGACTCCCATTTTCTTATGTTCTTATGTTCTTATATTTATCTTCCTTGGACACACACACACACACACACACACACACACACACACACACACACACACACACACACACACACACACACACACACACACTGCTCTTGTATTATACATATAAATTATGTTAATATTTTACTTATTACAATTTCTCCGTAGTGCATTATCGTAATTGAATATTGTTTGTTTATTCCAGGTAAGTTATTGGTGAACCAAACTGCTGGAGCCATAGTGTGAGTACTGATTTTGTACGTTTAATTGTTGTGTTATAATATTGTTATGTATGTATGGTATAGCCTATACAACAACGCGCTATTGTACAGTCTATAACTAAAGTTCCCGCCCATCCATACTTGGTGATAAAACAAAGCCAAGACTGATATAAAGTTTAATTGACTAAATAGTTCCGTCAAAATAGTGGGGACGGGAAGATGGGCAGCAGGATTACAGATAGTCAGGTGTCTAAGCTAAGTTTTGTTTTTATATATTAACTAGCGGTAAATTCAAAACAGCGTGTGCAGTAACTTTGACTTTTCATTTTACACACTCCCGATATAACACGTGCAGTTATTGTTATTAATTGATGATTCATTACATACATGCATATATACATACCGGTACATACATTGGAAAACTGAGTGCTCCACACAAAATGCGGTTCTGTTCTCATGTCCTAATGGCGGCGCTCCAGGTACCCCTGTTCAGAGCTGCCTCATATCGGGTATTGAATTTCAAGATCGATCCCACGTCTTTCTAGGTCTGATTTGATTACAACATAATTAGAAAGAAACACAATGAGAGAGAGAGAGAGAGAGAGAGAGAGAGAGAGAGAGAGAGGATTTGAGTGGATATTGCCTGTGGAATCTGTATATCGTGTTGCTATATGATGGAGTGACTGGCAAGGTAGATATAGGTGTGGGTACATTAACAAGAACATTTACCTGAAGATAAAGGGGGGGGGGGGTAATGGTTGAGTGATGGATGATTGGTGGTAATGAGCAGGTGGTCAGCTGATGAGAGTGGCTGGCTACCTGGCTGGAATATTAACCCTTTCACGCATTTATGACGCAGAGGCTGCCAGATTAGCAATAAAAAATAGATTTCTCTCACTCTTATAATTACCTCTCCAAAATTAGTTTTCTGCCCACACCTAACTCAAAGACAACTGCAGAGGTTGAAGTAACTAAACTAAAGGTTTCTAAATACCCCTGATGGTAACAAAGGCTTTAAAGTATCCCCAATAGGCTCAAAATCGCGTCATATGTCGGAGAGGGTTAAGGGAGGAGGGTGTATATTATATTTGTTTATTTATATGTATTTGTTATTGTTTTAGTTTCCTCCCTAGACGTCCATCAAGCTTTATAAATTATCCTCAAGCCCCCCCCCCCCCCCCCCTCAAGATATATTTGTAAATTTTTCGGTAGACATTTTTTCCGGCCGAAGGCCGGTCCCTCCAAAATTACAGGCTCGCTGTCATTCGTCAGGAAAAAAAATCGACACCTAAATGGCATGAAAGGTCTTGATATTGATAAATAAATGGGACGAAAGGTCTTAAAATCGACAAACAAATATGGCTACCGTCTTAAAATGTCAAGCCTAATGGGGCTAGAACATGAGGGAGAAGGGGTCCAGTAAGAGCAACTACTTCCCCCTTAAGATGGGAGGGTTTGACCATTTACAGTAGGTAGGCTGACAAGCTGGAGATGATCCAGTCGGCAGGTGGCCATTTGAGGTGATGTTGAATGGCAGATACGAATAGAGCCTCTTGGATAAGAGAACAAACAAAAATAGAAGATATTCTCAGTATTATATAACAGAGAACATGGGTCCTGGGCAGGTCATATAATAAGAACAGATGATATCAGATGGACAACTAGAGCAACATAATGGGTATCTAGATATGGAGCTCGAGGAAGGGGTAGACAGATAACAAGATGGAGGGATGAGATCCGAAAGTTTACCAGGGTGGGATGGAACAGACTAACATCTGCCCGGTTAGAGTGGAAACGTTTAGGAGATGCCTTTGTCCTGCAGTGGACTAACTGAGGTTGATGAAGATTATGATGCTGATGAATGACCCAGGTTACCTTCGACTAAACGGAGTTGTGCAGATATTATGTTAATTTCGTTATATATATATATATTTGTTTGTTTGTGAGCAGAGTTTATCCGGAACTTGACGGATTTAGATGAAACTTGGTCACTACATTAATCTGGTACCCAAAGAGAAGCAATTTTCTTTTGGCCAACAACTGTTGACCTGAAGCTCCTCTCACCCCAATCAATATAGGTTTTTACGTTGTATGAAAAGTTATTAGTAGTGATGATGGTAACCCATCGCAGAGTTGGGTATGCCGTTTTGATTTTGGGCAAAACGGCACGTCTACTTTATTATTATTATCGTGTTAAAAGAGTTAACTGAGGGGGTATAGATAACAAAATGAGTCGGGTAAGGTGAATTGCCAGGCCAGGTGATAACGATAGTCAAGGTGATAAGGATGTAGAATGGTGTAAGCAGCAGCGAGACAGATAGTACTATCTGAACCGAGGTGGGGATTTTGGACCTCCCATGTTTCGATAGTTTAGTTCGGACATTGTAAGATATTTCACTCTGTTAGTTTGGCGATAATAAGACACTTCGCCCTATTCAGGTGTGGATTATTTGTTAATTTATTTATTTAGTTTTATTTATATATTTATTACATTTGCATTTTATATATTTGTTATATTTTGATAATTTATATATATTATCATTATTATTATTTATTTTATAACTTATTATTATTATTATTATTATTATTATTATTATTATTTATTTATTTATTTATTTTTTATTTAGTTTTATTTATTTATTTATTTTTTGGGGGAGGGGGGGTCGAGCGACAACGATCCTGTAACTTAGAAAACCGGCCTTTGTCCAGGAAATTTTTCTATCGACAAATGTCCCAAGTTTAGCTTGAAGGGGTTCTGGGTGGGCATTATTTATTATATAGGTTGAAGGAGGTCTAGGAAGGCTATTTTGTTAGCCTAAGGGTCAAACTAAAATACAACACTGAAATACAACACTCTGAAATACAACACTCTGAAATACAACACTCTGAAATACAACACTCTGAAATACAACACTCTGAAATACAACACTCTGAAATACAACACTCTGAAATACAACACTCTGAAATGGCAAAAGTGAGCAATATCCTCAATAATAATTACTGGAAGTATAATAACCCACAGCGTATAGGCCATTTAGCATTATGTTTAATTAGCTTCATAGCTACGTGATGCATTGATAAGTTATAACTCGTGAGACAATTAATCATAAAAGAAGACTGGTTATAGTTATTAATGTATATATATATATATATATATATATATATATATATATATATATATATATATATATATATATATATACCGGTATATAAGTATGGTATAATATTTTGAGAACTATTACGATAAAAACTTGTGTGTGTGCGCGCGCGTTCGTGCGTGCGGGTGCATGTGATTTAAATTCATTATTAATCGCCAGGAAGCACTAAATTATACTTCGTTCACATTAATTTGGCAGTTTATTCTCCCCACAGTGATTTGAGAGGTTTAACTTATATTCGTATTTTTGACAGAATAAACGTTTTGTATTATTTTGCTCCGAGGGCCAGAATAATACAAATAAAAACCAATTAGGCCTAAGGGGGTAGTGCTTGGTTTTTGGTATACCGTATATATTTTATTTTATTTTTTAGTTTCCTCGCTAGACCTCCATCAAGCTTAGAAAAACACCCCCTAGACCCCCTTTAAAGATAAATTTGTACATTTTTCGGTAGAAAAATGTTCCGGCCAAAGGCCAGATCCTTCTAAAATTAGAGGCTTGCTATCGCTCGCCAGGAAAAAAATCGACTCCTAAAGGGCACGAAAGGTCTTAATATTGACGACAAAATGAGGCGAAAGTTCTCAAAATCGCCAAACTAACGGAACGAACGTCTTAAAATCTCAAAAAAGGGGGTCCAGAAAAAGCGAGTACTACCCCCTTAAGGGGAGGTATTTAGTTTGTTCCCTAGACCTCCATCAAGCTTAAAATTACACCCCCTTGAGCCCCTTCAAGATAAATTTGTACATTTTTCGGTAGAAAAATGTCCCGGCCGAAGGCCGATTCCTCTTAAATTACAGGCTCGCTATCGCTCGCCAGGATAAAATCGACACCTGAATTGCACGAAAGGTCTTACTATGGGGTGAAAGTTCTTAAAATCGCTAAATTAATGGGGCAAACGTTTTATAATATCAAAAGCAATGGGGCTAAACATGAGGGAGAAAGGGGTCAAGAAAAAAATCCCTCAAGTCGACATCTCCCCTTAAGCTAATCTATAATCATACTTATAGTGGTTCCCCTCTTTCTCTCTCTCTCTCCACCATTCCTTTCCCTTCTCTGTTTATCTTTGTTTATCTTTGTTTATCTTTGTTTATCTTATATCTCCCTCTCCCTCCCCCTCGCTACTTTCCACAACTTCTGTTTTGTTTTTCTCTTTCTCCATTCCTTTCCCTCCTCTGCTTCTCTCTCTGTCTATCTTATTCCCCCTCTTGCCCCCCCCCCCCACCCCCACCCCCTTTGCTATGTTTCCTCAACTTCTGCTCTTTCCCTCTCCCCTTCCCCTGCTCTACTATTCACTCTCCCCTTCCCCTGCTCTACTATTCACTCTCCCATTCCCCTGCTCTACTATTCACTCTCCCCTTCCCCTGCTCTACTATTCACTCTCCCCTTCCCCTGCTCTACTATTCCCTCTCCCCTTCCCCTGCTCTACTATTCCCTCTCCCCTTCCCCTGCTCTACTATTCACTCTCCCCTTCCCCTGCTCTACTATTCACTCTCCCCTTCCCCTGCTCTACTATTCCGTCTGCCCTTCCCCTGCTCTACAACCCCCTTCCCCTGCTCTACTATTCGACTCTCCCCTTCCCCTGCTCTACTATTCACACTCTCCCTTCGATTCACTCCCTTCCCCTGCTCTACTATTCACTCTCCCCTTCCCCTGCTCTACTATTCACGTCTCCCCTTCGCCCTGCTCTACTATTCCCTCTCCCCTTCCCCTGCTCTACTATTCCCTCTCCCCTTCCCCTGCTCTACTATTCACTCTCCCCTTCCCCTGCTCTACTGTTCACTCTCCCCTTCCCCCGCTCTACTGTTCACTCCTCCCCTTCCCCTGCTCTACTATTTCCTCTCCCCTTCCCCTCCTCTACGATTCACTCTGCCCTTCCCCTGGCCTTCTATTCACTCTTCCCCTCTCCTGCTCTACTATTTACCCTCCCCTTCCCCTGCTTTACTATTCACTCTCCCCCTCCCCCGCTCTACCATTACCTCCCCCCTTCCCCCCCTCTACTATTCACTCTCCCCTTCCCCTGCTCTACTATTCACTCTCCCCTTCCCCTGCTCTACTATTCACTCTCCCCTTCCCCTGCTCTACTATTCCCTCTCCCCTTCCCCTGCTCTACTATTCACTCTCCCCTTCCCCTGCTCTACTATTCACTCTCCCCTTCCCCTGCTCTACTATTCACTCTCCCCTTCCCCCGCTCTACTATTCACTCTCCCCTTCCCCTGCTCTACTATTCACTCTCCCCTTCCCCTGCTCTACTATTCCCTCTCCCCTTCCCCTGCTCTACTATTCACTCTCCCCTTCCCCTGCTCTACTATTCACTCTCCCCTTCCCCTGCTCTACTATTCACTCCTTCCCCAAGTTTCCCGTCCCTCTTTCCCTCTCCATCTCTCGCTACCAATCCTTCTCCACGTCTTCCTCATCCCCCCTCTCTATTTCTCTTCCCCCCCCACTCCCTCAGTTTTCAAGATGAGCCCATACTTGGCATGCATACTAAGGAGGTGCCAGAATAGGTTTTAAGCGGGGGAGAGGGTGGGGGGGGGGGGGGTAAGATAGACAGCCTATGCTTGATTTTAACCCGGGGACCCCATCTATAGACTATTCGCTGTAAGTAGGCGAAAAAGCATGACCTCTATTCTCTGTAACTCATATAGGGCTAGAGCAAATTGGCTGTAAATGTCCACATCTTTTCCTTGGCTGACTCTTCCCAAATGGTAGACATATTAGCTCGATTACTCTAGTCGTTTTTGAGTTAAGAGAGGATTAGAGGTCATGATTTCTCGCATACTTACAGCGAATAGACTATAGTACTACTAATAATAATAACAATAATAACAACCTACCAAGCCAGAGTTGCCGATACAAGTTGAGGGGGAACCCATCGTGTGATAACCCCTAATTATAGCATGAAGCAGGCGGACCACCGGGAAGGCAGGATATTGGTCGCAGCCTCTTAGTGTTAATTTGGAAGGCAGCATCTTTATTATCGCCAAACTAATGCGGTGAAACGTCTTAAATTAATGGAGGGGGTTTGTCCAAAAAGCCCCTTTCGCCTCAGGCCAAATAGTGTTAACTATAAAGCAGCTAGTCCCCAAGGAAGACAGGAAGTTTGTTGCAACCTCTTAGTAGTATTTTCTTGTTTTGTTTTTTAAGCTGACCAAAACTCTCCCCACTAAACTACCCCCCCCCCCCCCCACCCAGGCGTGAAGAAAAACCAGCCCCTCTCTCGCGCCGCCTTCCCTAATAGTTTCTGACAAGACCTTTTTTACGCCGGTGTCTTAAAATCTCGTCAAACTCCCTCAAGCCCACCCGTGCTTGAGGAGAAAGCAAGGAGAGATAGATTTGCGTATACTGATGTATGTACAGTTGCCCAAAGAAGTTCTGTTCCTTTCCGTCGTTTTATACATAGAAGCATAATGCGCATGGCTGAATGACGTGTGTAGTTTCTTACGTTGTGGTTTTCTCATCTGATTAGTTACTGATGATGAAATGAAATCACTAGCATTTCATTCATAGTATATTACTTTCATACATAAGATCACGACGAGGAACATAATTTATGTGAGCAACTGTACATTGTCCGCACAGCCCTCACGATCCAAACATGGTTCTCAGGATTTCAGTCTAGTGGGGAGAGCAGGACAAATAAAAACACCATATGAGGAGGAGCACTTTATTGACAACGTTTCGCAGACAGATTCTTCAGGTTACTGAATAAGCTATCTGCGAAACGTTGTCAATAAAGTGCCCCTCCTCAAATGGTGTTTTTATTCATACTGTCAACTTTTTAGTGTGAAATTTAACATAGCAGATAATATGAGAGAGAGAGAGAGCTACTATTTAGGCACACTTTCCTCGCAATCTCTCTCTCTCTCTCTCTCTCTCTCTCTCTCTCTCTCTCTCTCTCTCTCTCTCTCTCTCTCTCTCTCTCTCTCTCTCTCTCTCTCTCCTCTCTCGCCTCTCTCTCTCATCCCTCTCTCTCTCTCTCTCTCTCTCTCTCATCTCTCTCTCTCTCTCTCTCCCCCTCCCCCCGTTTCTCTGTATTAGGAATGAGGGGGGGGGGGGGAGAGAGAGAGCATCGAAAATTAAGACTTATCATTATTGTCCAAAGCCCAGCCATTATTTGTGCGGCGTTCAGGAGTTTCGTGCGTAGTAGAGGAAATGATCACTAGGGATTTTTTTTTTTTTTTTTTTTTTTTTTTTTTTAATTATTGTTTCGTTATTTTTTTTTCCGGGGTTAAGGAGGTGTGTTGTTGTTTTTGTTGTTGTTGTTGTTGAGGAGGAGGAAAGTGATGTAGTATTAGAGGTTTAGAGATTTATTGCGTATAATGGCCACTAGAGACTTATTGTATATAGAGACTGGGCACCTGTTGATGTGCTGTGCCTTTGGTATTGTGAACTATTAACCCCTTCAGCATGAGGAAGTCATTTTCACCTTTTTTTTTTAGTTACCTTTAACAAAAAAATTGAGCCTGTAATCTACTTCTAGGACTCAAAGGAGTTGATACTATCTCCATAAACCGTCCAAATAACATAGGACCTTCATAAACTGCATACATAACATAGGACCTTCATAAACTGCATAAATAACATAGGACCTTCATAAACTGCATACATAACATAGGACCTTCATAAACTGCATAAATAACATAGGACCTTCATAAACTGCATACATAACATAGGACCTTCATAAACTGCATAAATAACATAGGACCTTCATAAACTGCATAAATAACATAGGACCTTCATAAACTGCATAAATAACATAGGACCTTCATAAACTGCATAAATAACATAGGACCTTCATAAACTGCATAAAATAACATAGGACCTTCATAAACTGCATAAATAACATAGGACCTTCATAAACTGCATAAATAACATAGGACCTTCATAACATAGGACCTTCATAAACTGCATAAATAACATAGGACCTTCATAAACTGCATAAATAACATAGGACCTTCATAAACTGCATAAATAACATAGGACCTTCATAAACTGCATAAATAACATAGGACCTTCATAAACAGCATAAAATAACATAGGACCTTCATAAACTGCATAAATAACATAGGACCTTCATAACATAGGACCTTCATAAACTGCATAAATAACATAGGACCTTCATAATAACATAGGACCTTCATAATAACATAGGACCTTCATAAACTGCATACATAACAGGACCTTCATAAACTGCATACAATAACATAGGACCTTCATAAACTGCATACAATAACATAGGACCTTCATAAACTGCATACAATAACAAAGGACCTTCATAAACTGCATAAATAACATAGGACCTTCATAAACTGCATAAATAACATAGGACCTTCATAAACTGCATAAATAACATAGGACCTTCATAACATAGGACCTTCATAAACTGCATAAAATAACATAGGACCTTCATAAACTGCATAAAATAACATAGGACCTTCATAAACTGCATAAAATAACATAGGACCTTCATAAACTGCATAAATAACATAGGACCTTCATAAACTGCATAAATAACAGGACCTTCATAAACTGCATAAATAACATAGGACCTTCATAAACTGCATAAATAACATAGGACCTTCATAAACTGCATAAATAACATAGGACCTTCATAAACTGCATAAATAACATAGGACCTTCATAAACTGCATAAATAACATAGGACCTTCATAAACTGCATAAATAACATAGGACCTTCATAAACTGCATACATAACATAAGACCTTCATAACATAGGACCTTCATAAACTGCATAAATAACATAGGACCTTCATAATAACATAGGACCTTCATAACATAGGACCTTCATAAACTGCATAAATAACATAGGACCTTCATAATAACATAGGACCTTCATAATAACATAGGACCTTCATAAACTGCATAAATAACATAGGACCTTCATAATAACATAGGACCTTCATAATAACATAGGACCTTCATAATAACATAGGACCTTCATAAACTGCATACATTTCGCTTAAGGGGAGATCTCCACGTGAGGGATTTTTTTCTTGACCCCTTTCTCCCTCATGTTTAGCCCCATTGCTTTTGATATTATAAAACGTTTGCCCCATTAGTTTAGCGATTTTAAGAACTTTCACCCCATATTAAGACCTTTCGTGCAATTCAGGTGTCGATTTTATCCTGGCGAGCGATAGCGAGCCTGTAATTTAAGAGGAACCGGCCTTCGGCCGGGACATTTTTCTGCCGAAAAATGTACAAATTTATCTTGAAAGGGACTCAAAGGGGTGTAATTTTAAGCTTGATGGAGGTCTAGGGAACAAACTAAATACCTCCCCTTAATGTTAAGACAACGGTGAAATAGACGTTTTTGTTCTGAAGGGGTTTAATTACGCTTATTCATGCTTTTATTGTGTATACTTTGCATCAGTACACAGGAGAACATCTAGGGTATGAAAAGGTATATTACATCTTGGGGTATGTTAATAGCGATATACCTTTTTATCTCTATGTTAGATAGGTCTATTTATTCCAATATACCATTACAAGGGTATACTGTATTATTATGGACACTTACATTACCCTATCTGTTTACAATGTACCGTATGTATACTCTGTTGTGTATTATGTTGTCTGGTTCTAAAAAAATAAAAAATAAAAAAAATAAAGAATTAACCAAATCTCATAATTACCCACAATACTTCGGACCAGATAGTGGTAATGTTGTTGAGATCACAAAATAATATTATGACCAAACGTTGTCTTCTGAAGGATAGTTTAATTAATGCATAGCTAATGATTTCTCTCTCTCTCTCTCTCTCTCTCTCTCTCTCTCTCTCTCTCTCTCTCTCTCTCTCTCTCTCTCTCTCTCTCTCCTCCACTCCCAGCCTCTCTCTCTCTCTCTCTCTCTCTCTCTCTCTCTCTCTCTCTCTCTCTCTCTCTCTCTCTCTCTCTCTTTATATATTTTAGATAATAGTGGTGGCTTTGCTATTTAGTTATTGTGCCTAATGACCACCTCTTGTAGTTATTGTGCCTAATGACCACCTCTTGTGTATTAGTCATCCGCTAGCTGGTGGCGGGAGGGGAATACTAATGAGCTAATAGATTGGGAAGGTTGTGAGAAACGATCGGGAATTTCTCGATAAATTTGCGGGTATCGGGATTTTTGACTAAAATGGCCGGCGAATATTTAGTGTTTTTTAAAGGCGGTGTCACACGAACGCTTTTTCCGTCGATTTGTTGCTGGCAATTGACCACTTACGAGTTTCAGGCTATAAGGAAGTTGGAGCCGTGACCATGGATATTAAACAGAAATACAATAATAATTTAAGTTTCTGATGGATAAATGGTATGGTGAATTGGGTTTTATGTAATTATATATGGACTACGACCGTATTATACCTGTAAATGATGTTAAATATCGATGTCTACAGCTCCAACTTCCTTATAGAACGAAACTCGCAAGTCGGCAATTGTAGTTTGGGAGCTTGGGATGATAAGCTTTAGTACAACTGGGCCTCCTAATATTACCTACTGCCGGTCTACTTAACCCCTTCAGCACCATGACGTCATTTTACCTTTGATTCTGGCTAAACATGAGATGGTTTTATGCAGTTTAAGAAGGACCAATGTTACTAAGAGGGTTTATTGCGTTCGTATTTACCCATTTGAGGCGTATGGTTAGATTATAAACGAGAAAAATCGTCTAATGGTAACCAGAATATGATGAAAATTACGCCATGGTGGTGAAGGGGTTAAGGGGAGGTATTTAGTTTGTTCCCTAGACCTCCCGCAAGCTTAAAATTACACCCCCTTGAGTCCCTTTCAAGATTAATTTGTACTTTTTTCGGTAGAAAAATGTCCCGGCCGAAGGCCGTTTCCTCTTAAATTACAGGCTCGCTATCGCTCGCCAGGATAAAATCGACACCTGAATAGCACGAAAGGTTTTAACATGGGGTGAAAGTTCTTAAAATCGCCAAACTAACGGGGCGAACGTTTTATATCAAAAGCAATTGGGATAAACATAAGGGAGAAAGGGGTCCAGAAAAAAAATCCTCAGGTGGAGATCTCTCCTTAACAACACCAATGGGAAGTAATCCGAAATATTGCGGGAATAAACTTGTTTATATAAAATTGCCGGAAAAAGTGCTTGTGTGATACTGGCCTTCTGTATCAGCAGCGGTTTGGTGGGTTTTCCTTTTGGTTGTGGTCAAGTTTTTATGCTAGCTTATTATAGATGGTAGAGAGTGATGAGTGTTTATTTACGCATGTTTTTAATATCATAAACTTTTCTCTCCATGGTTTCGTTTATATAACCTTTCGATAGGCTTTTTTCTTTCCATCTTTCGTTTTATAACATTTCGATTTTATATCTTAATGTTTGGTATTTACACGAGTTTGTTTATGTTGGATTATATTTGTTTATGTTGGATTATATTTGTTTATGTTGGATTATATTTGTTTATGTTGGATTATATTTGTTTATGTTGGATTATATTTGTTTATGTTGGATTATATTTGTTTATGTTGGATTATATTTGTTTATGTTGGATTATATTTGTTTATTTCTGATTGTTTTATCTTTGTATGATATTGATTTATTGATATATTTTCGTGCATAGTTGCATGCATTTTCCCTAATGGTATAATCCACACACACATAAACACACTCACACATCATCACACAAACATACAAGCCCACTTACACACACACACACACACCTACACCTACACACACACACACACACACACACCTACACACACACACACCTACACACACACACACCTACACACACACACACACCTACACACATGTACACACACACACACCACACACACACACACGCGCACACACACACGCACACGCACACACACACACACACACACACACACACACACACACACACACACACTCACACACTCACACACACACTCACTCAGGCACGCTCGGCTGGTGACTGACAGCTGAATTCATTAAATTCTCAGACTGGAGAGAAATGCTGAAAAATGTAACCCCAGTTTTGTCTAGCCCATTGTCACCTGCTCACGACAGTAAGGTAACCGAGTATCGTGTTATACTATATTATATTACATTATATTATATGTACAGTATACAGTATATATATATATTACAGTATATATATATATATATATATATATATATATATATATATATATATATATATATCAGTATATATATTGTATTGGACATACTGCATATTATCGTAGTACTGTATTAGATCAGCGTGGATTAACCTTCTATGCCAGCATACATAAACCTATTTTTCAGATACTTGGCAATAGTTACTGCTTTACCCGGATTAAGTACAAGTGGTTCTATGACTGTTGACACAACTTGTGCCAAATTCTTCAAAAACTTTGCCTTATTAATAGAGGATTATAACGTGTTTTGACAGTTTCTTCTGGCTCTTATTAGACGGTTTTATGCTACTTATAAAGGATCTGTGGGAATGGAAAGGGTAAGGACTACGTGAATCATACCTCTGACTTTCATATACAGTAGCCAGAACACAGGAAATAAATGCTTAATCGTATTTTGAAAGGGTTAACAAACTATTTTATCAGACTTGAATAACCTGGTAAATATCAAGACACACAGGTCTGCCAGAATCCACAAAATCCGATCGCTCACTAGAAACGGATGAGCGAAATCAACTAAATATTAATGATTTAGTTCATTCTAATTGGTCTGCGTGGGGTCTTTTGGGACTTCCCTGGTTTGCTCCATTGGTTTGGCGATATTAAGACGTTTCACCCCATTAGTTTGGTGATAAGAAGACGCTTCGCCCCATTCAGGTGTCCATTTTTTTCTGGGCGAGGGATAGCGAGCCTGTAAACTTAAGCACATCGGGATATTTGTATATCGAATGAATGTACAAATTTAGCTTGAAGGATATTTGGGAAGTTGATTTTTGGGACAAACTAAAATACATTGATCGAAAAAGGCAAAAGCAAACAAAATGCTTAATCACAATACAACACAGCATCATAACAGCCCCCAAGAGGTCGGACCAGCTAATGTTAAGGTAGATAAGAGAGTTAAGTACCGTAGGTATCATGAGAACAAATATTTCCAACAACTTTTATTGTCAACTCTGGTCAGGTTGCTTATGAGTTGTTATTATTATTGTTATTTGTATTATTATTATTATTATTATTATTATTATTATTATTATTATTATTATTTTTATTATTATTATTATTAGTAGTAGTAGTAGTATTATTAGTATTATTTCCCACCGTAGTTAACCATTTCGCACACAAGCACACGATTTGCGCCTTAGCTGGGATACTTAAAAGCCTGTGTGACAATCAGGGGTGTTTAGACGCCATTAGTTTAGTTACGTCAACCTCTGCAGTTGTCTTTGAGCGAGCTGTGCGAAGAAAACTAATTTTAGAGAGGTAATTATGAGATTAAGATAATTATATTTCTGAAATATAAACGGCAACCCCCGGTTCATGAAAGGGTTAATTTTATCTTTGGTCTAGTTTCCGATGCCAATTCAAAGATACCTCAAATTTTACGGGAAAAACTTTCGAACGAGGGGGGACTGTTTGGATCTCCCCTGTTTTGCTGTCAGTGGAGATTTTAAGACTTTTCATCCCATTATTTGGCGGTAATAAGACGCTTCACCTCATTCAAGCGTTGATGTTTAGCTAGCGAATCTGTAGCTTAGAAGAAATTGGCCTTCGGACGACATTTTTCTATCGAAAAAAAAAGTACAAACTTACCTTGAAAGGGGTCTGGGTGGCTAGTTTTTAGTTTGAAGAGGAAAACAAATACTCGGTAAAAACAAACAAACATACTAACCCACTAAAGGTCAGATCAGATAGTGTTATATACATTGAATATTAAAAATGAGAGCGTACCTGCGTCAGACTGGACTTTTCCTTGTGTTTGGCCTGATAATGGATGGCCAGGGTCACTCAGCAGGGTAGCCAACTGCCACACAGCAGGGTAGCCAACTGCCACACAGCAGGGTAGCCAACTGCCACACAGCAGGGTAGCCAACTGCCACACCTTGGAGGGTTCTAGTTTGGGAGATTGATTAATTTAACAATTAAGGGAGGTCACATGCTTTGATTAATTTAACAATTAAGGGGGGTCACATGCTTTGATTAATTTAATAATTAAGGGGGGTCACATGCTTTGATTAATTTAACAATTAAGGGGGGTCACATGCTTTGATTAATTTAATAATTAAGGGGGGTCACATGCTTTGATTAATTTAACAATTAAGGGGGGTCACATGCTTTGATTAATTTAACAATTAAGGGGGGTCACATGCTTTGATTAATTTAACAATAAGGGGGGTCACATGCTTGATTAATTTAACAATTAAGGGGGGTCACATGCTTTGATTAATTTAACAATTAAGGGGGGTCACATGCTTTGATTAATTTAACAATTAAGGGGGGTCACATGCTTTGATTAATTTAACAATTAAGGGGGGTCACATGCTTTGATTAATTTAACAATTAAGGGGGGTCACATGCTTTTTCTCTCTTCTTTTATCTCTTTCTCTGGCTTGTATCTATTCGGCCCCATTCAGCCTATTGTTTTAAGACGTTTATCCCCATCCAGGTGTCGGTTGTATGGAGAAATGCGGCTTCGCCGGAGACATTTTTCTATTGGAAAATGTACAAATTTAGCCTGCTGTAAAAAAAAAAAAAAAAAAAAAAAAATGCTGGCTCGCTTCCGCTCGCCAGAAAAAAAAAATAGACACCTGGATGGAGATAAACGTCTTGAAGCACAAGGAACTGGAGTTATCGAAGAGAGGCTCCAGTCCTGACGTTACTCCTGACTTACAGTGTGCTGGCTTAATAATCCAATAGGGTTGATAGCCTCTGAGGTCCTATTTTAACTAAATTAACTTAAAGCAGTAGGTTGAATGGGGCTGAATGGATACAACAGAGAGAGAGAGAGAGAGAGAGAGAGAGAGAGAGAGAGAGAGAGAGAGAGAGAGAGAGAGAGAGAGAGAAAATAGTTTTGGAGATTGATTAATTTGACAACAAAGTAAACAAATTATCATGACTCACAATCTTGGATATTTTTTAGTTTTGGAGTTTGGTTAATTTGGTAACTAAAGACAATATCAAAATAACCCACAACCTTGAATAATTTTTTGTTTTAAATTTTATTAATTTTGACAACTAAATAAACAAAATATGATAATAACCCACAAGAGTTCGGATCAGACAGTGTAAAACAGTCAGTATATATAATGAAGGCGTATATGCGTCAGGCTACACTTTTCCTTGTGTATGTCCTGAAACCTCGGATAAGTTGTCAGCCAGGGACACTTCGCAAGATGTATCTGCCCCACCTTGGATTTTGTAAGTGTTGTAGTTTAGTTAATGTGGCAGCTGGGTGTGTTGCTGTTTTTATGTGCCCAAGTTTTGGAATGTAGTTAATGTGGCAACTGGGTGTGTTGCTGTTTTTATGTGCCCAAGTTTTGGAATGTAGTTAATGTGGCAACTGGGTGTGTTGCTGTTTTTATGTGCCCAAGTTTTGGAATGTAGTTAATGTGGCAAGGGGTGTGTTGCTGTTTTTATGTGCCCAAGTTTTGGAATGTAGTTAATGTGGCAACTGGGTGTGTTGCTGTTTTTATGTGCCCAAGTTTTGGAATGTAGTAATGTGGCAACTGGGTGTGTTGCTGTTTTTATGTGCCCAAGTTTTGGAATGTAGTTAATGTGGCAACTGGGTGTGTTGCTGTTTTTATGTGCCCAAGTTTTGGAATGTAGTTAATGTGGCAACTGGGTGTGTTGCTGTTTTTATGTGCCCAAGTTTTGGAATGTAGTTAATGTGGCAGCTGGGTGTGTTGCTGTTTTTATGTGCCCAAGTTTTGAATGTAGTTAATGTGGCAACTGGGTGTGTTGCTGTTTTTATGTGCCCAAGTCCCAACCCACACCCACAAATACCAACCTACGCTATAAATATTTTCCGTATATTTGTATGTATGTAATTGTATATACTCAGGCACATACCCCATTGCTGGGGGTGGCCGACACGAGACAGAGCCCGAACAGAAACAATATTTGATGTGCCTAATCTCAGGGTCCGGGACCACTTTCGCGTTCCCTCGTCCCTGTCTCTGTCCCGTTGAGTAGAAGAATTTTGCAAGGGGAGGAGGATTCCTAGCCCCTGTGTATTATGATATTCGAGAAACGTATGCCATTTTACGGTATTACTGTATTATGCTTGTACATTACGGTAATAGGTCTGCAATAAACTAGAAATTAGGATGGTTGAGTATGTTTGTGACCGCTAAAATTACGGTATAATGTTGGCTGCCTGTCCTGTGCCCGTAACACACAAAAACATATTTTTAAGTGTACATAAGACAATATTTCCAACTGGCTCAATGCTACTTTCCTATGCTATTTAAGCTGTTTTATTAAGAACAATGGGACATTTAGGGAAGGTGTTCTGGTTCCCCTTCTCCCCTATGTTTATCCCCATTAGTTTATATATTTTAAGACATTCGCCTCATTAGTTTGGCGATTGTAAGATGTTTCGTGCCATTTACGTGTATTTTTTTTCTTCCTGGCGAGCGATAGCAAACCTGCAATTTGGGAGGAACTGGTCTTCGGTCTCGTAGGTTTTTTGGGGGGTTATTGTTATAAGCTTGATGGAGGTCTAGGGAGGAAACTACAAACTACATAAATAAATATATACATGAATGAATTAATTAATGAACACAAAAGTAAAAATCTCCCCTCAATCTATTAATCTTGACGTAAACTGTATCCCACGGTGTTATGTGCATCACCACCATGACTTAATTTATATCATATTCTGGTTACCATTAGACGATTTTATTTAGGTTATAATCTACCCCTACGAATCAAATGTGTAAATACGATCCCTATAAACCCTCTTTATAATACAGGTTCTTCTTAAACTGCGTAACATCGTCTAATTTTAGCCAGAATCTAAAGGTAAAAATGCGTCATGGTGCTGAAGGGGTTAATGGCACAGTTAGGGTAGGTAAGTCTACCGTTAATTTGTGTTAACCCCTTCTGTACCGGCGACATCTTTTTAATTATATTCTAGCTATATGAAGGCGATTTTATGCCGTTTAAGAAGGATATGTGGTAGTAAAATGGGTTAAGTGAGATAGTTCGAAGCCTCTTAAT
>CM064517.1:29838989-29867214 GCA_032716605.1 Paralithodes platypus | reverse complement strand
AGAGGAGAGAGAGAGAGAAGGGGAGAGAGAGAGAGAGAAGGGGAGAGAGAGAGAGAGAAGGAGAGAGAAGAGAGAGCTATATCAGGTTGATCAATCACAGTGCCTACCTACTCTCTATTATAATTATATAATACGAGATAGAGAGAATGGAATACTGATAAAAGACCTAACGCTGGCTGTGAGAGAGAGAGAGAGAGAGAGAGAGAGAGAGAGAGAGAGAGAGAGAAGGGGAGAGAGGGAGAGAGAGAGAGAGAAGGGAAGAGGAGAGAGAGAGAGAAGGGAAGAGGAGAGAGAGAGAGAAGGGGAGAGAGAGAGAGAGAAGAGAGAGCTATATCAGGTTGATCAATCACAGTGCCTACCTACTCTCTATTATAATTATATATTCAAGAATGTTAAGGGCGGCATGGAGAAAATATTTCGGACAATGCATCCATACTGATGAAGAAGAGTGGTACAGTCACCTAAATACGTAGCTGGTACAATATGATAAACTTGAGACTGAATTATGAATGAGGGAAAACACCGACTTGGGCATGTGTATACATGTTTCAAAATATTTCATCAGCGTGTCATAATCGTTCAGTAAAATGTGTACAACCTTTTTAGGGCAGGTGGTCGTACATTACCTACACAAGTACATTACAGGCTAAATCTAACTCTAACCTCTCTCTCTATGTGCAGAGATGTTAGTAAGAATGAATGATTGAATCACACAATATATACAGTATATATATATATATATATATATATATATATATATATATATATATATATATATATATATATATATATACTTCAAACGCAAAAAAAAAATTATGCCAGAATTCTTTAGCAGCGACTAAAATTGACATCACTTTCCTCTTCACGGTTTGAATCCTAATTTGGGAAACATTTGTATGGGTATAAATATATACCAGTATTTGTGTAATCAATATACTGTATACATTCTCATATTCAAGATATTTAATATGATAATGGTATGTAGTTATCATGGAAATGCTCATGCTCTCTCTCTCTCTCTCTCTCTCTCTCTCTCTCTCTCTCTCTCTCTCTCTCTCTCTCTCTCTCTCTCTCTCTCTCTCTCTCTCTCTCTCTCCCTCTCTTTCTCCCTCTCTCTCTCTCTCTCTCTTCCTCTCTCTATTCCTCCCTCTCTCCTCTCTCTCTCTCTCTCGTCCTCATCTCCTCTCATTCTAATCTCTCTCCATCTTACCCTCACTTCCCCTCCCCGTCCTCAGCCCCTCTCCTCGTCTTCTCCAGGTCGCTCTTCACCTCTCTCTCGCTCTCCTCTCCTTCTTCTCTATCTCTCTCTCTCTCTCTCTCTCTCTCCTTGATAAATCGTCAGCCGGGAGAGAAGAGGTCCGGAGAGGCTGGGATACTACTACCTGTTTGACCTCATGTGACCTCGCTCGACCCCGTCCTAACCTTTCACCTATTGCAGCCTCATGACCCATAGCCGTTTATAAGTACAGTCTCAACAACCCGTTTACAGTATCTAGCCTATTGTATACCTAGACCAGTTTTTAGTTGCCCAGACACCCTATTTACGCATTAAGGGGGTACTACTCGCTTTTTATGGACCTCCTTCTCTCTCGTGTTTAGCATATTAGTTTTGAGATTTTAAGGCGTTTCTCCCATTAGTTTGGCGATTTTAATACCTTTCGCCCAATTTCGTTGTCAATTTTTAAGACATTTCGTGACATTTAGGTGTCGATTTTTTCCTGGCGAGCGATAGCGAGGCTGCAATTTTAAGAGGAACCGGCCCTCGACCGGATTTTTTTTCTATCGAAAAATGGACAAATTTATCTTGAAAAGAGGTCTAGGGGGTGTTTTTTAAAGCTTGATGGAGGTCTAGCGAAGAAACTAAATAAATATATAATATATAATACACATATAGACCAAAAACCAAGCAGTACCCCCTTAACTGGACTAGACCTATATTTACTGGTCAAGAAACGTTTTCATTAGCCTAGACACAATTTTACAAGCCTTCATACATTATTATTAGCCTACAAACGTTTTGACTATGCTATATAGGCTTTCATTAGCCTAGATAGACATATACTATATTCCATTCATTATAGGTAGGCCAGAAATGTTAACCCTAACCTCTTGAAACTCGAAACGGTTACATGTAAGCTGTCAAACCATAGTGATTGATACCTGTGATTGATCCCCTGACCCTCGTGCCCACACCCCTAACCCTACCTTTAACAAACTTCCTACAACCCTCCCTCTAAGCAAACTTCCTCCTCCTTAGACCTAATTGATCTTTTCTCCTTCCTCTTCCTCCCTCCACCTACCCCCCCCCCCCCCTCCTTTCTCTCTCTCTCTCTCTCTCTCTCACACACTTCTTCAGTCAGGTTCCTTTTATTAGATGAACAAATATATATATACATATATATATATGATAGCGCAGTTGGAAAGTGTGTACATGCTTAGATTGATATGCAGGATTCAAACTGCATAATAAAAATTGTAGGGTTGTCCACCTTTCTTTAACTGTCTTCGTGGTGCAATGCATAAGTGTCTTGATTTTCGGTGCGAGCATCCTAGGTTCGAATCCCCGGACTGCCACATGTGTTTGTTAATTTCATTAATCGAGTTTAGGAGTAAAGTTGGTTGGTGGAGAGAACATAATAATATCCTTTTATGTATCATCGTCTCCCAACAACATATATTTTTTTTACCGTCCTGCAAATGTGTCTAATATACTTCCCTAATATTGTTCCCACGTTAGGAAGGGACAGATCGATAGAAATGGATTGTATGTTGCCTCGATAGTATTAGACAGATCAATGTAAGTAAATAAACACAGAACAATACTCACATTATGTTATGGTCTCAACAAACTGGTTCGCCCATAACTTACCTGAAAAATATAAACAAACGACAATTAAAGTAATGCAATTGGAAATATACTGTATATACGCACATTATGAAAGGAAATATTTACTTGAGAGAGAGAGAGAGAGAGAGAGAGAGAGAGAGAGAGAGAGAGAGAGAGAGAGAGAGAGAGAGAGAGAGAGAGAGAGAACATATAGTGATCATGACTGGACTTTAATTCAAAGGGATATACGAACACAAATATGAAAACAAGTTCAGAAAGGCATAGCTAGGAAATATACCAACCAATAACAATATGGAAAAGGGAGACAATGGTACCTTACTAACAACTGTGCATGCTTACCTTTAGTTCCAATGTTAAGATAGATATATTCCATTAATTAATATATGTATTAGCTTATAAGAGAGGTATTTCATGGATATCATCTCATATACATTATATATATATATATATATACTGTATATGATGTGTGTGTGTGTGTGTGTGTGTGTGTGTGTGTGTGTGTGTGTGTGTATTGTTGTGTGTGTGTGTGTGTGTGTGTGTGTGTGTGTGTGTGTGTGTGTGTGTGTGTGTGTGTTGGAATAAAAAGAAATATCCTATTCATTAACCACAAACTCAATTTCGATATGAACTGAAGAGGCTTTATCGAAGACACAGATGCACACTCACGCCAATATTACTTCATAGATAAGCTCGCTCACACACACACACACACACACACACACACACACACACACACACACACACACACACACACACACACACACACACACACATAATATAATGATAAGGGTGTCACCGGTAAAAAATAGGGTTAACCCTTTCTGTACCGGCAACGTCTTTTTAACTTTATTCTGGCTACTATTAAACGATTTTATTCAATTTCAAAAGGGTTTCCAGTAAATACAGGCTTCGAACTATTTCACTTAACCCTGTATACTACCACAGATCCTTCTAAAGCTGCAAAAAAACGTCTAAATATAGCTAGAATAAAACTAAAAAGACGTCACCGGTACAGAAGGGATTAATAATAATAATAATAATAATAATAATAATAATAATAATAATAATAATTACAATAAAGAAAACAACTCAGTAAGAGAACAACTAATTAACGACACTCTTTTACATGACAAAGGCAAGTGAGAAATAAAGTACGAGACAAAAGTGGTCGGCGTCCTGTACACACAATCCGTCAGACACTTTAAGGTCAAGGGTCAAGGGTAAGTGGAACGTGGGAATCACAGTCCAAAACCTTAATATAATATAACTATTCCTAGTGTTTTAGTTCTGATTAAAATAGTAAGTCAGGCTCTTAACACCTTCAATCAATCTTTATATATCTTATATCATGAACCGAAATAAATTCTTCCTTGAATAATGTATAGCATATGTCACACACACGCACACACACAAAGGCAAGACAATATTTGGTGAATATAATTTTTTGTTTTAGTTTCAATATAATTGTAAATATATTAACTCTGTAATAGTACTATACTCGGTTTCATTTCATTTGACGGTAAATTGAATCCCTTAACAACTGATTTATCGATAACTAACGGAAAAATAAGAAACTGCTATGTCTCTGCTTCAATTTAGTGCCCAGTTTTCATAATTAACAACCTATTTCACAACAATAATAGCGGAGTTATCAACAACAGAGTAGGAATTGGCACCTTCTGACTGCAAAAGGTTAAGAGCATATTTGTGCATTTTTTACAACATAATACTTGAATACAGTAAAGGTTTATTGATTAGTATGTAAAATAATTAAATCACGTTCAAATAAACAATGCAATAACTCCCTAAAACTTAAGTACGGTACACAAACCATTGATGTGTCGGTAAAATAATTCCATCTATCGCGTTAAAATATACAATAAAATAAGTCACTTATATTGAAGCACACAAGTCATTTAGGTGTCAATAGAATAATGCCAACTCACGCAAATAAAACAAATAATTCCATCTCATACAAATAAAGGATATGGTGTGTCAGTAAAATAATTCGGACTCCAACAAATAAAGGGTATGGTGTGTCAGTAAAATAATTCCAACTCCAACAAATAAAGGATATGGTGTGTCAGTAAAATAATTCTGACTCCAACAAATAAAGGATATGGTGTGTCAGTAAAATCATTTCAACTCCAACAAATAAAGGATATGGTGTGTCAGTAAAATAATTCCAACTCCAACAAATAAAGGATATGGTGTCAGTAAATTAATTCCATCTTTTACAAATAAAGTAAATACAATACAAGGAGGTATTCACAAAAAAGGAGATACAAATACAATAGGCCTACAAGGAGGTATTAAAAAAAAATATATATATAAATGAAATCCAACAATAAAGACAGGTCGTATTCACAATAACAAGGATATGGTGTGTCCAATATAATACAATAAAGGATATGGTGTCAGTAAATTAATTCCATCTTTTACAAATAAAGTAAATACAATACAAGGAGGTATTCACAAAAAAGGAGATACAAATACAAAGGAGAGGCGGTATAGGCTACACAATAAAGAAGATACAAAGACAAATACAAGAATGAGGTACCGGTATTAACAATAAAGATATAAATAACTACAAGCAGGAGGTATTCACGAGCCAGCTGATCTTGCCTTGAGACTAACTGTGACTGTCTGGCCGGTCCCCCTTATAAGGAGTCACACCACCATAAAGGTCCCGTCTCTAACACACACTCAATTTGTCCAACACCAGAAGGACCAGGGGAATTAAAATAAATTTAGTGGCCGCTGCAGCGTCTGGGAAGAATTTATATACTTAACTGATGAACTTACGTACAGCAGTGGACGGGAATATATGTATAGTATTCGGAGTACCGGTAGAAATTATGATGTGACGACGAAATATATTGAACATTCCCGGTTCTATTAAGTCTGTTCAAAGGGATATTGGATCTAACAAATAAGGCTTATGTCTCGAATTTGCTCTGAGGAAGCGTTCCAGAATTCCTGTCCACGACTGTGCAACACTCTAGTCATGTAAGCATTGTTGGTGGACAATATCCAAGTAATCACAAAACCCAAATAAAAATATATGATGTATTGGAAGTCGTTCATCAGACGAATTTAATCACCAAAACAACTTTACAAACTTTGAAGTTGCTAAACTTGATTAATTAATTAAAGAAAAAAAAAAACCCCACACACACACACACACACACACACACACACACACAGACACACACACACACATATATATAGAACTCCCTCCAAATTTTCTGCTAACCAGTTTAGTTCCTAACTGAGTGATACCGGCTTACTGAAGTGCTCTATTCAAGTGGCAATGATCTACTGTATATGACTGAATTCCTCTACATACTATTATCAAGAGACTTAGTGAAATAGGTGGTGAAATCAATAGAAAACCTTTAAAACTAAACTCTGAAGGACCGTTATATCTCAGTTGGGTTCGATATAGATATAAATAAGTATATACCGGTACTTATTATGACTGGTAAGTGTATCTACATAGGCAACAACCTGTAAAGCCGACAGCAACAAGTAATACACAGAAGAGGACACAGATACGTGAGCAAGATAAGCGAAAGAGGCAAAGAGGGGAGGGACAGCAGAGAAAAAAACATGAGAAATTTCAAACAAAGGAGAAGAGAAAGAAAGAAAGATAGACAATAATAGCAATAAATATAAGCAAAATATAATAAGATAAAGAAGAAACACAGATAACGGAAACAATGAAATGAGGGGAAAATACAACACGAGTTAACGAAGTAAGAAAACCCAAGGAAAGAGACAGACAGAATACCGGTTTGTTAAGGGGGGATGATCCACTTTTTGACCGATTTTTTAATTTATTAATCATGTTTGTACATTTTTCGGTAGAAAATGTTCACGGCCGGAGGCCGATTCTTCCAAAATGACAGGCTCACTCAAGCTCACTATCGTTCGCCAGAAGAAAACAAAAATCGACACCTAAATAGCACGAAAGGTTTTAATATTGACAAGGACATGGGGCGGAAGGTCATAAAATCGACAAACTAGTGGGGCAAACATCTTAAAATCTGAAAACTAATGGGGCTAAATATGAGGGAGAAGGGGATCAAGAAAACCGACCCATCTCCCCTTAACTAAGATGAAGCCCTTCCAGACACCAAGAGACAGTCATAAACCAGTCACAGTGTATCTTTAAGGGGGAGATGGGGCGGTTTTCTGGACCCTCGTCTCCCTCGTGCTTAGCCCCATTAGTTTTGATATTTTAAGACGTTCGGCCCATTAGTTTGGCGATTTTAACACCTTTAGCTCCATTTCGTTGTAAATTTTAAGACCTATCGTGCCATTCAAGTGTCGATTTTTTTCGTAGCGAGCGATAGCGAGCCTGTAATTATAAGAGGAACCGGCCTTCGGCTGCGACATTTTTCTACCAAAATGTGTACAAATGTATCTTGGGGGTAAGGGGGGGTTTCTAAGTTTGAGGGAGGTCTAGCGAGGAAAGTAGAACATATATGAATACATTAATAGACACACTCACACAAAAAAAAAAAAAAAAAAAAACTAGCCCCTTAAAGACAGACGAAGAAGAGGTCCAATGAGGAGAGAGAAATATACACGATAAGAGACAGAAAAGAGAAATTAGAGAAAAAAGAAGAAAAAGACGAGGTAAAAAATAGAAACGGCAATAAGAGAAGAGAGAAATGGACACGATAATAAGAGAAGAAACAGAGAAAAGAGAAATTGAAGATCGAAGAAGAGAAAGATGAGGTGAGATGGAGACGATATAAATAGAAACAGAGAAAAAGAGTAATCGAAGAACAGCTAAGAGAACGAAAAGGTAAACGTGCGAGATACAGTCGAGAAAACAAACACGGAAAAGATAAACCCAATATAATAGAAAGAGACAAGTAAAAGACATACCAGACACCAGATGAGGAATAGAAAGACATACCAGACACCAGATGAGAAAGAGAAAGTGAAATGAATAAGAAAACAGGAAAAACCAAGCAGAAGATATGGGAAAGAGAGAAGTGACATATACAGTATATATATAATAGACATGAGAAAGAGAAAAGTAAAAATAAAATGAAAACAGAGGAGAAACCAAGCAGAAGAAATGGGAAAGAGAGAAATGACAGCTATATAATATACAACAGAGAAGACTGGAGAGAGCCGAAAGAGAGCCATGAGAAACACGACGCAGAAAACTATTAAATAGTTTTGTGATATGGCCCAGCCTGGGATCGAACCTATAGGCTAGTAGTGCAGCACTCCAACACCTTAACCACTAGGCCACTGAAACAATATGAAGCACTTGCAGATACTGAGAGCCAACACCCTATAATCACCCACACCAAAGACATAGGCAATATTTACACCAGGCAGCTTCTTACCACTCTATATTCAGTACAAGAAACGTTGCTAAATATAAGTTTGGAATACTCGTGAATGAAGTAGTGAGAGTGAGTGTGAGAGAAAGAGAGTACAGTGTAGGCGTGAGAGAGTGTAGCAAAGATATAATTATGTTTATCAATACTGTACAGAGAGAAGGGCTGACACGTCCATAATTACTGTATGATGGATGCACTAGCCATAGTAGGGGGATACAACATAGTAAATATGGGATATATCAAAAGAGCTAAGTCGATACCTGTACTCCACTAGGCCTAACTTGATAGTAATACAAATGCATGCTTTCTTTATTGACTACTTACTATCAATACTTATAAATGTATGTATTTATTTGTATACGGTATATAATATATATATATATATATATATATATATATATATATATATATAGAGAGAGAGAGAGAGAGAGAGAAAATGTTTATACTCTCAGTCGGGCTCGAACCACCGACAGTCACGACGAGTGTCCATGCTTTAATACAATACACCACCTTGTCCTATGTATATTTAGGAGAAGGAGAAATCCTAATTAGCCTCTGAAGTCCTATTGTAACTAACTACCGGTACTTCGAGAAAGTATTACATTCCAATACTAACGTCGTAGGACTCATATTCCAGAGTACCATACAGACATTTTAAAACTATCCCCACTCAACTTGGGTTGAAGTTATTGAATTTAATTATCGCCCAGCCAAACACGAGAGTCATTAACTCTCTTGCTATCCTGTGGACTCGGGGGTTGCCGTTTAGCATTCAGAAATAGAGTTATCTCAATCTCATAATTACCTCTCCAAAATTAGTGTTCTGTCCACAGCTCACTCAAAGACAACTGCAGAGGTTGAAGTAACTAAATTAAAGACTTATAAATACGGTACCTTTGATGGTCACAAAGGCTTTTAAATATCCCAGAAAGGGCACAAATCGCGTCCTGTGCATGAAAGGGTTTGTATTATTTACCGGTTATATCACAAATACACGCGAGCTACTAAATGTTTTTAAACTCGCAGTCGGGCTCGACCCACCGACAGTCAGGACAAGTGTAATACATTCTCCAAGTAGGATGTTTCCTCCTTAGTACGGTATAAACAGGAACAGATTAGCTATTGTTTAAGAGAGAGAGAGAGAGAGTGTGTGTGTGTGTGTGTGTGTGTGTGTGTGTGTGTGTGTGTGTGTGTGTGTGTGTGTGTGTGTGTGTGTGTGTGTGTGTGTGTGTGTGTGTGTGTGTGTGTGTGTGTGTGTGTGTGTGTGTGTGTGAGTGCGTGAGTGAGTGAGTGTGTGTGTGTGTGTGTGTGTGTGTGTGTGTGTGTGTGTGTGTGTGTGTGTGTGTGAGTGTGTGTGTGTGTGTGTGTGTGTGTGTGAGAGTAACAAACAGTCTAAACAAAGAGTACTAAACATTATTAGAGCGACGCAGGAACTCTTACGTAAATTGACAGAGTAAATGTTAACCCGCTCGACCCGCTGATGTCATTTTAATCTGGCTACCATCAGACGACTTTAATAAGCTTAGGAGTCATTGGGTTAAACACCATCTCAACCCTTTTCCGTAACTTTATTCTGGCTAAAACTAGACGATTTTATACAGCTTAGGAAGGTCAGCAATCAAAAGAGTAAAATCGATCTAAATTATCCCTATGAGTGCCACAGACCCTTCTTTCTAAGCTAACAAAGTCGATAAATAATATATAATTCAATAAAGAAGGATGGAAACATGGAAAAGCAAGGACACAAAATCATACGAAAACAATATTAAATGACAGGGATCAGAAGCTTATATAAACAAGAAACCATAAGACACGATCAAAAATAAAACAGACATAAGTGGATCAGAAACCTGGATAAACAAGGAACAGAAGATAATAGGATAGAAAGCAAAACATAAACGAGTACCGGTATCAGAGGCATACCGTTTAGAAACAAGGAACCAGAAGATACATTCGATAAGACAAAACAAGATTGAATAAGAAACATGGTATAAAAAACAGATAAAAGAAGATCAGAAACTGGATATACAAGGAACCGGTAGATAATGGGATAGAAAGTAACAAGACCACCCATAAGAAACTACGTGAAAGTAACAAGACCACCCATAAGAAACTACGTGAAAGTAACATGACCACCCATAAGAAACTACGTGAAAGTAACAAGACCACCCATAAGAAACTACGTGAAAGTAACATGACCACCCATAAGAAACTACGTGAAAGTAACATGACCACCCATAAGAAACTACGTGAAAGTAACAAGACCACCCATAAGAAACTACGTGAAAACTACGTGAAAGTAACATGACCACCCATAAGAAACTACGTGAAAGTAACAAGACCACCCATAAGAAACTACGTGAAAGTAACAAGACCACCCATAAGAAACTACGTGAAAGTCAAGGAAAAATAAACCAGAATAATAGTACCGTACTACGGATGACAAGGCAAATATTGAAGACCTTCTTAAGGCAAGAAGAGAAAGTAAGGAGGGATAAACGATGACAGAAGAAATACCAGATTATTGTATAGGTCTTTCTTTTATAGAAACATGAACATAACAATTACAAAACAACAATGAATGAACAGGGACAAATAGTTTCAAATATAAAATTTGTGATTGTCTCTCCTTCTCTCTCTCTCTCTCTCCTCTCTCCTCTCTCTCTCTCTCTCTCTCTCTCTCTTCGCTCCCTCCTCGGCTCTTCTCTCAATCTCTCTCTCTCTCATCTCTCTCTCTCTCTCCCCCTCTCTCGTCTCCATCTCTCTCTCTCTCTCTCATCTCTCGTCTCTCTCTCTCTCTCTCTCTCTCTCTCTCTCTCTCTCTCTCTCTCTCTCTCTCTCTCTCTCTCTCTCTCTCTCTCTCACATACACATCCATAAACATATGTAAAATACATAAATACTGTAAATATATATATTCCGTACACGATATACAAATAAACCAAAGCATATAACACAAAACTACTTAAACCCCACCCCCGGTCGCCCCAACGGTAATGAGTAAGGTGAGAATAGCAACAGGTTAAGGGGGGAGGGGGGAAGAAGGGGAGGGGAGAGGATAGAAGGAGTGGAAGAATGCCGAAGGAGAGGGAAGAAGGGAATGGGACAGAAGGCGAGAGGAGGGTGGGGAGGGGGATGGAAGGGGAGGAGGAGGAGGAAGTGAAAGGAGGTCAGAGAAGTGTGGAAGACGAAGTAGAGGAAATTAAAGATGGGAAAAGGATGGAGGGAGGGGTAAAAACTGGAAATGGATGGAGGGGATAAGAGAGCAAGATGAATTGAGGGGATAAGAGGAGAGAAGGATGGAGTGAGAGGGGAGACGCATAGAGGGGATGGGAGGGGGAGAAAGGAGGGGAGAAGGAGGGAGGGAAGGAGAGGGAATAAAAGGGGTGGGAAGAGGGAGTCGACCTGAATAATTAACAACAGGTTGGACGGTGGAGGGAGGGGTAGAAAGTGGAGATGGATGGATAAAGGGGATAAGAGGAGAGAAGGAAAGAGGGAAGAAGGGAGGTGATGAGAGTAGAGAAGGGTGGAGAAAGGGATAGAGTGTGGAGGAGGAGGGAGGGAATGAGAACACAGAAGAAAAGAGGGGGTGAAAGGAGAAGGGAGCGAAGACATGGGGGAGGGAAGAGGGGAGAAGGGTGAAGGTAAGGAGAGGGAATAGTAGGGGTGGGGAGAGGGGAGAAGGGTGGAGGTAAGGAGAGGGAATAGTAGGGGTGTGGAGAGGGGAGAAGGATGGAGGGAAGGAGAGGGAATAGTAGGGGTGTGGAGAGGGGAGAAGGGTGGAGGGAAAGAGAAGGAATAGTAGGGGTGGGGAGAGGGGAGAAGGTTGGAGGGAAGGAGAGGAAATAGTAGGGGTGGGAAGAGGGAAGAAGGTTGGAGGTAAGGAGAGGGAATAGTAGGGGTGTGGAGAGGGGAGAAGGGTGGAGGTAAGGAGAGGGAATAGTAGGGGTGTGGAGAGGGGAGAAGGGTGGAGGTAAGGAGAGGGAATAGTAGGGGTGGGGAGAGGGGAGAAGGGTGGAGGTAAGGAGAGGGAATAGTAGGGGTGGGGAGAGGGGAGAAGGGTGGAGGTAAGGAGAGGGAATAGTAGGGATGGGAAGAGGGGAGAAGGGTGGAGGGAAAGAGAAGGAATAGTAGGGGTGGGGAGGGGAAAAGGGTGGAGGGTACGAGAGGTAATAGAAGGGGTGTGGAGAGGGAGGGGGTCGACCTGAATAATTAACAACAGGTGGGTCGGATAGGAACCTGATACTACCAGGTGTGTCTCCAGTTACCCCTCCACCTGACCCCCACCTCACCTGGTTCAAATCAAGTACCAGGTAGTGGAGGTCCTGGAGAGAGTATTGGCTGTTAAGGGGGGTCACCGGCTTTTTCATCATTCTCTACTTTTCTCTCTTTCCCTGGCTTGTATCCATTCGGCCCCATTCAGCCTACTGTTTTAATCGATTTTTTTTTTTTTATTTATTCATGTTTATCAATCAGGATTTACCAGTGACCAAACTACCTGCTGGCTGAACACCTTCCTTGTCAACCACAAAACCTACCACCATCACCCTCACTGTTGTTTCAGACTTTCTCAACAGGTAGGTCTATTACAGTGGCAACCTTCACTGCCAGTCCAGACATTTTGATTATGACGTAACTTAAATTTTGCTCTCTATCATTTGGGAGGGGGGGGGGGGGGAAGGGGGGCATTGGTCACAGGTAGCTGCTTTACCTTTAGACTCCTTTATACGCAGACAAAAATATATCTTGTAATATACTAACCTTATTGATTGATATTTTTACTGGGCCTACCCATTCTTACCCTTCACTAAATGAAATACTGTGGGTCGGTAGATCGGGTGTTCCTTGTTCGGGGGCCGGGGGAGTGCTGGAGGGACCTTGGTGACCCTGGTCTCTGAGACTTCTGGATGACCTAGATGTGTGTGAATTTGTGTTTTGTATGTGTGTGTTCATTGTTTTCTGTTGTGTTTTGTGTTGCCCCTATTCTGGCTCTGTCTTGAGTGCCCCCCCCCCCCCCTAAAAAAAAAAAAAAAAAAAAAAAAAAAAAAAAAAATTAACAACAAGGGGAGGTATTTAGTTTATTCCCTAGACCTCCACCAAGCTTAAAATTAAACCTCCTTGACCCCCTTTCAAGATAAATTTGTAAATTTTTCGGTAGAAAAATGTCCCGGCCGAAGGCCGATTCCTCTTAAGTTACAGGCTCGCTATCGCTCGCCAGGAAAAAATCGACACCTAAATGGCACGAAAAGTCTTAAAATTGACAGAAATGGGGCGAAAGTTATTAAAATCGCCAAACTAATGGGGCAAACGTCTTAAGATCTCAAAAGCAATGGGGCTAAACATGAGGGAGAAGGAAGTTCGAAAACAAATCCCTGCAGTGGAAACCTCCCCTTAAAATGGTTACAGTCATCTTTGCCTTTTGTCTCCTTCATACACATACTGTACAAAGATAACACCTCTGCCACCTCTCGTCTAAACCTATTAGAGCATATTAGCGAGCCCTTCTGTACATTTGAAGCAAGCCAGACACGGAGATGGCAACCTCCTCTCTCTCCCTATTTGGCCAGTGCTGCACACCATTTACCATACACGGACCGGACCATTTTGTGCACGTCGATGCTGTAATGGAGACCTACAGTACAACACGCATATAACAAATGTTCGTATATACTTTATTCGAAAAATGTACACATTTGGCTTGAAGGGGGTCTGGGTGGGCACTTTTTAAAATTGAAATAAGTCTGGGAAGACGTTTTCGTTAGTATAGTGGACAAACTAAAATACATTGCTCGAACATGGCAAAAACAAGTGAAATCCTCAATAATAATGGAACAAAATACCTTGACCTACAAGACGTCGGATCAAATCAGATAGTGTTAGGAGATGAGTACGAACATTAACCCCTTGAGGATCATGACGCGTTTTGATAGCATATTTTGGCTATCATTAGACGATTTTGTACAGCTTACGAAAAGTCTATGGGAAGTAAAAGGGTAAAGACTGTCTCAATCAACCCTCTTACATCCATATACCCATCCCAATCTAAATAAAATCGTCTAATGATAGCCAGAATAAACCGCCAAAACGCGTCATAATCCTCAAGGGGTTAATTAATGGAGTTGTCCGCTAATGAGCCATTGGCCGAGACCTAACCAAAGATGGTAGGAGGGGTGATATCACTCTATATCTATAGGGAGATTTTATCCCACTCTTCTGCTGGTGTGGCCATGTTGCATATTCATCGTCGTAAATAATATTGCACGGTACGGCTGCCCACCTTAATTTGTACACACTCCCGAGTTTTTAAGGTATATATATGGAGGAAAAATAATATGATTTAATTAGGACTGTGATTTTGTTAGCAGTAGTTAATTCATAGGATACATTTAACGTGAAATCACAACAAATGATTAGGCTATTGTTTTGTACTGTTAGTCGATCATAATTATGAGTTTTTACTTCCATAAATAAAAATACGAAATTGAATTTCATACATACAATCACGAAAAAAGGAACAATTCACGCAAGCAAAGAACAACTGTAATCTTTGTTTACTACTATTGTGCATCCAGTGCAGCTAGCACAACTCCCCCGGCAGAAGGTTCAGGAGATGCAAATAGGAGACTTTCTTTTCGAGTTTCAGCAACCAAACCCCGGGGAAAGAATTCCAAACCATCACTAAAACCAGCATTCTTTTCTCACTCGGGCTTTGTTCCGGGTTACTCAAGCGCATGGTCTTGTAACAAAACTGGCTACCATAACTTTCAACACCATTTGATTTAACAAGAACAAAATTTAAAAAGGTTCTAGACCATAATTATATTAACTTGATACCATAATTTTCAACAGTATTTGGGTTAACATACAGTAAGTGAAATGTTAAAAGGTATATACTAAGTATCTAATACGTTGGTAACTTTCAACAGCGAATTCACCAGAACAAAATTATATAAAGCTCTATAGTATCTATATCGGTAATTCGGTATATCAGTGTTTCCACAATATATATAATACTATAATACCAGATTATACACACACATTAATAGCACTGGTGAGACACAACTACATGTATCTGCCTCATATGTAATCTAACACACTATAAAACTAATATGCAATAGGTATTATATACTACAGATATACAAATACCCAGTAAATACAAAAATATATACTCCGTGAATGTAATAACGAAAATATAGTAGTATTAAAAAATAGTGTATGTCTCATAAAAAGCAGATTCGAATGACCTTGATAAAGATAAATATATCAAACTCCCTCATATCTACCTAGTAAATGATAAATATATCGAAAATATATCAAACTCCCTCATATCTACCTAGTAAATGATAAATATATCGAAAATATATCAAACTCCCTCATATCTACCTAGTAAATGATAAATATATCGAAAATATCTACGAGTTTGCCAGAGTAATTGAATCATTGTATAAATACCCTATAAGTATTGGTGAAGTGATGTGGCTGTTGGCTGAGTGGGTTATAGTATTGATTAACGATCACGACTCACGAGATCATGGGCAAGAAGATTATAATATACTGTACTATATACAGTATATAATATATATTATATACCGGTATATATATATATATATATATATATATATATATATATATATATATATATATATATATATATATATATATATATATATATATATATATATATATATATATATATATATATATATACGGTATATATATGCGAATATGCTTCCACACTAAAGGTGTGTAGAAAAGGGTAGGTTCACTGCACAAAGTTTAAAAAAATTTAGTGCTAAAATTAAATTGCATCTAAAATATATTGCATGCACAAAATAAGGGTTTAAAAAGTATGTCCGAGTATCTTATTAGAAGGCTCGGATATATATATATATATATATATATATATATATATATATATATATATATATATATATATACTGTATATATATATATATATATATATATATATATATATATATATATATATTATTAGGATCTTTACCATATCATTCCTTCCAAGTTTTGTATTATTATTATTTATATATTATAATTATTGATATTGTCTGTATGTAAATATAGACTATATGATGGTGGTAGTCAATAGGATGGTAGGTATCGATGATATAGTAAGGTTGATATGGAGTACTGGTGGAGTTGTCCGGTGAGCCAATTAAGCAAGTGTTCAATCAGGTGGCAGAAGGTACTATCCCGGACACCTGACGCCAGTACCGGTACACACCAGCTACCGTACCCTAAACTCCGGACACACATATGTTTTCATTTATTTCATGTTTAGAGCCAGACGCTGCGCGCGCGCGCGCGCGCGCGCACACACACACACACACACAGCCCGTAGCCTAGTAGGTAGAGCTCTCGTCTCACACACGAGGGGTCGGGGGTTCAATCCCCGGCCGGGCGGAGACAAATTGGGCTTGTCTCCTTTCATGTGTTAGCCTCAGTTCACCTAGCTGTAAATAGGTACCTGGAATAAGTGGACGACGTTGTGACGTCCCATCTGGGGTTGGCAAAAATGGTACAAGGCGAGATGGGTATCATATGGTTCACCTAAGCTGATGGCTACCTAAGCCTTCGGGCGAGACGGTACCGTCTATAGTGAGAATGGTACCATACAGATCCACCCTAAGCCTTCGTTTCCGATGCCGCCAATTGGCTAAATACAGACTACACACACATCCACAGCCATTCCAACAGTACATAAAACACTTAACATGCATTTCACGCAATACATTCCCAGTTAAGGAGGCGCGATAATAATGAGCTGAGCTCGCATTGCGTGGATTCCCCTTGACGAACAAGTAACTGAGTAACTGAGTAACACACACACACACACACACACACACACACACACACACACACACACACACACACACACACACACACCTTTCCACAGTCATCCGGCATCACCGTAGAGCCAGACGCTGCACAGTACTCACACAACATGACTGGAAGATTAACACTCACCTCACACTTTCTCCCAGGTGGAACAGTTGTGGGTGGAGTGGATCCGCTTGATAGTGGAGCAGTTAAATTGATCAGCCAGGGAGGGAAACCGATTAGTAAAACAACCATTTAGTTATACAGTTGAGTGGAACAGCCATGGAATTATACAGTTGCGTGGAACAACAGTTGAGTTTAACAGCTGTGAAGTGAAACAACCGTGGAGAGGAATCGCCTAACACCGAGACACTAGAGTGGAACAGCCGGGGAGTGCAGTGGAACAATCGCGCATATAAGCCGGGAAATGGAACAATCAAGTCTGAGGCCTTATGAGATATAGTGGAGAGTTTTTCATGCTTGGTTGTGACTTGGTTCAGGTTTGGTGGTGATTTGGTTCAGGTTTGGTGGTGATTTGGTAGAGGTTTGGTGGTGACTTGGTTCAGGTTTGGTGGTGATTTGGTACAGGTTTGGCGGCTACTTAGTTTAGGTTTGGATATTATTTGGCAACTTGGTTCAGGTTTGGCGGCGACTTGGTTCAGGTTTGGCGGCAACTTGGTTCAGGTTTGGCGGCGACTTGGTTCAGGTTTGGCGGCTACTTAGTTTAGGTTTGGATATTATTTGGCAACTTGGTTCAGGTTTGGCGGCGACTTGGTTCAGGTTTGGCGGCGACTTGGTTCAGGTTTGGCGGCGACTTGGTTCAGGTTTGGTGATGATTTAGTTCAGGTTTGGTGGTGACTTGATCCATTTGTATTTATTATACTGTATATATTTATGTTCTTTTGTTATTTTTACTTGGTTTTAATTGGTGGTGACATACTGAAGGCTTGTTGTAGAAGTGCTGGCGATACTGAGGCGTTTTGTTGAACCAAAAGTGTGCGTAATTAGTATATCAACGACGCCTGTGATGATGACCTACTGTAGAATGATGTGGGGTGCCGGTAAGTTGAATTAGGCCGGAATTATGAATCTTACTTCTCTCGTTCTATCGATCTAGCTCTCCGTTTTCTGAGTATATCTGGAAAGAGGAGAAATACAAATATTAATAAGAATTCAAGCGAGGTATTCTTTATCAGTTATTACTTACATTAATAGAAACTATTGATATTAAAGGCTACCCAGACTAATTGAACGAGCCACTCGAGAAACAAACGTAATATAACATATCTAAATTTTCTATAAAATGATAGTGCAACCTCCATAAAAAAAAACATAAAAATAAACATTGCACACCGGTATAATCAAATGTATATAATTTCACACACAAATACGAATATATAAATAATTATGCAACTTGATCGTCAACAGATATTAAATAGAAAAATATGCTTATAGCATGGAGACAGGTTTTACACACACACACACACACACACACACACACACACACACACACACACACACACACTTTCTCTCTCTCTCTCTCTCACACACAGAGGCTGGCAGAGGCGATAATGACAAGAGACAGCCTGGTTGATGAAGACGAATAGGTGAGCCAGTGACAAACAGGGAAATTGATACCGGTAATCGATTGGTGAATACATGAGAGAGAGAGAGAGAGAGAGAGAGAGAGAGAGAGAGAGAGAGAGAGAGAGAGAGAGATATATACTGTATATGACGAGAGAGAGAGAGAGAGAGAGAGAGAGAGAGATAGAGAGAGAGAGAGAGAGGAGAGAGCGAGAGAGAGAGAGAGAGAGAGAAGAGAGAGAGAGAGGGGGGGGGGGGGTGGGGGGGGGGGGGAGAGAGAGAGAAGGGGGGGGGGGGGGGAGCAGCAAGAACCAAGGGTACGGTACCGTACGCAATGATTATTAAAATACAAGGCAAATAGCATGTCTTATATTGCAAATAGCATGTCTTATATTGCAAATAGACAAAGCATAAGAAAATAATGGATATAAAATAATAATACACCGAGATTTAAGAGAATAGTAGAAAGTCGATGAGGGCAAATTAAAAACTGGGTTATTGAATATGATCTGTGCCCCATGAATATTCTTTCCTCTCACTTAAACAGTAGGCTACCATAGCGCGGTTGGGAATATGAACATGATTAGATTAATATCCAGTATTCGAGAATGGATAATAAGTCGTAACCGTCCTGGTGGTGTAATGGTTAAGGTGGCAAAAATCTGTGTGTGATAACCCAGGTTCGAATCCCGGTGGATCATATATACTGTAATTAATTCATTGGGGGTGTTTGGTGTTGTGGTGAGATTAATAATAAAAAAAAAAAAATAAAAAAAAAAAAAAAAATAAATCCTATATTGACAAAATGAAATATAAGGAAAACGCGCTATATAAACTTTTACAATGTATATAACATAGGCAAGAATATTAAACTGAAAATGGTTAGCATTATTAAAAGCACAGCGATGATACCGTAGACAGTGATAACCAAAAAACGAAACTCTTAAATCATTAAATTTATATTGAAAGATAGAGAAGCTGATTAAAAAATATATATATATACTGTATATATATAAATATATATATATATATATATATATATATATATATATATAATATCTATAGATATATATATATATATATATATATATATATATATATATATATATATATATATATATATATATATATATATATATATATATATATATAGTGTTATTGCAATATGAGAGAGAGCAGAGAGAAAGAGAGAGTGTGACCTAACCACTTTACTTTCCCACGTTCCAGAGAGGAGCATCTTCCCTCGACCTCCTCACCTTCCTCCACCCTTTCCTCCACTCTACTCCTCTTTCCTCCATTCCACTCCTCCTCCCTTCCCTCGACTCTACTCCACTACCTTCCTCAATATCCTCAACTTCCTTTCCTCCACTCAACTCCTCCTCACCTTCCTCCACCCTTCCCTCCACTCAACTCCTCCCTTCCCTCCACTCTAATCCTTATTCATCCACTCCACTCCTCCACCATCCTCCTCCCTACTCCTCATTCCTGCACTCCACTCCTCTCTTCTACTCCTCATTCCTCCCCACCATTTTACTACCATCCTCTATCCCTCCATCATCATCCTCACCACCCTCCATTCCACCATTTCTTTCTCCCCTTCATTCTCTCCCTCTCCTCTTCTACATTCCTCATCTCCCATGGCATATGTAGGGACTATAACTATGCTTTCTTTTCCTTCCACCATTTGTTCTCCTTCCTTCCTCATTCCACGATTTCTTCCACCTCTCCCTCTCTTTCTTCTCCATCCACTTCTCTCACTCCTTCTAGCGCCCATGTCCTCCACTTCTCGTCCTCTTCACAAGTCCTTTATCTTCCCTTCTATCCCCTAGTCAGCATTATCTATTTCTTATTTTCGTATTTGCTTTAGTTTATCATAGCCTCTCTCTCTCTCTCTCTCTCTCTCTCTCTCTCTCTCTCTCTCTCTCTCTCTCTCTATCGCGCTTACCTTGGCCCTATTCTTTCCCCCCCTCCCCCCCTTTTCCTTTCTTTCCTCCCTCCTTCCATCACCATCCTAGTTTTTTGCCTCCTCTCCTCCCTGTCTACCTTGATTTTCCATTTACATCTTCACCTGGGAAAAACTCATCACCCCCCCCCCCCCGTTTCTTTCCTACTCACCTTGACCTTTCAGACTCGGCCGACGTTTCTCTACAATAATGCCTAAGCTCTGGATTCTTATTTTCCACACGGACACAAAAACCGGATTATTTAGTAAGCAATGATTATGATGAAAAAGTAAGGTCGCCTTTACTTTTATCAGTGTTGTATCTTATATTTACATAATCAGTAAATAAGTGTTCAACATTAAACTAGTATTTTGTCAATATTAATGTGTACTGGTTGAGGGGATGTTGCCTAATTCACATATTAACCTCTTCTGTACCGGAAACGTCTTATTAATCGTACTCTAGCTATATGTAAACGTTTCTATGCAGTTTAGGAAGGATATATGGTAGTAAAAAAGGGTTAAATGAGATAGTTTGATACCTGTTAATTGCTGGAGCTCCCTTCTAAACTGGTACAGTTATTGTTGTGAGCAATAAATTGGGATATACCGTAATCAAATATACCGTAATCAAATATTCAATTTGCTCGCTTGGCTGTGATATAGATTCAAATAGCTCACGACTGAATTATACCACACAATCATACATCATTACCGTAATATATTATCTTATGCACCGTTACTGTAATACACTAAAATAATATATTATGCACCGTTACTGTAATACACTAAAATAATATATTATGCACCGTTACTGTAATACACTAAAATAATATATTATGCACCGTTACTGTAATACACTAAAATAATATATTATGCACCGTTACTGTATTATAATAAAACAAAATTGTGTGCACCGTTTATGTAATTTAATAAACACAATATATTAGAATGCACCGTTACTTTACAATAATATACCACTATCTTATGCACCATAACTGTAATATAATTAAAATAAAGTATTATACACCGTTACTGTAGTATAATACAATAATATATTATGCACCGTTACTGTAAAATAATAAACATTATCTTATGCACCGTTACTGTAATATAATCAAATAATGTATGATACACTGTTACTGTAATATAACAAATGTATATACACCGTTACTGTAATATAATAAAATAATGTATTACACACCGTTACTGTAATATAATTAAAACAATATATCAAGCAGTTACTTCTACCAAGCACAAAGGTAGGCACTAAATCCCTCACTCTGTCCCTCTTATATACCGTGACTACATAAATCCCACACCATAAAGGGTGGAGGAACATTAGTCAGTCCTGCAATAATCCCTCCTCCCTCCTCCCTCCCACAACCCAGACACTAGATAGGTATAATAGGAGCCGTCTATAGCGAGATGTATATACCAGTTCTGCAGCAATATACAGTATATACATCAGTTCTGCAGCAATATACAGTATGTCACAATGTTGTTTAGGGAACCTTAACCTGTGATTTACCTGTTTATACTGTTTTGTAATTTTCTTTAGTTCCACTGACGGTAAATTGCCATCTCCCAATCTCCATTATTCGGTTATTACGAAGATTTTGTATCGAAACGTGGTGTTAATTAGGACAAATTTGTGTAAATAGTATGCAGAGATAATAGTTTCATAAATTACCATATAATATAGCCTATAGTTATACACACTTCGAAATTTGTATATAATCTTGACAGCTCATACTAGTAGGATAAGACATGTAGTAAATTCATAAACTAATCTATTACCGTACGGTATACAGAAACATTATACAATGCTAAGATTATCCATGTACTATTAAATTCGATTCTAAATTTAATCTTATTTTCATACGGTAATATTTGTAAACGTTAATCCGATAATAACTAAAACATACTAATATCAACTGTTTGAAATGCAGAGCAGGTCACGAAAAATATATATACATGATGGTATTTAGTGTTAATAACAGTGTAACTCTCCCTATATAAGGTCTAGTTATAATCCTCCTCACTAACATTCCCAGGCAAAGCAAGCAGCACAGCATCCATCATTAACTCTCTCTCACACACACACACATACACACACACACACACACACACACACACACATCTTCTTGGTTTGTCGTTCTCACTGACACTCCATCTCTCTCTTGAAGTTGACACGTTTCTCTCTCTCTCTCTCTCTCTCAACATCTTTGGTTTGTCGTTCTCACTGACACTCCATCTCTCTCTTGAAGTTGACACGGCTCTCTCTCTGTCACACGGACATTAACTCCTCAAAACCAGTTAGCACTCCTTTAAAGAGCGGCACCAATCTTCCCTTAGAACCGGCTAACAGTCTCCCCTCCCCTCTCTCTTCCCACATCAGGACATCCTTGTATCTAACATAGCTCTCTCTCTCTCTCTCTCTCTCTGGATACACTAAATAAATATTTAGTTTTCGTAATTGGCGTATAGTCCAATAATAAAAGTCAAAACTCAACCACGATAGGGACATGACAATACTGTGCCCGGTTAAAGGTACACGAATGCTCTTATCAGGTCAGTTTCAATCGGCAGCTTTGTTTCTGATATACATTTATAGGCTATTGTTAATAAGATATTATCAACAATAATGACACTAGATTCTTATAGTTACCTGAATACTTTCGAAACTTGAACTCAGAAGCTTCCAGGCCATAGATGCAGAGAAAAAATACCGGAAATAAATATACTCGTTTGACTACCTAAGATGAACTGAATATACTGTACGTCCGCCTCTCTCTCCATTTGCGAACGTAACATTTCCCAGACGCACACTATGAATGACACTTTCTCTTCCCTTACTTCACCATCAGACTGGCACTCTCTTTCCTCCTGTTCTAGCATCTTCACTGTCTAACGCCCCATCTTCACACTTTCTCTTCCCTTACTTCACCATCAGACTGGCACTCTCTTTCCTCCTGTTCTATCATCTTCACTATGTCTAACGCCCCATCTTCACACTTTCTCTTCCCTTCCTTCACCATCAGACTAGCACTCTCTTTCCTCCTTTTCTATCATCTTCACTATGTCTAATATAAAACTATACATCAAATGTCTATGTCTAATATAAAACTATACATCAAAAAGGGGTTTAGAAACAATTGTAATATGCAATACAATTATCGTATTGTTGTGGAGAGGTTATTTCGGTATGATTAACATGATCATTGAGTTCCCATATCATTTAACAGCCAAATTCTTCATCAACTAATATCGTTCTTAACAGCAATAACCCCCAATGAAATTAATTAAAGCATGTGATCCTCCGGGGATTCGAACCCAGGACACCACATACAGAACTTATACTTCCCTTAATATCACAAATTACAATGTGCAACTATCCGTACCCACATTCTGCCTGGCATTTATAATCATATCTCTGCTACGTTCTACCCACATAACATTTCACATTATCCTTTTTATCTCTCCACTGTCTGTGAGGTCCCCCCCCCCCCTCTCCCTCTCTTCTAAGCTTTTAAATAGCCGTCCACTCTCACACAAATTATATATACCAGTATAGCAACCGCCCTCCTCTCACACACACACACCATCCCATACCAGATGTATAAACCCTCTGTCACACACGTTACCAATGTTATGTAGGCTAAACCATACCCGTCTCTTCTCTTCCTCTCACACACATTTTACCAGATTTACATATACTCTCCTCTCCCACACACCTTACTGAAAATATAATACCCCCCCCCCCCCCCCCCCGCACTACCCCCTCTCTCCAAGTGACACATAGCCCCCTCCCCCCTTACCATTGAGAGAGGGAGGGTGAGCAGTTATCTTAATCCCCAGACAGGTTCAACCCCCCACCCCCCACCCCACACACACAATGTGGTGGTGGAGGTGTCAAAGGTGAACACAGGACGCTGCTAAGTCTCACTCATAATGGGTGCCGCCGAAGCATCCACTAGGAATATCATCATCTCAGGCATTCTCCCCAAGATCGACGCACCTGACAAATTCTACGACAAGGCCTTCAGCACAAATAGCCGACTAAAATATTTGTGTCTGAGGGAAGAAGTTGAATTCATCAACCTCTGGGACAACTTCTACAACCAGCCTACTCTGTTCCGCAAGGATGGCACTCATCTAAACCCTGTGGGTTCAGCACGCATGGGTCGTCTCCTACACGAAGCAGTCCGCAGCCATGGATCAAAAAACGCCATCCGAGAAGAAGCAGCAGTGACATAAATCATCCAACGCCAAGAAAAAAACAGAGGCAACCGAGGACCACCAGCGATAAGGACCGAAGACAGCGAGGACCGAGGACAGCCATGAACATAAATGTAGATCCGACAAGAACCAAAAATATTATTAAAGAGCGTTCCGTGAGTTCTAAAATAACAAATTTAAAGGTTTTCTATGCAAACGCTCGTAGCATACGCAATAAATTTTCAGATTTAGAGGAGCTAGTGTTTACAGAAAATTATGATGTGATTGGCATAACAGAATCTTGGCTCAATACAGAAGATAGAGACTTTTTAGCAGAGTATTCACTTCCCGGTTATGTAATGTTTGAGAAAAGCCGAATAAATCGAAATGGAGGTGGCGTTTTACTTTATATCAAAGAAAGTCTTAACCCTACCCTCCTGTCAAAACCTCAAATTGTGAACGTCGACGCATCTTTTGTGCTAATAAAGAATAATAAAGGTACAAAAATAACACTTGCATTAATATACAGACCTCCAGCTCAATCAGTGCAAACTGACCGAGAAATTTACGAACAAATTGCAGATGTAAGTAACTCACAAGATACCGTAATTTTTGGCGACTTTAATTTACCTGTGACCAAGTGGGGCGATACTCTTACTTCACACTCCGGACATGACTTGTATACGAACTTGCAAGAGAGTTCGCTTTATCAATTTGTTCGAACGCCAACCCGTGGTAATAACGTTCTTGACATTGTACTTGCAACAAAAGAAGAATTAATAGAGAATTTGAATGTTGGTGATGAATTCAGTAACAGCGACCATCGTACGATAACTTTCACTTTAAAGTTTACTAGTAACGAACCAAATAGTAGCATCGAAAAAGTCCCTAATTTCAAGAAAGCAAACTTCCATAAACTTAGAGCTATGTTTAAAGAAACTGACTGGAGCTTTTTAATTCACAATAACGACATAAATACATCTTGGAAGTTATTCGAAGCCACTTACCTAAAAGCAGTGCAAGACTGCATACCATCGAAAATACGGCGTCCAGGCCATAATAATAAGCCCAAATGGTGGAATAAAGATATTTCAAACTGCCTGCTTGCTAAAAAATTTGCTAATGATAGATTAAAATCCTCACAAAATGACGAAGAACGGGTGAAATTTGTAGAGCTACGACGCAAAGCCAAAAAGTTAATTAAGCAAAGTAAAAAGACCCTAGAGTTACATATTGCGAATCAAAGTAAAACAAACCCGAAAGAATTCTATAGTTAGGCCTATATCAGAAAGAAAAAAGTAGTTACTTCAACTGTTGGACCGTTAGTCGATGAAAATGGAGAATACACCAAAGACGAAGTACAAATGAGTAATGCCCTCAATACCTTCTTTGCATCAGTTTTTACAACAGAAGACCTCAGTGATATCCCTACACCATCGCCGATTCAGATTGATAATTCAGATGTTCTAAGCAATATCACCGTTACAGAGAGAGAAGTATTGAATTGTTTAGATAAACTCAAGGTAAATAAAACGCCTTGACCTGATAAAATCTCGCCTAGAGTTCTAAAGGAAGCTAAGGATGAGCTCTCCAAACCACTGACATTACTATTCAATAAATCCTTGCAGTCTGGAACTATGCCCGATCAGTGGAAGCTAGCCAACGTAACACCGATATTAAAAAAAGGCAGCAAATCCCTACCCAGTAACTATCGTCCAATTAGCTTAACCTCAGTTGTATGTAAAATGCTAGAAACGGTCATACGAGAGACTCGTAAATCACTTAGAGGAAAATAACATACTTAAAGATACTCAACACGGTTTTCGTAAAAAACGTTCCTGTTTAACAAACCTCTTAGACTTCTTCCACGATATCCTCAACCTCTACGATGAGAGTAAGGCTGTAGATATTATATACCTTGATTTTCAAAAGGCCTTTGACAAAGTTCCCCACAAACGTTTACTGCTAAAACTCAAAGCGCATGGAATACAAGACGGTGTGTTGAAATGGATAGAAAATTGGCTCAGCGACAGAAAGCAAAGAGTAGTCATAAACGGTAAGGCATCTAAATGGACCAATGTAAGTAGCGGGGTACCCCAGGGATCGGTACTAGGACCAATTCTCTTTCTAATTTACATCAACGACATAGATGAGGGTCTCACCTGTACAATCTCAAAATTTGCTGACGATACAAAAATTGCAAATAGCGTACTCTCAAAAGAACAAGTTGACGATATGCAACACAATCTAGATAAATTGTCATGTTGGGCCCAAATTTGGCAAATGAGTTTCAATGCGGATAAATGTAAAGTACTACATATCGGATACCTAAATGAGAAAGCAAACTATTCGATGAATGGCACTCAGCTTAAGAATGTAAACAGAGAAACCGATCTGGGAGTAACAATATCGAGTAACCTAAAACCGAGTCAACAATGTTCAGAAGTTGTTAAGAAGGCAAACAAAATAATAGGCTTTATAGGCAGGTCATTTGAGCATAAATCCAAAGAAGTTATCCTAACCCTTTACAATTCCTTAGTCCGCCCTCTTCTGGAATACTGCGTTCAATCCTGGTGCCCTTATTACCAAAAAGATATAAATAAGCTAGAACGAGTTCAACGTAGAGTTACCAAAATGATACCTAGCCTAAAGAACAAACCATACGAAGAGCGTCTTAGAGAATTAAATCTATTTCCTTTAACCCAGCGCAGATTAAGAGGTGACTTAATTCAAGTGTTCAAAATCATCAAAGGCATCGACAATATGAACTGTAGTAAGTACTTCACTATCGACCAAGCTAATTACACGCGGGGAAACGGTTGCAAAATTATTGGTAAATCTTTTAACTCACACGAATCTAAGAATTTCTTCTTCAATCGAGTTGTCAACTTGTGGAATGGGCTTCCCCGAAACGTTATAGACTGCATCACCGTTGATTCATTTAAACTCCGCCTAGACAAATATCTCGCATCAAACCCGCGACTGACTGCGTTTGTAAATGAATAACTTTATATTATCCCCCCCTCAGTTACTAACCCATCTGTCCCCTACTAACTTCCTAATCCTGCCACGGACATTAGTTCCAGGGCAGTAATTCGCTTTCCAATGTTCCCTTACCCACTCTAAACCACTGTTTGGACACTTGATCCTCAGTGTTTTGGAGGACAAGCAACCTAGAAGGGTCACTAGATCTGTTGTTGCTTGATTTCCTTTGTACTCCTTTGTACTTTGTACTCCTTTGTACTTTGTACTACCCCAGCCTAACACTCTACCCCTCAGTACCGGTGCCATTCTTTTAAACTTTTTTTCTGGCTACTTCGGAGATGGGCTTGTTCGTAGGAGAACCGGAGTTTCAGCAGAAATAGTACTACCAATGTAGTCCTAATATAATTTATATGTATTTAATATTAGATCCAGACGTTTCGAC
>CM064517.1:29827318-29838889 GCA_032716605.1 Paralithodes platypus | reverse complement strand
GATTGGATTAATATGAATGAATCAGTAAGTATATAAGTGTAAGTTTGCTTTCAGAATAATTTGTTTTATCCTATATAAACAATTTCCTTGTGGGCATTTCCTGACCCAGGATGTTACACTTCATCCTATTTTCCGGTACGGCATTTTAGCTGGAAGGTGGGGAGAGAGCCTTCTAGTTTGCTGTCCTATTTTTCTACTATAAGTTGTCCCTGTCTCTAGTAGTATTAAGGCCGGACCACCTAGTAGGGACCGCAATGTCTGTGTGGTCTGAGTATCTGTGTAACTCTCTCTCTCTCTCTCTCTCCATAATCTACCATTTCTCGTATCTCAATTGCCATCTATTCCTCTCCGTTTACCATTACTCTTTGCCGTCAATTTATCTTCCTTATCTCTCTCACACACACACACACACAGTCTCTCTCTCTCTCTTTCTTTCTCACACACACACACACACACACACACACACACACACACACACACACACACACACACACACACGCACGTATTCGAACTGATCATTCCTCAATACACTCTCATCGGCTGTCCGTTTTGCCATGATACGTAACCAAAGTTAATAATACGTGATCAATATACAACATATATATTTACTAATCCCTTCAGTGTGATGACACCTTTCTTTTGTTATAAACTGGCAATAATGAAACGATTATATTCAGCTTAGGAAGAGGGTGAAGGAGCTTGATAATTAACCCCATCTGTACCGGCGACATATTTTGTATTTGATTTTAGCTATATTTAGACGAATTTATGAAGCTTTGGAAGGATACATGGTAGCTAAAAGGATTAAATGAGATAGTCTGTAGTTTATTAATGGGTAGACGCCCTTCCTAAGCTGAATACAATCGTCTAATAGTTGCCAGAATATGATGAAAAGGACGTCACCGGTACTGTACAGGTTAATAGAGATAGTGCCTACGTTTCATATGTCTGGAGGTACAGTCCAGTACTTCCAAAGCGGTATTAGAGCTTGGCATTATTAGCCAGAGAAAAATAATATTGATAAATAAAGTAAAATAAAGACAGTAACTAAATACATAAATAAATACATTAAAATTGAGGGGGTTAATAACAGAGAGGAAGGAAAACAAGATTGAAGAACAAATGGGAGAACGAAGGTAGCGATGGAGGGGAGGGGTAGGGAGGGGGGAGGGAAGGTAGCGGTGGAGGGGAGGGGAAGGGAGGGGTAGGGAGGGGGAAGGGAAGGTAGCGGTGGAGGGGAGGGGAGGGAGGGGGGGGACACTGGAAACAATAATTGGTGTTTACATACCAGGTCGCCGAACCTATCCCCCCCCCCCCTCCCCTTCCCCACCATAGACACCCCTCTCTCCACTCCCACCCACTCTAGACACCCCCTCCTCCGTTCCTGACACACCCTCCCATCCACACTAGACTCCCCCCCCCTTCTCCACTCCCAGCCACTCTAGATACCCCCTACTCCGTTCCTGACACTACCTCCCATCCACTCTAGACCCCCCCCCCCTTCTCCTCTCCCATTCCTCCACTCTTACCCACTCTAGTCCCCCTCCCCCTTCTCCACTCCCACTCCTCCACCCTCACCCACTCTAAACACCCCCTCCTCCGCTCCTGGACACAACCTCCCACCCACTCTAGACCCCCCCCCCCTTCTCCACTCCCACCCACTCTAGACCCCCCCCCCTTCTCCACTCCCACTCCTCCATTCCCACCCACTCTAGACACTCCCACCTCCGCTCCTGACACAAACTCCCACCCACTCTAGACCCCCCCCCCCTTCTCCACTCCCACTCCCTCCCACTCTAGACCCCCCCCCTCCCTTCTCCACTCCCACTCCTCCACTCCCACCCACTCTAGACAACCCCCCCCCCCCCCTACAGTACTTCCCCACCCGTCTGACCGTCTGGATTTAACGACTGTCTGTCTGGCTGTATGAATGGCCAGTGCAAGGTAAACAAAAAGTATCGCTTTTAATTATTTATCTATATATTTTCATTCATGTATTAATTTTATGCATTTATTTATGTATGTATATATTTATTTACTTATTAAATTGTATATACTTAATTATTATTTTGTAATTACCTATTAATTGTATATACCGGTTAACTTGAACCAGGATACAGTAGCTCCAAATATATCGTCCGTTCTTCTGTTGACTTATCCATTTAATCAGCATGTACTTTAGATGAACAATATGATGTACTATGTACAGGTTCGCTATCGCTCGTCCAGAAAATTATCGACACCTAAATGGGGTGAAGCGTCTTATGATCGCCAGACTAATGGAGCGAAATAGGAGAGGTCCAAAAAGACCCCCTCAGACCAAATAGGGTTAACTCTTTTACATTGTTTTCTGGCTATCATTAAACGATTTTATACCTTTTGGGAAGGATCTCTAGGAATCAACGGTGTGAAAACTATCTAATTTTTTTTTTTTTTTTTTTTTTTTTTTTTTTTTTTTTTAAAGAGACAATGAACGGAGGAAGGAAAAATACAGATAAAACAAAAAGGTCCATGTGCCTAAAGGCATCCTCCATTCATAAAATGTTCGTAACAACTGGATTTAAACATTTGTAGATTGTAAGTTTGTGGAAAGCAATTCGAGAGAAGTGAATTCCAAAGAGTAGTAGCTCTGGGGATAAATGAATTCTGATAAGCAGAAGTTCTGCATTGTGGAGGAGAAAGTCTATGTATATTAAGGAGACAACAGGCAAAGCTATCTGTAACAAGTGTCTTTCCCAAAGTTGAAGGAGTTATAGTCGCTATTTTATAAACGTTATTACATATAATTATATATTTATTTATTTATTGTTTTGGTGTATTGGAAAGAAATGTGGTGTGTTTGTTTAGTGTAGTAAAATTAACAGGAGGAGGTGTTGTGAAAGCTATCTGTTTTTGTCCTATGTGTATGAAGGAGACAAAAGACAGGTTACCTGTACGAGTGTCTCCCCAAAGCCAAAAGAGTGACAGACAGCCAAATTTTTCAAGGGACGTTGGGGTTAAAATGCCTGGACAAACGAAGCTCAAAGTAGTTTAAGTCATAGGATGAAGGAAAGATTGATGAGGGAGAGTTAACTCTCTAGCTACCACAAGTTGTCCTAAACTGAATAGAATCGTCCAATAATAGCCAGAATAAACTGTCAAAACGCATGATAACCTTCAAAGGGTTAATTAAGTTTGTATGATGGGTAGGGTGGCAACCACATACAGTATACATGGGTTACTAGGACGCCAATAATTTGGAAAGTGCAAAAGAATAACTACAACAAATTTCTACCATAAGTTCACCAGCACACACAGACACACACACACACACACACACACCGTAGTGTGTGGTACCGTAGTGAGAATGGTACCGTACAGATTAACCCTAAGCCTTCGTTTCCAGATGTCGCCAATTGGCTAAAATACAGACTACACACACATCCACAGCCATTCCAACGATACATAAACACTTAACATGCATTTCACGCAATACATTCTCAGTTAAGGAGGCGCGATAATAATGAGCTTAGCTTGCATTGCGTGGATTCCCCTTGACGAACAAGTAACTGAGTAACTGAGTAACACACACACCCACACATGCACGCACGCACACACACATACTGCACAATTAAATAAATTACATTATTAACAAATAAATTTTATTAATGACATTAAAAATATATGAAACTAAATATAAAACTTATCTTGAAACAAGAAATAAAAGAAGAATAAATAAGTCTGGTAAACGAGACCCGTTCTGGCCCCGAGATAAGTACTATATGTGAAGAAATAAATCCCTGGACAGGTCTCAAGCAGTGTTGTTTACCCCCCCTCTGGCTCTTACGGGGATTATGTCAGTGTTTAGATTATACCTGTCTGTCTGTATGTCTTGTCTGTCTTAACCCATATCTACCTTTCTTTTATTTTCACCAAGAACATCTACCTGGAATGGACCGAAAGGTATTTGCGATATTATATTTTCTTTGAAGCAAACACGCCATTTCACTCTCTCTCCATTACAATGTATAAATATTATATATACTGTATATACAGTAATGAGTATAGACACATCCAAACTTTTTCCATTGTAAATATTTATCGATCTATATGAAATTATAATCTACTTGGCGGTACCTTACGATGCCAATCGCTTTGTTTTGAAATACGTAATGTCATAATTATCCCCATCATTAATTTAAAAACATTTAAAATTTCGCATACATTTTACAAAATACTAATCAAGCAACTATAAAATAGGGTATCAAAAACAGTTATATATTTGATAATATCCATTCAAAGATGTTGTATTAAATAAAAACTTCATGACAAAAAAATACATAGACAAATTAAAAGTGTTGTGAAACATTATCTGATCGAATCAGGTAATATTAATTCTGCTTCCTAGATATACTGTATATCATAATGCGAAACTATAATACTTCCAAAGACAAAACATAATAGTCTGTTATATTAGTCCAAGTGTGTAAATAACAAATTTGGTAATAGTTCCTGGTATGCCCCCCCCCCCCTCTCTCTCTCTATCACACACACACACACACACATACTCACTCTCTCATTATTAGCACCTGACCTCCCCTTCCGTCACCCAATTACCGTCTCTGTGGCCGCTGCTGACTAATATATACATATTATAATAACACCAATACAACCACTTATAAGGAGTAATGGACCTATGTTGACCTACCACACCGCACACAATAATATTAATTGTACCCAAACAGTACTGGGCAGTAATGAAGCACGCACAAACACGTTGTCATCTTATTGGCTTCGGGGGAGATACTCGTTATAGGCAGCCTGCCTTTTGTCTCCTTCATACACATACACAACAAATACACACACACATATTCACTTTCTCTCTCTCACACACACACTCTCTCTCTCTCTCTCTCACACACACAAATAAACACGCTTATGTACGCATATTCATACATTGAGAAACTTTTACTCATTCACACACATGTACTATACTACTGTATATACACATACATAAACATACACATATACACACGTACATTCAGTCACATACATAATTCTCTATTGCACACACACACACACACACACACACACACACACACACACACACACACACACACACACACACACACACACACACACATACACACATATCCCATATATTTTTTAATGATGTAAATATTCCCACTTCCCCTAGTATTGACATTCTCGGTGTAACATTAACTACTAACTTGAGCTGGACACATTATGTTAGAAGCATTGCTAAGAATGCCTCTAAAAAACTGGGACTCCTGTACAGAGTTCGAGAATTCTTCACTGACGAGCAGTTGGCCGTAATATATAAAAGTCATGTGCGTTCTCAGATGGATTACTGTTCACCTCTGTGGAGTGGAAGTGGAGTGGTTGCATTGAGGCAGTTGGACAAAATTCAAAATAAAGCTATTACATTAATCAATAACCCTGCAATCACACAGGACCTTCCTACATTATCCATACGAAGAAACGTTGCATCCCTTGCATTATTCTACAGATATTTTCACCGCAATTGTTCCGAGGAACTTGCTTCAATTTTGCCGCCTCTCCACATCTTTCCCCGTAGAACTAGGGCAGCTGAGAGCGCCCATGAATTTACACTTTCTCCTCCACAATGCAGAACTTCTGCTTATCAAAATTCATTTATCCCTAGAACTACTACTCTTTGGAATTCACTTCCCTCGAATTGCTTTCCACAAACTTACAATCAACAAATGTTTAAATCCAGTTGTTACAAACATTTTATGAATGGAGGATGCCTTTAGGCACATGGACCTTTTTGTTTTATCTGTTTTTCCTTCCTCCGTTCATTGTCTCTTAAAAAAAAAAAAAAAAAAAAAAAAAACACACACACACACACACACACACACACACACAGACATCCTGTCTGTTATACACGTGTGAGTACTCTGAGGTCACTGCACTGAGCATATGCGTTAGTGTGCGTATCAGTGTGTGTGTGTGTGTGTGTGTGTGTGTGTGTGTGTGTGTGTGTGTGTGTGTGTGTGCGCGCGCGTGTGTGGGGGGGGGGGGTATGTGTAATTTTGTTTGACTGGATATGATTTAATGCGTGTTTTTTCAGATAGTTTGATACTTTCATACACACTATATATATTTACATATACAGTATATATATATATATATATATATATATATATATATATATACCTGTATATAAAGAGAGAGAGAGAGAGAGAGAGAGAGAGAGAGAGAGAGAGAGAGAGAGAGAGAGAGAGAGAGAGAGAGAGAGAGAGAGAGAGAGAGAAAAGAGAGAGAGAGAGAGAGAAAGCAAAAGAGAGAGAGAGAGAGAGAGAGAGAGAGAGAGAGAGAGAGAGAGAGAGAGAGAGAGAGAGAGAGAGAGAGAGAGAGAGAGAGAGAGAGAGAGAGAGGAGGGTACGGCAGGTGTAACAGAACAAGCGTATCATTACTCCAAACTACTGTACACAAGAACATGTACCGTATGTACCATCTCTTGACTAAACCCGGCCCTGGCAAAATAGAGGCCGCAGGAATAATACAAATAAATATATACATAGGCCTAATCATATTAACAATACTAAAAATATATACAGTCTAATAATAATAATAATACAAATAATAATAATAGTAATAATAAAAATAAAAAATATATATTACATAGCATTACATAAAGCATAACAAATAACATAATACATGGTGATGGGCTGGTCTATCAGAGTGAGAACTGAGCGATCTCTGCCATACCCATAGCTTACTCTGACTGTTCCTTTTACTTTTATATTTTCTAGATCTCAAGTGACGGCGTCTCTTTCGTGGATTGACCTCCCAATCTACCTAGACTGGAAGCCAAAGCGTCACATTTTTTTCCTTTGCCCCTCAACGTTCTCTTCATAATTGCTGAGGGGCACAGGGCCCTGGGTGGGGCTTTGGTTTCCCGGGCGTTTCCGCACCCTCCTCAGCTCCCCGCCATGGAGTGGCTTCTGTCACCCAGGCTTTGTTGTGGTCGGCAGTGAGGGTTCTGTGGGGGCGCACGGTTGTGGCCTTGGCCTTGCTCGGGGCCTTGGGGCTGTTCGGCCAGGCAGCTTGGGGAACAGCAACAACAACAACAACATAATACAAAATTACAAATACATGTATCAATAATAACACAAATATATAATAATACAAAGAACAATAAATATTAATGGGAAAAAAATGAATAAATACAAAAAACCAATGGGGTACGACGCAAAGGGCGTTATTGTTTATTATCGATGGTCAAATATTATCTGACATTTCTGAGATCTTTTAACACAACATAGTGTGGGCATTAGTTGATTAATATTGTGGATTTTGTTTCCCTTTACCATTTTTCGAGCAATGTGTTTGTCCCCCAGGCTAACAAAAAACGCGCTCTCACATTCCTTCAAACTCAAAAATGCCCACCCAGACTCCCTTCAAGCAAAATTTATACATTTTTCGATAGTGAAATGTCCCGAGCAGAGTTCGATTTCTTCTAAGTTACAGGCTAAGTGCCATACCTTAGGCTAGTTTAGTTTCCTTAAGGTAGCTCACCTCGCTTTTTTCTCTGTCTCTCCCTCTCTCTTTGGCTTGTATCCATTCGGCCCCATTCAGCCTACTGTTAAGACGTTTACCCTAATTCAGGTGTCAATATTTTCCTGGCGAGCGGTAGCGAGCCAGCATATATATATTTTTGTTTTGACAGCAAGCTAAAATTATAAATTTTACGACAGAAAAATTTCTCCGGCGAAGCCGGATTTCTCCATACATTGCTGGCTGGCTATCGTCGCCAGGAAGAAATCGACACCTGGATGGGGATAAACGTCTTAAAACATTTGGCTGAATGGGGCCGAATGGATAAAAGCCAGAGAAAGAGAGAAAAGGAGAGAAAGAGAAGAACAGCAGATGACCCCCCCTTAACTAAGAGCAAGTTATGATGACGTCGTGGGGAAGAAATAAGTTCTTAATTAAAACACACACACACACCCCAAAGACCCTTCCTTTGAGATAAATGTGTGCATTTTTCGGTAGATAATATGTTCTGGGCTAAGGCCAGCTCCTAAATGGTAGGCTCACCAGGAATGGAGTTAAACATGAGGGAGAAGGGGGTCCAGAATACAACCCCACCCCAACCCCCACAAGTCACATACTTTAAGGCATATTTGAGTATCCAGGCCATGAACAAAATCGTCTGAAAGTAGATAGAATAATACAAAACTAGCAATGTCTTTGGTGATGGGCTGGTCTATCAGAGTGAGAACTGAGCGATCTCTGCCATACCCATAGCTTACTCTGACTGTTCCTTTTACTTATATATTTTCTAGATCTCAAGTGACGGCGTCTCTTGCGTGGATTGAGCTCCCAATCTACCAAGATTGGAAGCCAAAGCGTCACATTTTTCCTTTGCCCCTCAACTTTCTCAATTGCTGAGGGGCACAGGGCCTTGGGTGGGGTTTTGGTTTCCCGGGCATTTCCGCACCCTCCTCAGCTCCCCGCCATGGAGTGGCTTCGGTCACCCAGGCTTTATTGTGGTCGGCAGGGAGGGTTCTGTGGGGGCGCTCGGTTATGGCCTTGGCCTTGCTCAGGGCCTTGGGGCTGTTCGGCCAGGCAGCTTGGGGAACAACAACAACAACAACAACAACTAGCAATGTCTGATTGAAAGAGTTAACATTTTAAGAAAAAATAAACCTACATTATATGTAGTTAGCGTTCTAATAGACTTGAAAACAGGTGTTCGACAACAAGTGTTAGCATACAAGGTCAGGCTGGCACAGGTGGTGGGGAGGTGTTGTACTAATATTGTTGATGGTTCGGTGTACTGGCAAAGTCTATAGTAACATAATATATGAGCATGCTTCCTGTATACGATAGTTAAGGGGAGGTATTTAGTTTGTTCCATAGACCTCCATCAACCTTAAAATTACACCCCCTTGAGTCCCTTTCAAGATAAATGTGTACATTTTTCGGTAGAAAAATGTCCCGGCCGAAGGCCGGTTCCTCTTAAATTACAGGCTCGCTATCGCTCGCCATGATAAAATCGACACCTAAATGGCACGAAAGGTCTTAATATGGGGTGAAAGTTCTTAAAATCGCTAAAATAATGGGGCAAACATTTTATAATATCAAAAGCAATGGGGCTAAACATGAGGGAGAAAGGGGTCAAGAAAAAAATCCCTCAAGTGGAGATCTCCCCTTAATAGGTCTTGCGTGTTGGGTTCAGATTTGTACTCCGGTAATATAAAAGTAAATTATTAATAATATATACATAATAATATATACATACTAATAATATATACATACATAGATAACAGCTTTCAAACGTATGACGAGTGTGTTCGTATATATGATTGTGTGGCTACAGAGCGAAATATATTTAGGCTAGGAAGGTTCAGTTGAAATTAAGTTTAATTATCCTTATAAATATTCAATTTAGTACTATTGCATCAGTGAAATCGATACTACATTTAATCACATAACTGTCTTTGTAGCGCAATGGATAAATGCACTGAATTTCGGTGTGAGCATCCTAGGTTCGAATCCCTGGACTGCCACATGTATTTGTTGATTTCATTAATTGAGTTTAGGAGTTGTTGTTTTTGTTGTTGTTCCCCAGGCTGTCTGGCCGAACAGCCCCAAGGTCTCGAGCAAGGCCAAGGCCATAAACGAGCGCCCCCACAAAATCCTCCCTGCTTACCACTAACAAAGCCCGGATGACCAAGCCACTCCAAGGCAGGGAGCTGAGGAGGGTGCGGAAACGCCCGGGAAACCAAAGCCCCACCCAAGGCCCTGTGCCCCTCAGCAATTATGAAGGGAAAGTTGAGGGGTAAGGGAAAAATGTGACACTTTGGCTCCCAATCTGCCAACTTCTAGGTTGGCAGTAGGGAGGTCAATCCACGGAAAAGACGCCGCCAATTGAGATCTAGAAGATATATAAGTAAAAGGAACAGTTAGAGTAAGCTATGGGTATGGCAGAGATCGCTCAGTTCTCACTCTGATAGACCAGCCCATCACCACATGACTAGAACCCAATCCTCTCAGCATCAGCTAGGAAAGGCCCTAGAAAGCCGCCTTTGGCGGGGGGGATAGCTCCCCTATTTCAACTCCTTTCGGGGTCGCCCAACCTAATGAGTTTAGGAGTAAAGTCGGTTGGTGGAGGGAACATAATAATCCTACTTAGCTAATAGTGTGTGACATACATGAAATCGACTTTTAGAGCTCAATGTTCCTGAAGATTTTGCTATTAATATAATGTGTGTGTTTCTTTTTTAATATATTCCATAATAATTGTGGATAAGCTGAAGTATTCTTTTTATATGGATATGTATTAATGCACTTTAAATGAGGCAAAACTAAATATAAGTCATAATACCCAACACTTCTGCAGAGCTGGGTACACAGGGAGTTTCTCCAGATAAATAATGCACAAGGGCCTTACTTTCTATCACTTCCACAACCATCATATATGAAACTACCTACAACTACAACTACCACCACATGCAATAACACTACCGCTAAATATAAACACCATTATGAGGAGGAGCACTTTATTGACAACGTTTCGCATATAACTTCAGGAGCCCATCCCGCATTTTTTTTCTTTCTCTACCTCTCTCTTTGGCTTTTATCCATTCCGCCCCATTCAGCCTACTGTTTTAAGACGTTTACCCTCATCCATGTGTCAATATTTTCCTGGCGAGTGGTAACGAGCCAGCATATATATATTTTTGTTTTGAGATCAAGCTAAATTTGTAAATTTTTCGATAGAAAATTTCACCGGCGAAGCCGGATTTCTCCATACAATATTGGCTCGCTATCGCTCGCCAGGAAGAAATCGACACCTGTATGAGGATAAACGTCTTAAAACAGTAGGCTGAATGGGGCCGAATGGAATGGATACAAGCCAGGGAAAGAGAGACAAGGAAAGAAAGATACAAAAAAGCCGGTGACCCCCTTAATCAGACCAATGCTATAATATGCGAAACTTTGTCAATAAAGTGCTCTTCCTCACACAGGGTGTATATATTCACTCTGTCTACTTTTCAAAGTATATTTTTATCACTACCGCTAAACATATAACCAATTACAATCACAATTCCCACCTAATTAACCCCCAAACTACCAATTAAGCTACCATTCACAACTAGAACTACCAACCAGCCTAACAATATTTAACTTAAACCATACAACGATCAACCAATGTATATCTAATGACAACCACAATTATCAACCACTCAACCAATATCCAACCCAACCCTTACCAATCTCAATATCTCTCTCTCTCTCTCTCTCTAGCACACACAACACACATCTTCGGCATGCCAATTAACCCTTTGATAAGCTAAAATGATCCGACCAAGACAGTAATTGACGCCAAAGATGGGTACAAGCTATTAATCAAGCGACGGTAATAAAGAAAGAAAAACGAGTTATGTGTGTGGCTGTGTGTTTTAACGGGGTGTGTGTGTGTGTGTGTGTGTGTGTGTGTGTGTGTGTGTGTGTGTGTGTGTGTGTGTGTGTGTGTGTGTGTGTGTGTGTGTGTGTTTAATCATATATCGACTCTTTAATTATGTTCACTTAGGA
>CM064517.1:29809818-29824818 GCA_032716605.1 Paralithodes platypus | reverse complement strand
AACTAGATAGACATGTGAAGGCAAATCAGCATAATGTATAAACAGTACATTATTTATATATATACAAACAATAAAAACAATAAGTCAACCCACAGTGACAGACAGACAAAGATTCATTCCAAACAATTTCAGCCACAACTACCGCCCTGGCCCTCAGTGAATATACGATAAATGGATATAATACACGGCAACACGCAGGTAGAGACAAATGGATATAATACACGGCAACACGCAGGTAGAGACAAATCACATACAATTATTATGTTACATTGGCAGTCTTTAAGGGGAGATATCCACTTGAGGGATTTTTTTCTTGACTCCTTTCTCCCTCATGTTTAGTCTCATTGCTTTTGAGATTTTAAGACGTTCGCGCTAGTAGTTTGGAAATTTTAAGACATTTTGCCCCATTTCTGTCAATTTTAAGACCTTTCGTGCCATTAAGGTGTCTATTTTTTCCTGGCGAGCGATAGCGAGCCTGTAATTTAAGAGCAACCGGCCTCTGGCCGGGACATTTTTCTACCGAAAAATGTACAAATTTATCTTGAAAGGGGGTCTAGGGGGTGTAATTTTAAGCTTGATGGAAACGTAGGGAACAAACTAAATACCTCCCCTTAAACAAGCCACAATATTCTCTATCGGTGGATCCTGTGTATATCAACTCCAGGAGACGAGGACGCTTTTATATGCTGGCTATTATTACATGATTTTATGCAGTTTCGGAAGGATCGCTTGGAACCAAAGGGGGAAAAACTATCCTAACTAACCCCCCCTCTCTCTCTCTATCTATCTATCTATCTATCTATCTCTCTCTCTCCCATCCTCTCTCTCTCTCTATCTATCTCTCTCTCTCTCCCACCGATGACTGTGCGTGCCGTAGGAAAGACAACCGACGATAGAATAATATGGAGGAAAGACACACATAATAAATCGATAGTTCATGCCGGAGAGAATTATTGTGTGGCACCAAGCGTGATATTCCATTTATTGAAACACACACGCTCAGGCACGCACACATACACACTCTTAGGCACGCACACATACACACCCTTAGGCACGCACACATACACTCTCAGGCACGCACACATACACACGCTCAGGCACGCACACATACACACTCTTAGGATAGGAAAACAAAATAGTATATACAACTTTAGTCAGCTTTCACTCAGGGTCCCCACACATGCAGTCATAATCATAAACATACACGACTTGTACACACACGTAGACACCCATAAAAATACGCGCGCGCACACACACACATACCCATAAACTCACATAAACAAACGCACACACACTTTCACACTGTCTTTCAAAATGCCGTTAAAATCTATTACCCAGATAAGGCTACAAATTGCATACTTAATTCTTACCTCGATATGACATGAGCAAATGAATTGCAGCCTACGGATTATGAGAGAGAGAGAGAGAGAGAAAGAGAGAGAGAGAGAGAGAGAGAGAGAGAGAGAGAGAGAGAGAGAGAGAGAGAGAGAGAGAGAGAGAGAGAGAGAGAGAGAGAGAGAGAGAGAGAGAGAGAGAGAGAGAGAGAGAGAGAGAGAGAGAGAGAGAGAGAGAGAGAGAGAGAGAGAGAGAGAGAGAGAGAGAGAGAGAGAGAGAGAGAGAGAGAGAGAGAGAGCGCAAAACTATAAAGCCTAATAACTATCTAATATATCACTGGTCTTAAACATTAATGCAACCGGAAAAATAAGCCACCACTATTATATCCAGCCTATCAAGCACCAATCAGCCCTTATGGGAATACCTCCTTCACCACAGGCCGTCAACACAACAATAACGCAGCCATGTATCTGCCGCATCATCATTGTAAATGGAATCAATCTCCTTCCTCGGGCATAATACTGTACCAATTGCATGCCTTCACCAATTCCTCTCCACCACTTCCTCCTCCATCTCCATCTCCACCACCATCACCACCGCTCTCTGGAATCTCCTTCCTCTGGCATAATACTGTACCAATTGCATGCCTTCTCTTCACCAATTCCTCTCCACCACTTCCTCCTCCTCCATCTCCATCATCACCACAGCTCTCTGTTTATCGCCACCACTAGCAACATTATTATAAGCATAGGAAATGCATAGTTTATTATTGTAAAGATTAGGCTCAGTCCCCCCCCCGCCACAACCACAAGATAGTGAGGATGGGGCTCCAAACAGATCGACCTTACCCTCTGACCTGACCTCACCTGACAGGTCCTCCCCTATCTCGCCTTCATATACTCATCATAACCTACAGTAACTAACAGACTGTCATATTTATGTAACATCATCTTGAACAAACTAATTATGTTCATTATCACTCTCAAAAGTTATTTAAATAATAATTCAAAAAATAGAAGACAATTTGATTATTGGCCTAACCACCATTCGTACAAATAAGGGAGAACAATTATTTGTATTACATTATTATTATTATTATTATTATTATTATTATTATTATTATCAACCGAGTGGTAGACTTGTGGAATATATTGCCACACAATATCGTAGCTTGCTGCATGGTTCAACACAGAAAATCACCAGTATATCACGCCCTATATCCACAACTTATTTCGTTTGTACATAAGAAAGGTACAGCGGTGAGCACTAATGGGCACTTACTGTATATGTACAAATACATCTAACAGTTCATCAAAGTTCACAAACAACTATCGCAGAACATTTCCATCAATCTATAATTTTCTATAAAAAAAAAATCTTCCCCATCCAGTTTTCCCCGCGCGTCCCTCCCGTCAATCATCTATGTAATAACTACACACTTTAGTATACACCCCCCCCCCACCCCCACCCCCTCTCTCTCTCACCGATAACCTTAATAAGAAACATATACTAATAAAATAGATTATGTTAAAACTATATAATTATACAGCATATATATATACTGTATATATATATACAGTATATATATATATATATATATATATATATACAGTATATACACACACACGAGCGAGTGGTGTGTGTGTGTGTGTGTGTGTGTGTGTGTGTGTGTGTGTGTGTGTGTGTGCGCGCGCGCGCGCGCGCGCGCGAAGAATATGGGGTAAAACTAAAAAGAAACAAAATTATGAATATGAAATGAACGATAACAAAAAACATAGAAAATGAGTACCGGTATGAGCTAAATAATAAAAACTTGAAATTGGTAAGAAATAAACCGACGAACAGCAACGGTTACTCAAATATATAATGGACTAAAGTGCACACCTGTGCGTTTTTCTTTTTTTCTTTTTTTGCATAAACAGCTGGTCGCACATGACATCCAATAGTTACAGATTTCATATAAATGTACTCGTACCGAAATTGCGAATTGTTTCACACTCTACGAACATGAATTTTGTAACTGCCAGAAATTAGGGTTTAATGTAACGGTCTGTGTAAAAAGTATACAAGAACAGCGGAAACCTGAATAAAACACTCCACTATATATTATACAGCTGTATATTGATGTGAGTCCAATATGCAATATAAACACCTATAACTGTAGCCTAATGGCTCATATATTGTATTATACTAAAGCTATACAGTAGTGTACAGTTCTGGAGATTACGCCTACTGCTTGCACCTCGCATTAGCAATTTGTTTATCACTTACGAATTTGCATTGAACATGTACCATTAATAATTAAAACCATATTACATAATAATTGACTGCACAATTTTATTTGATGACTTAACATATATTTTTAAGCCTTGATTTATTTAATTTTTGCATTGCATCATTGCATGCATAATGTATGTTCAAAGTTTACATTGTCTAACACATGTTATAATCAACAAATCTGAAGTCGCCACTTTAATAATGTTGCCAACTGTCATACAAATCAACAGGATATCTTTAAATACGACACAACTTTAATAATGTTGCCAACTGTCATACAAATCAACAGGATATCTTTAAATACGACACAACTTTAATAATGTTGCAAACTGTCATACAAATCAACAGGATATCTTTAAATACGACACCACTTTAATAATGTTGCCAACTGTCATACAAATCAACAGGATATCTTTAAATACGACACAACTTTAATAATGTTGCCAACTGTCATACAAATCAACAGGATATCTTTAAATACGACACAACTTTAATAATGTTGCCAACTGTCATACAAATCAACAGGATATCTTTAAATGCGACACCACTTTAATAATGTTGCCAACTGTCATACAAATCAACAGGATATCTTTAAATGCGACACAACTTACAAATTGTATCTTTTGTTTCCTGAATTGGCCTATCGTAGAGGTTGTCACATGACAGTTCGTTTTGTCAAGTCTCAGTACCACACAGACAAGTTTGAGTAGCTTCCCACTTAATACAAATCTCCCGGCAGGCCTGTTCAAACCGTCCAACCATTCAGACACAGGCTCAGAATACATATTACAAAGCGGGAGTTCTGGACCTCATTCTACCTCATATTTAGCCCCATTAGTTTTGATATTTTAAGACATTCGCCATGCATAAATGTATGTAAAGGGTGGTCTATCGGAATTTGTTAAAGCTTGAGGAAGGTCTAAACAAAACTAAATAACATTAAAACTAAATGTACAAATAAACAAAAGTCTACTCTACAGACGACTCCCCTGATAAAGAGAGACGGAAAGCATAAGAGATAAGACAGAGGAAGGAGGATAAGAGATAGAGGACACAGGAAACATAAAGATAAGAGCTAATTCACACGGAGGTCCTTCTCAAAGTCTCAACCAAATCGGCTGGCCTATTATCTCAATTATACATCTGAATTGTATCTGCCCCTGGCTACTATTATAGCTAGAGAACTGGCTACCATTTAAGGGGAGATATCTACTCGAGGGATTTTTTTCTGAACCCCTTTCTCCCTCATGTTTAGCCCCATTGCTTTTGATAATATAAAATGTTTGCCCCATTAGTTTAGCGATTTTAAGAACTTTCACCCCATATTAAGACCTTTCGTGCAATTCAGGTGTCGATTTTATCCTGGCGAGCGATAGCGAGCCTGTAATTTAAGAGGAACCGGCCTTCGGCCGGGAAATTTTTCTACTGAAAAATGTACAAATTTATCTTGAAAGGGACTCAAGGGGGTGTAATGTTAAGCTTGATGGAGGTCTAGGGAACAAACTAAATACCTCCCCTTAAGCAGACAATTGGCTACCATTTTAGCAGATAATTGGCAACCATTTCAAAATTTCAATATAGATAATTGGCTACACATTTAAGATAGGGAATTTGCTACCATATTGAATTGCCTACCATTCTAACTTAGAAAATGGGCTACCATTTTAACATAGAGATTTGGTTACCATTTTAGTATAGAGAATTGCCTACCATTTTACCATAGATAATTGGCTACAAATTTAGCATAGGGAATTGGCAACCATTAGAATTTAGTATTATTATAGAGCACACGTCACTCGCGCACAACCCTTTCAGCGACAACGTTCTCCAGTGTGTTGGGGCATGTACCGAAGGGTGAACAATAATAAATATATAATACATACAGATATATAATACTGCGGTAGAAGAGGAAACCCAGATACCTTCCTTAAACCCCCCCAGACCCCCCAACAGACCCCCCTGCAAACCACATCCTGCCCCATGAGCTAGCTAGACGGCGGCAAGCAGGAGAAAGCAGGGAGAGAGAGAGAGTACAAAGAAATCAAGCAACAACAGGTCTAGTGACCCTTCTAGGCTGCTTGTTCTCCAAAACACTGAGGATCAAGTGTCCAAACAGTGGTTTAGAGTGGGTAAGGGAACATTGGAAAGGGAACTACTGCCCTGGAACTAATGTCCGTGGCAGGATTAGGAAGTTAGTAGGGGACAGATGGGTTAGTAACTGAGGGGGGGATAAAATAAAGTTATTAATTTACAAACGCAGTCAGTCGCGGGTTTGATGCGAGATATTTGTCTAAGCGGAGTTTAAATGAATCAACGGTGCTGCAGTCTATAACGTCTCGGGGAAGCCCATTCCACAAGTTGACAACTCGATTGAAGAAGACATTCTTAGATTCGTGTGAGTTAAAAGATTTACCAATCATTTTGCAACCGTTTCCCGCGTGTAATTAGATTGGTCGATAGTGAAGTACTTACTACAGTTCATATTGTCGATGCCTTTGATGATTTTGAACACTTGAATTAAGTCACCTCTTAATCTGCGCTGGGTTAAAGGAAATAGGTTTAATTCTCTAAGACGCTCTTCGTATGGTTTGTTCTTTAGGCTAGGTATCATTTTGGTAACTCTACGTTGAACTCGTTCTAGCTTGTTTATATCTTTTTGGTAATAAGGGCACCAGGATTGAACGCAGTATTCCAGAAGAGGGCGGACTAAGGAATTGTAAAGGGTTAGGATAACTTCTTTGGATTTATGCTCAAATGACCTGCCTATAAAGCCAATTATTTTGTTTGCCTTCTTAACAACTTCTGAACATTGTTGACTCGGTTTTAGGTTACTCGATATTGTTACTCCCAGATCGGTTTCTCTGTTTACATTCTTAAGCTGAGTGCCATTCATCGAATAGTTTGCTTTCTCATTTAGGTATCCGATATGTAGTACTTTACATTTATCCGCATTGAAACTCATTTGCCAAATTCGGGCCCAACATGACAATTTATCTAGATTGTGTTGCATATCGTCAACTTGTTCTTTTGAGAGTACGCTATTTGCAATTTTTGTATTGTCAGCAAATTTTGAGATTGTACAGGTGAGACCCTCATCTATGTCGTTGATGTAAATTAGAAAGAGAATTGGTCCTAGTACCGATCCCTGGGGTACCCCGCTACTTACATTGGTCCATTTAGATGCCTTACCGTTTATGACTACTCTTTGCTTTCTGTCGCTGAGCCAATTTTCTATCCATTTCAACACACCGTCTTGTATTCCATGCACTTTTAGTTTTAGCAGTAAACGTTTGTGGGGAACTTTGTCAAAGGCCTTTTGAAAATCAAGGTATATAATATCTACAGCTTTACTCTCATCGTAGAGGTTGAGGATATCGTGGAAGAAGTCTAAGTGGTTTGTTAAACAGGAACGTTTTTTACGAAAGCCGTGTTGACTATCTTTAAGTAAGTTATTTGCCTCTAAGTGATTTACGAGTCTGTCTCTTATGACCGTTTCTAGCATTTTACATACAATTGAGGTTAAGCTAATTGGACGATAGTTACTGGGTAGGGATTTGCTGCCTTTTTTTAATATCGGTGTTACGTTGGCTATCTTCCATTGATCAGGCATAGTCCCAGACTGTAAGGATTCATTGAATAACAATGTCAGTGGTTTGGAGAGCTCATCCTTAGCTTCCTTTAGAACTCTAGGCGAGATTGTATCAGGTCCAGGCGTTTTATTTACCTTGAGTTTATCTAAACAATTCAATACTTCTCTCTCTGTAACGGTGATATTGCTTAGAACATCTGAATTATCAATCTGAATCGGCGATGGTGTAGGGATATCACTGAGGTCTTCTGTTGTAAAAACTGATGCAAAGAAGGTATTGAGGGCATTACTCATGTGTACTTCGTCTTTGGTGTATTCTCCATTTTAATCGACTAACGGTCCAACAGTTGAAGTAACTACTTTTTTCTTTCTGATATAACTATAGAATTCTTTCGGGTTTGTTTTACTTTGATTCGCAACATGTAACTCCAGGGCCTTTTTACTTTGCTTAATTAACTTTTTGGCTTTGCGTCGTAGCTCTACAAATTTCACCCATTCTTCGTCATTTTGTGAGGATTTTAACCCTTTCACGCATTTATGACGCAGAGGTTGCCAGATTAGCAATAAGAAATATAGTTCTCTCACTCTTATAATTACCTCTCCAAAATTAGTTTTCTGCCCACAGCTAACTCAAAGACAACTGCAGAGGTTGAAGTAACTAAACTAAAGGTTTCTAAATACCCCTGATGGTAACAAAGGCTTTAAAGTATCCCCAAGAGGCTCAAAATCGCGTCATATGTCGGAGAGGGTTAATCTATCATTAGCAAATTTTTTAGCAAGCAGACAGTCTGAAATATCTTTATTCCACCATTTGGGCTTATCATTATGGCCTGGACGCCGTATTTTCGATGGTATGCAGTCTTGCACTGCCTTAAGGTAAGTGGTTGTGAAACACTCCCAAGATGTATTTATGTCGTTATTGTTAGTCAGAAAGTTCCAGTCAGTTTCTTTAAGCTTTGATTTAAGTTTATGAAAATTTGCTTTCTTGAAATTAGGGACTTTCTCAATGCTGCTATTTGATTTGTTACTAGTAAACTTTAAAGTGAAAGTTATCGTACGATGGTCGCTGTTACTGAATTCATCACCAACATTCAAATTCTCTATTAATTCTTCTTTAGTTGCGAGTACAAGGTCAAGCACATTATTACCACGGGTCGGAGATTGTACAAATTGAAAAAGTGAACTATCTTGCAAGTTAGCATAGAGGTCGTGTCCAGAGTGTGAAGTAAGAATATCGCCCCATTTAGTCACGGGTAAGTTGAAATCGCCAAGAATTACGGTATCTTGTATGTTAGTTATTTCTGCAATTTGTTCATAAATTTCACTGTCAGTTTGCACTGATTGAGCTGGGGGTCTGTATAATAAAGCTAGTGTTATTTTAGTTCCTCGTTTATTTTTTAATAGTACGTAAGATATGTCTATATTCGCAATTTGAGGTTTTGACATTAAGACGGGATTAAGACTTTCCTTTATAAAAAACAGAACCCCTCCTCCATTTCTATTGATCCGACTTTTCTCAAACATTGTATAACCAGGAAGCGTATATTCGGCTAAAAAGTCCCTGTCTTCCGTATTTAACCAAGATTCTGTAATGCCGATTATATCATAATGTTCTGTAAACACGATTTCCTCTAGATCTGAAAATGTATTGCGTATGGTACGAGCATTTACATAAAACACCTTAAGAGTATTAGAGTTGGATGTTACTGATTGTGCATTGTCTGAATTTTCAGTTCGCGAGAGAGAGAGAGAGAGAGAGACAGAGAGAGAGAGAGAGAGAGTGAGTGTGAGTGAGTGTGTGTGTGTGTGTGTGTGTAATGGCAGAGGGGGGGGGGGAGACACAAGCAGGGGAGACAATAACAAACTTGACCAAACATATGGGATGGTAAGCAAAGGGTTAGTGAGGGGAGGTGAACAATTAAGTATAGGGAGAAAGAACAGGGGACTAATTGCAGATGTGTTGCCAGTAAAAACATTGATTTATAGGTTACACATTTATCACGAGAATATCAATTTATCCCTCGGTAGCCATTTATCCTTTTCAAACACACAATATCATTATAGCCTTTTTATCTTCTCCAACAAACCCACAATATCATTACCCCGTCTCCCCACCCCGACAATAAATGCTTCCTCGATCTTCTATGGGTTATTTCAACAATTGCACGACGTCAAACAACTCTACTATTTTGTTTCTAACCGGGCGAAAGCTTTACTCCATTATCAGCTGATTTATCTAAAATTGATAGATAAATAAGACACTGTTATTTCTCTATATTAATGTAGTTATGTAATGTGTTCACAATAAACAATATATTTGGCTACAGAGACAATGTATTTGTTTAATAATTACGATGGGGATAGACACATTTCTAAAAAAAATAATACAAATAAATAAAAGTTACTGGCTAATACACACACATGAGAACAGTCAAGAGGATATGATAGTAGCCTTAAGGGGAGATATTCACTTGAGGGATTTTTTCCTTAGACTCCTTTCTCCCTCATGTTTAGCCCCATTGTTTTCCTAATGTTAAGACGTTCGCCCCATTATTTTGACGATATTAAGAGCTTTCAACCCATTTCTGTCAATTTTAAGACCTTTCGTGCCATTTAGGTGTCGATTTTATCCTGGCGAGCGATAGCGAGCCTGTAATTTAAGAGGAACCGGCTTTCAGCCGGGACATTTTTCTACCGAAAAATGTACAAATTTATCTTGATAGGGGCTCAAGGGGGTGTAATCTTAAGCTTGAAGGATATCTACGGACCAAACTAAAAACCTCCTCTTAAATTACGCAGTGTATGAGGCAGATTAATATATTACTTTACATTATACAGCACGGTGGGCACTGTAAATTATATTAAACGTAACTCCCCTTATAGATGATACTTCTACACTGTATTTGGCCCAGTTTCGTGTAAGAGATATTATTTACCATCATCATCATCACCCCCCCCCCCCCTCCCCCCCCCCCACCCCCTTCAATCATGAGTTTATCTCGTTACTATGCAACTCGGTATGTCATCTTGCATCCTATGTACACACACACACACACACACACACACACACACACACACATACAAATACACACACACATGCAGGTACATAAACATATACACACTTAAGCATGCAGGTACATAGATACACACAAACACGCAGATACATTGGTACACACACACATAAAAACACTCACACACACACACATATATACACAAACACTCATATATATACACACTCCCAACAGGGTATACCATTACACACCCCAACACACACACATGCAGGTACATACACATCCAAACACACACAGGATAAACACATATATATACTGCAGAAACACTCATATATATATACACACTCTCAACAGGGTATGCCATTACACACCCCAACACACACACATGCAGGTACATACACATCCAAACACACACAGGATAAACACATATATATACTGTACAAACACTCATATATATACACACTCTCAACAGGGTATGGACACATTCGTACAAGTTTCCACCGACAGACACGCATAAAGACCCCTAACACTGATAATAGCTTTTACACATGAGCACAACAACACACACCCACACACACACCCACACATCACAATGTCCACACGCTCTCATAACTGCTTACACAAATATGCACGCAAACGTTATCGCCAACACACACATAAAGACAACACGCATTCAAAGTACAGCTACCTCATACGCACACACACAAGAGCTTTACACACACACACACACACAGAAAATCGATTCGGCGATCATTGCAACTCAATTATTTTACCTCGGCAAGACCGGAATAAGCGCATACTCATTACGTTTTCTATGCCATCTCGCAGAAACTCAATTATTCTCGGGGTTTCCTGGTCGCATTACAATTTTACAATAATCTTGGTCGTGTAATAAAAAGAACGCATAATTTAATTGCCTTGGTCTGTATTTATTGATTGTCATGACATCGATTTCTCATGAGAGAGAGAGAGAGAGAGAGAGAGAGAGAGAGAGAGAGAGAGAGAGAGAGAGAGAGAGAGAGAGAGCGAGAGCGAGAGATATATGTATGTATATACTGTATATACATATATTATACATTTATACAGAGAGAAAGGTAATCCAGTCATTCAGTTCCCCTTGATTGCATTGGCACTTTCTAAAATTCGCTAATATAGATTTGTTTTGTTTAATGTGAGCTGGTTCATTGGTGAGCTAGATATTCTGGTAATTATATACGCTTGCTCAGGCACCTCAAGCTTTTCTGTCTCTTGTCTATCTGTCTGTATCTGTCTCTTTGTCTGTCTGTCTCTCTGCAACCTCTCTCTCTCTCACTCTCACTCTCACTCTCTCTCTCTTTGCAACCTTTCTCTCACTCTCACTCTCTCTGCAACCTCTAGCTCTGTCTGTCTGCCTGTCTCTGCAACCTCTCTCTCTCTGGGCTAGCAACAGTTACTCATGCAGGCCGATATTTTTTGTTCTCCGCGTATAAGACCTGTTCTAACTGGAGCACACCTATTATGAGAGTTGAACATAATTCCTTAGTAGCACAGTTCAAGAAACTATTAGATAGTACTTTCTCACACTTTGCAATGATTGAACTGCATTATTTATGTATTCACTATTAATGTATGCATGATGTTTGCAATTTATCCCTGTAATGCTAATTCTCCCTTGTAACTCCTTATAATTATACGCTATGTGTGTGTGTGTGTGTGTGTGTGTGTGTGTGTGTGTGTGTGTGTGTGTGTGTGTGTGTGTGTGTGTGTGTCTGAAGCAGTCAAGTTTATATATAAAACAAATTACTTGTCACCTTTCCTAGTCATACCATGTCATGCCAAACAGTACTACACATAATTTAGTTCTAAGATTAAGTTAATTAATTATGACAATATATTTATATCATCATTATTATTATGATTAAGTTTATTACTGTATTATTTATATCATCATTATCATTATCATTATTATTAGTATTAGTATTATTACTGTATTACTATTATTATATACATTACTACTACTACCGGTACTACAACTACTACTACTACCACCTCACACACACACACACACCAAATTCCTATCTAACACAGTCACAGACATAAACAAGACGGACAGGTTGCACGTCGTAATGTTACCTGCCTTGAGTTTTTGTATATATTTGCTTATTTGGTGTTGATTAAGTTTTGTAATTATCTAATGCATAAAATTGTCCAGTCTGGTAAACCCTTTGTTAACAAGAGTTACTTCCAACCTCGCGTCAATAATCATAAGTTCCACAAGCTATAATAACATTACATAAATATAATTACTATACAAAATATAATTACTATACAAAATATAATTACTATACAAAATATAATTACTATACAAAAAAATTACTATACAAAAATAATTACTATACAAAATATAATTACTATACAAAATATAATTACTATACAAAATATAATTACTATACAAAATATAATTACTATACAAAATATAATTACTATACAAAATATAATTACTATACAAAATATAATTACTATACAAAATATAATTACTATACAAAATAGCCAAAATGAAGTAAATACAAATAAACAAAATATTACATATGAATAAAATATTAAAACAACAAAACAACAAATACATAAATAACTACATCAATAAATAAAGTATGGCGTTTTCCAGCGACAACTTTTTCCACCACCGAGACAATAAACTACAAGTTCACAGATTGAGAAGGAAGGTTAAACGTATAAACTAAATAATTATGAAGATGTTTAATTCATGGCAATGCTTATCGGTAGCTAATTTTCAGTTTCAGGGATGCTTAGAAATTAATTTAACTTTTATCTAAGTAAATACACACATTTTTGGATCTCACCGTTTTCTTCAAAGCAATTTATAACGTTTATCTAGGAAAAACACACATTATGCTTAATAATAACCCAAATATTTCAAATACACACAAGCAAATATACACATATATACAAATCCCCCTCCCCCCACTGGGTCACATATGCTTTCATTAATTTCGTTGGAGGTGTTTGGTGGTGCGGTGAAATTAATAAAAAATAGAATATATATATATATATATATATATATATAAAGCTACATTTAACGACAACGAACACACACAAATGCGCAAATAAAACAAGAAACTTGAACAACAAATATTCACACACACACAAATATCCACATTAATTTCAAGCACACATATAAAGTTTCCCGACAAGAAACAACAACAACAACAACAACAACAACAACAACAACAGTAATAATCCTCGTGAAACTGTAGTCGGTTTTCAGCTGATGGTAAATTGAATCCCTTAGCAACTGTTTGCTCGATACTTTACAGGACAACATGAAACTACCATGTCTCTACTTCATAGTAATGCCAAGTTTTCATAATGAACAACATATCGCACAACAAAATCATCGTAATAGCTGAAAAATCAAAGTGGGGTCATGCCAAGTTACCGTCACCTGGGTAAAACACGACTATAGTGGTTCGTGATGTGGACCAACCCGGAGTTCGCCCCCGACACCACTTTCCACCGTCCCGGAAAAACTGTCAGGTGCGATATGATCTTTATGAGGAGGGGGGGGGGGGGGGGACAGTACGCGGAAAATGAACAATTAACCCTTTGAGGATTATGACGCGTTTTGACAATTTGTTCTGGCTATCATTATCCCAGAATCAGTCTTTCCCTCTTCCTATGACTTATATTGCTTCAAACTCCGTGTGTCCAGGTATTTTGGCTCGAACGTCCCTTGATTATGGCCCTGTCATTCTTTCAACTCTGGGGGAGGCAATCGCTACAGGCAGTTCTGCCTTTTGCCTCACTCACATAAGAAAAAACAAAAATAATAATAATGATCCAAAATAGCCAAATTCCAATCTTGTGTGCAAACCAGTGACATTTTTGAGTGGCCTGGATTGTGGGGAGGAGTGACGGAGGTGGTCGTTATTTCTTAATGCTAATTTATTTTTATTTTGTCCTTTTAGCACAATATATTTTAGTTTAGTATATAAGTATTACTACCTAAAACCATCCTTTCACTCTATATAATATTTTCATTAATACCACGATTATTATTATGATTATTATTATTATTATTATCATCATTATTATTATTATTAACTGAGATTACATAATTATCTGTGGTTCATTCCAATTCAACTACCAATAGCGACATGTGTTTTGATTAGTTCAGCTTTCAGAAAAAATCAGTTAATTCCAAATTACATATCGACGGTAACTGATCTATAAATAACCATATATAATAAGATTATTATAAATTATACACGCTTTCACAGAGAGAAAAACATTAAGATCGATAGAAATAATACAGAACATTAGACTAATTTAAATTAGTTCCATTATATTTGAAATTGATTCAATTCTCAAAAAAATTAAAAAATAAATAAAATATATAAAAGACTCACAATTGCTCATCTTGCACTGAATACCATATATAAAATACCGGGGCGGTTGATAAATTCACACATTATTTCATCGTTATCGTTATATTTATATATATATATATATATATATATATATATATATATATATATATTTACATATATACATATATACTGTATATATATGTGTATATATATATATACACACACACACACACACACACACACACACACACCCTCCCTCACAAAATATGAAAATATGTGTATTCTCGTAAATCAACTAAGGCAAATATCTAGATATGAAACCTACTACCAAAATTTACATTCCTCTCAAGCACAGAACATAAATGAAAGCCAAGAAGAAACTCGGCAACAGCAAGAGAATGTAAAACTGAGTCATGTATTG
>CM064517.1:29792318-29807318 GCA_032716605.1 Paralithodes platypus | reverse complement strand
GTGGTTATCGATCAAGCACAACACACATGCCTGTGGTGATGGGGCCATGGTGAAAGTCGTGATTGACAGTGGCGACAAGGAAAAACTGGTGAGGTGTTTTGTGAGATATGGTGATAAAGGTGGTGAACGGTTTCTTTTGAGTGTGTATTTTCTTGTAATTAATATCAAATGTTTGTTAAGGATGGTGACAAGATGAAACTAGTCAACTGTTATGCGCAGAAGATTAAGGCAAGACTTCTACGATAACTAATTAATAAGTGGCTACCGTGGATAATTGTTGATCAAGCAGAGAAGATATTTGTCAAAGTGGTGAGCATGGTGATGAAGATAATGTTATGATGACAGGTACCGAACATGTCTACCGAGAAGAACAGGCGATGCAAGAGATATACTCTGTTCCGAATAGGTAGGCCACAAATCGTGAGCCTTAACCTCTGTAACTAAAAAAGGGCTAGGGCAAATAGGCTGTGAATGTCCACACCTATTCCCTGGCTGACCCTTCCCAAATGGTAGAAATATTAGTTTGATTACTCTAGTCGTTTGTGAGTTATAGAGGATAATGTTCCAGAATTTTGGCCTACTTACTTGGAACAGGGCATAGCAACACAGCTGGATACTGAGTACTATGACAAGTAGCCTCAATGAACTCTGTCAAGCAAATTGTTTATTAAATTTGTATTTTAATCTAACCACCTCCAGGCCATGTTAATCATTTTAGGGGGATATTGATCAGAGTTAGAGTAAATTGAGGTTGTGTTTATCCTGAAGATTCCTAGAGATCCTTCCCGAGATGAATATAATAATCTGGAGGCTTCTTGGAATATATATATATATATATATATTAATCTGATTGGAAAGGTTAAGTTAGTATACATGATGACAAAGGTAAAATCATAACATTGATCGAAACAGACATAACAGACAAATGACGATGACTATAGCCTAATGGTGAGAGGAAGGGTTAGTGGGAAGAATGACAAGCAGGAACCAGTGACGAGTTATGAATATAGTGATGAGGATAGGGCGAGATGCTGATCGAAAAGCTGCATGAGAGAGAGAGAGAGAGAGAGAGAGAGAGATAGAGTGAAAGTGAGTGAGTGTGTGAGAGAGAGATAGTGTGTGTGTGAGAGAGTGAAAGTGAGTGACTTAATTAGACAGCAGGCAATGAACCATGAAGCAATTGCATCGCGAGACGGTAACTGAGGAAGATGACGAGAACAATTTAGTTATGAATGTTGATAATGGTGATGGTAGTAGAGAGTTGATGATAGTAATGTAAATAAGCAACCATACAAAACAATATATTAACCCCTTCTGTACCGGCGACGTCTTTATAACATTATTCTGGGTACTATTAGACGATTTTCTCCAGATATAAAAGGGCTCCCAACGATTAACAGGCTTCGATCTATCTCACTTAACCTTTTTTTCTCCCACAGAGCCTTCTTAAATTGCACACAATCCTCTAAATATAGCTAGAATAAAATGAAAAAGACGTTTCGGTAAAGAAGGGGTTAAACCAATGGTGTTACAAAGGCCTACTGAGCGTTGCAACAAAAAGATTACATAATAGAGCATATGGGGATTTGTTCTCCTATGTTCCAACTCTACTTCTGGACATGGCATGATAGACTTATAACCTGTAGATTTAATCGCTCAGACCGATGAAGTTAGGAGGTCTTACTCCACATTGTGAGTGAAACAACGAGACTGGTGAGTTATGCATCCGGGTTATTCCAGGTTGTTCGCAGTCTTACCTTAGCGATCGAAAATAACTACCATAGAACAAAATAAGTGACGCAAACAGTAGAACTTCCAGAGGCTTACTGAGGCTGATGACAAGACAGATCTAGTCAAGGGAGGTATTTATGGTGATGATGGTGATTGGTGGTGACAAGATGATGACGGGGGCGAGGTAGTGATGGTGGTGATGGTGGTTAAATGGGAAGTGATGGATGGTGATAAGATGGAGTTAATGGGGTAATGGTGTACGGGGAGGAGGAGTATTAGTTACATACAGTTACATAGATACACAGACTATTTGGTCCAATACTGATAAATTATTAATTCCCGTATAGTAAGACGGTGGAAGAAAAGGACAGCAGAGCAAAAGGCTCTCCCTCCACCCACCCCACCCTTCGCTAAAAGAATTATGATAATGAATGATAATGCATGAAGAAAATTCTATAGAAAAAAATAATAAACTTTCATAGAGTATTTTTGTAGATATGCAACCCGCCACCATTTGTGTGTTACATTTGTACTACAGCTAAGAGATACAGATCTAATCTATATTTCCATGAGTCAATGGTAACACATTCAATGATTGATTGAGGAAGCCTGTTCTAGGGCAACCTCTCCAAGTAAGACTTGTTTCAGAGAGAAGGCATCAATTTGGTAGCACTTCGCCACACTGACTCCAACTTGCCAATGTCTTTGACATACCAAACTTGCAATACACACTGAAGGTGATGCCTCACTAAGCTCTTATCAAGGGGATAAAGGGTAGAGTGAGAGAGGAAGGGAGGGTGAGAAAGAAAAAGACGGAGAGAGAGAGAGAGCAAGAGAGAAGCACTCAGTATATATATATATATATATAAGTGATTTTGCAATAACTTTTTTTTGTTTTGGAAGTGTAATTTCTAAGGTTTGTAAGTGGTAACCCAGGTTCGAATCCCAGTAGGGTCACATGCTTTCATTAATTTCATTGAGAGGTGTTTGGTGTTGACAGTGAAGTGAATAAATTAGATTTAAACATTAACACTATTCGTTTTTTTAGCCGCGTCATTGCATTGCTTTGAACGTTTAATATTATTTGAAACTCAACCACTAGATCTTTGACATTAGTAATTACCTCAAGTTTTTTATCCGCCATCTCATACTCGTAGGCGTTGAGGAATCCGTGTGTGTGTGTGAAAGAGAGAGAGAAGGGAGGAGAGGGGGGGGGGGGGTTGTGCAGTTCTTTAAATATAATGCGTGTTTCTCTTTTGCTCTTGCTCTCTCGCCCTCTCTCTCTCCGTCTTTTTCTTCCCCCCTCCCCCCTCTCTATACTCCTCACCCCCCACTCTCTCTCCCTCCCTTCCTCTCTCACTCTACCCTTTATCCCCTTCTAACTTATGTTGCCCTATTTCCATATTTACTTTTATCCAACCTAGATTTGAACATGTTAATGTTCCTAGCTCTCACCACCTCCTCCTCCAAGTTGTTCCAAGTCTCTATACTCCTACTGTATATGGGAAGCTGAATTTCTTTGTGTCCTTACGACATCTGCCCTTCCTCAGCTTAAACTCGTGCCCTCTTGTCCTTCCATTATCCCTCACGAATAGATCTTCCCTATCTACTCGTTCCAAACTTTTTACTCCCTTGAACATCGTTATTAAGTCGCCTCGTTCCCTTCTCTCTTTCAAGGTAGGCAGTTGTAGTGTCTTAAGTCTTCCTCATAATTATGTCAACTCCTTCAATCTTGGGATCATCTTCGTTGCTATCCTTTGGACTTTCTCTAATTTGTTTATATGTTTTTTCAAATGTGGTGACCATATCACTGCTGCATATTTTAATCTTGGTATTATCATAGTCATTATCAGTTTTCTTAACATTTCTTCATCCAGATAGTTAAATGCCACTCTCATATTGGTTATTATTCCATATGCTCCTCCAATGATCATGTTAATATGCTTCTCCGGGGATAGATCATCTTGTATTATCACTCCAAGGTCCTTCTCATGCCGTGTTTTGCCGATTATTTCAATTCCTAATTTGTACTCCCAGCTTGGCCTTATCTCACTTGTTCCCACTTCCAAAACATGACACTTTTCTGCATTGAAACCCATTTTCCAGGTTTGGCTCCATCTGTGCAACTCATCTAGGTCCTTTTGAAGATCCTGACAACTTTCTATACAGGTGACATTCTTCATGATCTTAGCGTCATCCGCAAACATATTCATATGACTATTCAAGTTTTCTGGCATGTCGTTTACATAAAGTAGGAACATTATCGGACCCAACACTGATCCCTGTGGTACTCCGCTCGTCACACTCCTCCACTGTGAATATTCGTCTCTATCGTGGTCCTCATTTCTCTTCCTATTAAAAAGTTTTCCATTCATTTTAACATCCTACCATGTACACCTCCAACAACCTGCAATTTCCACAATAACCTTTTGTGAGGCACCCTGTCAAAGGCCTTTTTCAGGTCCAGGTAAACACAGTCAACCCATCCCTCTCTCTCCTGTGTAACATCTACAACTCTGCTATAAAAGCTTAATACATTAGATACACAAGATCTCCCTTCCCTGAATCCAAACTGTTTCTCGCTAAGCACCCTCTGTCCCTCAATTAAGTGTGTCCACTTTTTTCTTATAATTTTCTCACAAATTTTGCAAACAATGCTGGTGAGGGACACCGGTCTGTAGTCTGGAGGGACACCGGTGTGTGTGTGTGTGTGTGTGTGTGTGTGTGTGTGTGTGTGTGTGTGTGTGTGTGTGTGTGTGTGTGTGTGGTGTGTGTGTGTGTGTGTGTGTGTGTGTGTGTGTGTGTGTGTGTGTGTGTGTGTGTGTGTGTGGTGTGTGTGGTGAGTGTGTGTGTGTGTGTGTGTGTGTGTGTGTGTGTGTGTGTGTGTGGTGTGTGTGTGGGTGTGTGTGTGGGTGTGTGTGTGTGTGTGTGTGTGTGTGTGTGTGTGTGTGTGTGTGTGTGTGTGTGTGTGTGTGGTGTGTGTGTGTGTGTGTGTGTGTGTGTGTGTGTGTGTGTGTGTGTGTGTGTGTGTGTGTGTGTGTGTGTGTGTGTGTTTGTTTGTTTGTTTGTGTGGTGTGTGGGTGTGTGTGTGTGTGTGTGTGTGTGTGTGTGTGTGTGTGTGTGTGTGTGTGTGGTGTGGTGTGTGTGTGTGTGGTGTGTGTGTGTGTGTGTGTGTGTGTGTGTGTGTGTGTGTGTGTGTGTGTGTGTGTGTGTGTGTGTGTGTGTGTGTGTGTGTGTGTGTGTGTGTGTGTGTGTGTGGTGTGTGTGTGTGTTTATGTGGGTGTGGGTGTGTTGGTGTGTGTGTGTGTGTGTGTGTGTGTGTGTGTGTGGTGTGTGTGTGTGTGTGTGTGTGTGGTATATGTGTGTGTGTGTGTGTGGTATATGTGTGTGTGGTGTGTGTGTGTGTGTGTGTGTGGTATATGTGTGTGTGTGTGTGTGTGTGTGTGTGTGAGTGTGTGTGTGTGTGGTGTGTGTGTGTGTGTGTGTGTGTGTGTGTGTGTGTGTGTGTGTGTGTGTGTGGTGTGTGTGTGGTGTGTGTGTGTGTGTGTGTGTGTGTGTGTGTGTGTGTGTGTGTGTGTGTGTGTGTGTGTGTGTGTGTGTGTGTGTGTGTGTGTTGTGTGTGTGTGTGTGGTGTGTGTGTGTGTGTGTGTGTGTGTGTGTGTGTGTGTGTGTGTGTGTAATAACAATGAATGGTTTACGTTGAGCCGGCAGCCAATTAGGCTGAAGATACACAGACTTAACCTACATCTCATCCTAAGGGATCAACAGACTGATCCTGGCTGCTAATTAACTCTCTACTTATCACAAATTCTTCCTCAATTGATTATAATCGTCTAATAATAGCCAGAATAAACTGTTAAAACGCGTCATAATCCTCAAAAGGTTACCATGAGTGGCGGGAAGGGGGAAAGTATGTGGAGAGGAAAAAGATAAAAGCGTAACTTGAGACAGGGAAAGTTAAGCCGGTATCACACGAGCGCTTTTTCCCTCAACATTTGTCTGGCAGTTTATGAGGTCAACATGTTTAATATTTCGGTTACCTGAATTCATCTACCGTCAGTCGACTTTCCGATACCAGTGCAAATTATTCCAGAAATGTTGCCAGAGAAATGTTGATTATCGAATGTTGACTATAAAAGCTCTCGTGTGAAACCGGCTTTAGAGTGGGAGGGCAGTTACAAAGGGGAAAGCGGCGAAAAGAAAGAAGTACAAAAAGACTAGAAAGAAATGAGGGAGCTGGAATCAAATATATCTATATGTTTATGTATCTACTTATCTATCTTTCTCCCTCTATATCAATTTATATATTGTCTTATAGCAACCTCATCATATTTTGCCTATATATTTACTTATCTATCCAACTAATCATTTATCATATATCTTGGTATCAAGCCGTTCACCTAAATGCTAGCTAAATATATATTTGTGTTTGTTTAAGTGTATGAAGGAGACAAAAGGCAAGCTGCCAGTAACGAGTGTCTCCCAACATATCAAACATACTCTATATTTCAATCTATTTTCCCATCGATGATCTAGGCATCTATGTATTTTGTCTTGCGTGACAAACATGTACTGTTTATTACATACCCGAAGACTGGGAAGAATGATGATTAAATAATAATGACAAGGGAAAACAATAGTAGGATTGCAGCAAGGAAGCAGAGAAAAAGAGTAGAGGAGAGAAAAATCGAAAACCTATAGTAAACAGAAATTCCTAATACAGATTTATATATTTTCCTGGATACATATTTATCGATCTACTATCTATTTATATATCTGCTATTATAAAAATAAACAAACCGTGTAATCTACAGAAATATTTGAGTTGGAGAAAAAACGAGAGAACTGGAGTGAAAATAGAGAGAGAGAGAGAGAGAGAGAGAGAGAGAGAGAGAGAGAGAGGGAGAGAGAGAGAGCGAGAGAAACTGAAAAATCATACATACATACAGTACATACAATGGTTTAACGTCCATTTCCGTAATTAAATGGTTTAGACGAGAAATACGTAGACTGAAACATGAATGACCAGTTGAAAAATAAGAGGAAAATAAAAGATTTAAGTAGCGTAAAACACAACAAAAGAAATGAGGAAGAAATACAGAGGAGTGGAATGCGAGAACAATAAAAAACAGGAAACCAAAAGATACAACAAAAACATGGAGGAAAACGAATAAAAAATGCAACATTGAGGTAAAACTAGGTAAATAACAGGAGAGAGAGATAGAGAGAGAGAGAGAGAGAGAGAGAGAGAGAGAGAGAGCGAACACACACTATGCTGTACAAACTGAGGAAAGACGGAGGAAAAGAGATATTAAGCAACAATCAAGAGCGACGAGGAAAAGAATGACAGTAAAATGGAGGTAAATGCGAACAAATGCATAAACGGCGAAAGGGCAAGGATAGCAGAAGGAAAAGAAGGCTGTATGTAAGAAGAACGGAACATTGAAACATATATAGATAAACATGGATGGTAGGAATGGACAAATGAAAGCTAGACAAGAGAACTGTGTGGACAACAGAGAAAGATTAATATGAATGTAAGGGGAAAGGGAGGCTAGGGATACAAGAGAGGGAAACAAATAAGTCATGAAGGAAAATATCAAGCATAAGAAAAACAAAGTGAAAACACGAAAACCATATATGTAAAAAATGGGAGGGAAAAAAGGGTTTAGGTGGATAAGAAGAGAAACGAAGAGGAAGGGGAGGGGGGGGGGGGGAACTTCAAGAGGAGAAGAGCCTTGGGGGAAATTAGGGGAGATGATAATCAAAGAGGGTGAATAAAGAGGGATTGGGAGAAACAATAATAAGGTGGAGAGAAAAGAGGGAGGGGTGGAATGAGGGGGCTATGGTAAAGGGGTGTTAAATGAATGGAAGGGGGGAGGGAATGGAAGTGGGGAGAGAAGGGAGGAAGGGAAAGAAGGGTAGGGGATGGAGGAGGAAAGAAGAGGGAGGGGAAAAGAAGGGTGGGGAAGATTAGGGGAAGGAGAAAATAAGAATGGGGGTGGGGGAAGAGAAGGAGAAGAAAAAAAAAGGGGATTAAGATGGGGGAAGGGAAAAAGAAAGGTGAGGGATGGGGCGAAGGAAAGAAGGTAGGGATGGGGGAAGGAAAGAATGATGAGGGAAGGGAAGAAGGGTGGTAGATGGGGAGGGAGGTAAAAATGAAGAGGGAAAATAAGGGGGGGGGGGGGGGGGGGGGGGGAAGAAGGGGAAGGGGAAATAAAGGTTAGGGAGGGGGAAAGAAAGGTGGAGGTGGGTTGGAAGAGAACAAGGGAGGAGGGAAAAAAAGAGTGGGGGAGAAGAGAAGATGGAGGTAAAAGGAAGTAAGAAGAAGTGGGGGTACTGGTGGGAAGGGAAGAAGGTGGGGGGGTGGGGGGGAGGAGGGAGGGGTGTCTTCTTCCGTCGTACGTGAGGCCTTGAAGGAAGAAAGTTGATGACCCTGCAAAAATTCTTCCCTGTCTTATTTCCCTGCAGTCTCTCTCTCTCTCTCTGTCTGGCTGTATGTCTATCTGTCTCTCTCTCTCTCTCTCCCCCCTCCCCCCCCCCCTCCCCCCCCCCCCCCCCCTCTCTCTCTCTCTCTCTCTCTCTCTCTCTCTCTCTCTCTCTCTCTGCACATTACAAAGCCTCTTTCGACTTAAAGAATTTCCACGGAATGGGCCGGAAGGTGTTTGAGACACTAACTATTCCTTGTAACTCTCTATTTCTTAACTTTTATCTCTTTCTACTCAAACACTCCATAGTTTTTTTCCCTCCCATTTCCTAAACCTGTATTTTCCATGTTTCATATAATTATGTGTTAATTATCATTAGAAATGCTTCATTCCTCTGTTATTTGGCTCTCACAAACCCCCCGCCCCCCACCACCACCACAATCCCCCCCCTCCTATACTTCCCTACCTCACCCCCTCCTTTGGGCCCTTGGACTCAGTATGTCATTACGGTCATATACAGCTTAATTAACGTGGAAGTGTATTACCAGCCAAGTTAATTTCCTGGTTAAATAATACCCCTATATAAATACCCAACACTAATACTCATACACCCACCACCATCACCACCACTGCTATAACTGCCTCCCTTCTCTTCACCACCACCACCACCACCACCACCACCACCACTGCAATAACTGCCTCCCTTCTCTTCACCACCACCACCACCACCACTGCTATAACTGCCTCCCTTCTCTTCAACACCACCACCACCACTGCTATAACTGCCTCCCTTCTCTTCACCACCACCACCACCACTGCTATAACTGCCTCCCATCTCTTCACCACCATCACCACCACTGCTATAACTGCCTCCCTTCTCTTCACCACCACCACCACTGCTATAACTGCCTCCCTTATCTTCACCACTACCACCACCACTGCTATAACTGCCTCCCTTCTCTTCAACACCACCACCACCACTGCTATAACTGCCTCCCTTCTCTTCACCACCATCACCACCACCACTGCTATAACTGCCTCCCTTCTCTTCAACACCACCACCACCACCACTGCTATAGCTGCCTCCCTTCTCTTCACCACCACCACCACCACCACTGCTATAACTACCTCCCTTCTCTTCAACACCACCACCACCACTGCTATAACTGCCTCCCTTCTCTTCAACACCACCACCACCACTGCTATAACTACCTCCCTTCTCTTCAACACCACCACCACCTCTGCTATAACTGCCTCCCTTCTCTTCAACACCACCACCACCACCACTGCTATAACTGCCTCCCTTCTCTTCACCACCACCACCACCACTGCTATAACTACCTCCCTTCTCTTCAACACCACCACCACCACCAGTGCTATAACTGCCTCCGTTCTCTTCAACACCACCACCACCACCTCTGCTATAACTACCTCCCTTTTCTTCAACACCACCACCACCCCCTCTGCTATAACTACCTCCCTTCTCTTCAACACCACCACCACCACCTCTGCTATAACTGCCTCCCTTCTCTTCAACACCACCACCACCACCACTGCTATAACTGTCTCCCTTCTCTTCACCACCACCACCACCACCACTGCTATAACTGCCTCCCTTCTCTTCAACACCACCACCACCACCACTGCTATAACTGCCTCCCTTCTCTTCAACACCACCACCACCACCACTGCTATAACTGCCTCCCTTCTCTTCACCACCACCACCACTGCTATAACTGCCTCCCTTCTCTTCACCACCACCACCACTACCACTCCTATAACTGCCTCCCTTCTCTTCACCACCACCACCATTGCTATAACTGCCTTCCTTCTCTTCACCACCACCACCACCACCACCACTGCTATAACTGCCTTCCTTCTCTTCACCACCACCACCACCACCACTGCTATAACTGCCTCCCTTCTCTTCAACATCACCACCACCACCACCACTGCTATAACTGCCTCCCTTCTCTTCACCACCACCACCACCACCACTGCTATAACTGCCTCCCTTCTCTTCAACACCACCACCACCACCACCACTGCTATAACTGCCTTCCTTCTCTTCACCACCACCACCACCACTGCTATAACTGCCTCCCTTCTCTTCAACACCACCATTGCTATAACTGTCTCCCTTCTCTTCACCACCACCACCACTGCTATAACTGCCTCCCTTCTCTTCACCACCACCACCACTGCTATAACTGCCTCCCTTCTCTTCACCACCACCACCACTGCTATAACTGCCTCCCTTCTCTTCACCACCACCGCTATAACTGCCTCCCTTCTCTTCACCACAACCACCACCACCACTGCTATAACTACCTCCCTTCTCTTCACCACCACCACCACCACTGCCTCCCTTCTCTTCACCACCACCATTGCTATAACTGCCTCCCTTCTCTTCACCACCACCACCACTGCTATAACTGCCTCCCTTCTCTTCACCACCACCACCACCACCACCACTGCTATAACTGCCTCCCTTCTCTTCACCACCACCACCACCACCACCACTGCTATAACTACCTCCCTTCTGTTCACCACCACCACCACTGCTATAACTGCCTCCCTTCTCTTCACTACCACCTCTTATTTTACCCCCATACCAGAACAAGTACAGTCTCTTACACAAATTCGTGGACCCCCCCCCCCCTATGTCTTTCGTTATGCAATATTAACTCTCTGGGTTGATATGTGGATGGAACTCGCTTTACAACAACTAGTATAGACAGTTTTGTAGTTGATGTAAAGAAATTATACTCATAAATTAGTGTTCATAGATAAACTTCCATAATTAAAAATAGGTGAGGTCCACGAATTATTATGAGTGACTGTACCACATATAAAACCATCCCTACCACTATATCTCCCCCCCCCCCCCTCACTACACACACTTAACACTTATGGAACCACCCCACCACTGATCTCCCCCATCCTTATCATCAACCCCCCCCCCCCCCCCACACACAATACCCCTCCCCAATTGACCCCCCACCCCCCCTCCCCTCCACCTAGGCCGCGGACTCATTATTTCATTACAGCCACATTAAGCTTAATGGAAGTGTATTAGCCACCAAACCAACACACTCACCAATTACCTCTCACCAGACAGAACCGTGACAACAATACAAATATATATATATACCGGTATATATACTCCCACAACTCCTTCCCTAACATAAAAATTCGTCCAATAATAGCCAGAATAGAGTACAACAATGCGGCCTCTAATACTGAAAGGGTTAAGCTACCTCCAGACAATAGTATTCAACTGGTAAAGGACCCGTCAGAATTATATGGTTAGTGTAACTGAGAAGGCCTTTAGAACTTGGATTCCTCGAGGTCCTTACTAAGCTGAGAAAAACATCTGGCAGTATGATTAAACACAAGGAATTAAACGGAAAAAAATATCCCTTTTATTGTAAAGACCTTCCTTCACTTCATGCTTGCTATCATTAGGCGATGTATTTAGCTCAGGAATGTTAGTTATCAAAGGGTTAAACTAAATCTCAATTAACAATTTGACTCGCATAGATCCTCAGATGTTAGTTATCAAAGGGTTAAACTAAATCTCAATTAACAATTTGACTCGCATAGATCCTCAGATGTTAGTTATCAAAGGGGTAAACTAAATCTCAATTAACCACTTGCGGATTTCAGGCTATAAGGAAGTTGGAGCTTCAGACATCGATATATAACAACATTACCAGCTAAAAGACGGTTGTAGTGCATTTATAAATACATATAATAATGTATATAATACATTATAATAATACATATAATAAAGACGGTTGTAGTGCATTTATAAATACATATAATTAAATTCAGCCAACTTTCTATCCATCACCACCTCGTATACTTTCTGTATTTCCCCTAAATATTAATGTTTACAGCTCCAACTTCCTTATAGACCAAAACTCGCAAGTGGTCAATTAGGTTTTTGACTCGCAGATCCTCTAAATAAAACCGTCTAATGATAGCCAGCAGAGAATGAAGCCAGGCGTCAGCGTACCGAAGGGGTTAATCCTCGACCTTGCCTGCGTGTGTGGTCTGGGCAGGAGTTCAACTGAAGGGGGAGGTAGTAGCTTTGTATGGACCCCCTTCTCCCTCATGTTTAGCATATTAGTTTGGAGATTGTACGACGTCCGTTGCATTTGTTTGGCGAATTTGAGACATTTCGCCCCATTTCTTTGTCAATATTAAGACCAATCGTGTCATTTAGATTTCGATATTCTCCTGTCGAGCGATAGCGAGCCTGTAATTTTAATTTTATAAGGAATTGTCCTTTGGACGGAAAAAATTTCTACCGAAAAATGTACAAATTTATCTTGAAAGGGGCTCTAGGGGGTGCTTCTTTTAAGCTTGATGGAGGTCTAACGAGGAAACTCAAAGCTAAATAAATAAATACATAGACCCCAAAACAAGCCCTAACCCCCCCCCCCCCCCCCCCCCAAGGAGCAGCCAGAGGTCACTGCCTGTGAACCCGGTAAGCCAGACCTGCTCAGCCTCATTTAAGAGGGGGAAGGGTTACTTTTTATGGACCCCCTTCTCCCTCATGTTTAACCCCATTAGTTTTGAGATTTTAAGACGTTCTTTCCTTTAGTTTGGCGTTTTTAAGACCTTTTACCCAATTTCTTTGTCAGTATTTGGACCTTTCGCCATATACAGTAGGTGTCGATTTTTTCTTGGAGAGCGATAGCGAGCCTGTAATTTTAGGAGGAATCGGCCTTCGGCCGGGACATTTTGTTACCGAAAAATGTACAAATATATCTCGATTGGTGAGTCTAAGGGGTGTTTATTTAAACTTGATGGAGGTCTAGCGAGGACATTTAAATATAAATAAATAAGTAAAATAAATAGATAAAAAAACCAAGCCTCCCCCCTTCATCCTTTCAGTACGGGGGGAGTAGTTTGTATTGTTATTCTGGCTATCATACGACGATTTTACAATACTTAGGAAGAATTTACGACAGTCAAAGAATTAATGGAGATATACTACACATCTCTGCTCACTAGAAGTCCTTCCTAAGCTTCATAAAATCATATTTGCATTCTGGCTACCATAAGGCAATTTCACAATGCTTAGGAAAAATGTACGACTGTCAGAGAATTAATGAAGATATTAATACACCTCTCAGCTCACTAGACGTCCTTCCTAAGCTTCATAAAATCATCGAAAAATAGCCACACTATAAGTCACCCGTACTGACGTGGTTAATACCGTCTGTTTCCTCAGCATCTCTGGTTGATCTGGAAGCCTCTGAATGTATAACCCTTTCAACATCCGATGACGCATTTCTGTGTGTGTGTGTGTGTGTGTGTGTGTGTGTGTGTGTGTGTGTTTTAGCTATTATTAGACGATTGTATTCAGATTAGGAAGGGTATACGGAAGTCAGAGGGTTGAGAGAGCCTTTTACCCTTATAATTTCCACAGATCCTTCCTTAAGTTGCATACAATCGTCTAATGATAGCCAGAATAAACTGTCAACATGCGCCATAATATTCAAAGGGTTAAGGTTTTAGTTACACAGAATAGCTACTAAGTCTGTCACTATCAACACCACACACCCACCGCGATCGCCAACACCGTCACATCACCTCACGAAACTAATGGGACACGAAAGGTCTTAAAATCTTATCTTATGTTTTGCAAAACATAAATTAATTAATTAATAAAAAGAAAAAAAAAGAAGGCCGACAAATCTTGAAATCGACAAACTACAGGGGCGAACGTATTAATATCTCAAAACTAGCGGGGGTAAACATGAGGGAGAAGGGGGGTCCAGATCGCCATGCTTCCACCTACCCCACCACGGTTTTGTCCTCACCCCTTATCTTTGCCTTCACTCCCGACTCTTCCACCTCTTGCAATGTCTCCCCCCCCCCCCCCCCCCACACACACACACAGGTCTCCTATGCTAATCTCCCCATTGTTTTACAAATATACTTACCTCCTTCAACGTCACACCACCACCACCAGTACTATATGGCCACACCACCATAACCACCAGTATGACCACCAAATGCTATCAACACTAATAAAATAATAAGATATAGGAAAAGAATGACAAAATCATCCATAATACTAGAAATCTTCCATATTAAGAAATATTGAATACAATTGGATTGTATTCTTTAGCGAGACGGAGAGTTCAGGGGATATGACAGAAGTGTTCAAATGGGTAAGTGTGATTAATTTAAGGGACATGAAAGATGTACTTAAGCTCAGTGATAGCGAGAGAACTCACAATTTTTTTTCAAATTGGATACATTTCGTTTCAGAAAAAATATAAGCAAGTACTGGATTGGTAACATTCTAGATATGTGGAATAGGCTACCGAGTACTATAGTAGGATCAAGAACGATAGAAATACAAGATCAAATTAGATAGGCACATGGACAAGATGGGTTAAATGTGAAAGGGATCTGTCTTGTGTGGGCCAATCGGATTGCTGCAGACTTCCGTTTTCTTATGTTATTATGTTGAAGTGAAGGTAAGGTAGGTGGCCAGATCCTTACTATAGGTAATCGCTATCTCTACGACTATATATAGGTAATCGCTATCTCTACGACTATATATAGGTAATCGCTATCTCTACGACTATTTATAGGTAATTGCTATCTCTACGACTATATATAGGTAATCGCTATCTCTACGACTATATATTACAAACTTTCCTCTTTAACTAACCCTAACCTTGCACCGATGCACAAGCCAGTCCTCTAGTATCATCCAGAACAAGTTAAGAGGTTACCATTAGACAATATTCTTTCGCTCGTAATTTACCTCTAGGACTGAAAGGGGTAAATAAGACCTCAATACACCATCTGA